>OX418217.1:42894098-43223087 GCA_948455865.1 Conomelus anceps
CAAATCTCATTTCAAAAAAAACCAATCTATACTTTCAAATCTGGAATAGAAACCCCCCCAAAAAAAAAAAATTATTTATCTCAACTTCCCAACCAAACCCAAGTCCAAACCAAACTCAACCCTCAAACACAACTTTAAACTCAACGCAATCTTTCAAATCCACCCTAAATCACAACTATACTTTTCAACCTGGAGTAGAAGCCCCATATTTACCTCTACTTAAAAATGTTATACGTTTTGTTTTCTCTTCTTCATTTTAAGGTTAAGCGTTTAGGCCTACAACTGTTTAGAATAAGAAGGATAAAACATTTACCATCTAACCATCTTTCTTGAGGTCTACTAATCCCTCTTTTTCTAGAATGGCTAGTTCTATTCTCTAGCATTCTTTCCTCATGTTTTTTTTTTTAATTTAATCTGTTTTTCTTCAGCTGTGCAACGAATGATGAAATACCTACTCATTGCGGATTCTGGTCAACCTTTTGTGACATAAGCCTCACTTGGTGGATTCTGGGTTTCCTACCAAGTATTTTTACTTTGATTGCTTCTGTGGACCTGAACTTTTTTAGAAATACTTCTCCCTGGTTTTTGTAACTTCAGAGCGTCAGAGAAATTTGCGTGTATCTAGACTGTAATCTCTCCAGCCAATTTCAGTTGTGACTCTTTAAACTTCACCTAACATATCTTGCAAATCTAAGAATATCTTGGCACCGCCGAGGGAGATAGGGGGACATCCATCCCCCAATATTTGGGCTGGTCGCTCATTTCCCCCTCATAAAATGTTGAAGAACAAGTATATTAGTTAACGAACAAACTAACTAGCAAAACAATAAGGGATTCACTTTTATTTTTTTCTGATACCCATGTGATTTCTTCATTAACTGTCAATTTTTTGCCTATCACAAGTTTATTGTAGAACAGCTCAGATACTGTCATTGATGAGGTAAAACATTGAGATTAAGATCACATTTGTTATATTTTATAACATTTGGCAGCGTAATATTCTGGCAGCAGTGGACTGGCAGCAGTGGAAGGACATAATGGTTCATAGAAGGTAGTACTATAGAATGAAAAAGAAGGAATAGTAAACGGAAGAAAGTGATGGAAATTCGTAGAAATTTCTATGAGTTGTTTAAATATGGCTTGGCCGTGCCCAGTCAGTCTTGTTTTGAGATGCGAATAGTCAACGAACAGTGTAGTGATCACCGCAAGTGCACAGTGGCAGTTCCCGTAACAACGTTTTCGTATAAAAAATCTTTATATTCGTGATAAGAATTCGTCTTTGCGAGTGTAATTGCCTTTAACCTACAACGGTTATAAAGGACTGAGTCAATAGAGAGTGCTGATAATACTGATGTGGACTGTTATTATTCAATTTTTCTAATTGTATATGCTACATCAGAATATTTGACAGCTATTATCGTTATTGAGGTATCGAGGTATTGAGGTTATTGAGGATCGAGGTAGCAGTGGTACTGTGCATACGTTGTCAGAGCAGGCTCTGCGAATTTTGAAGAATAGAATATTAATTCGAACGGATAAGTAATTTTTTTTTTTTATTATTAGTAATTATAATATCTTGATAATTTACATCATCAATTTGTCTAATATAAATTAAAGTATTTAAATAAAAAGTCAAATTCTATTTTCAAGGTTAGGTGTACTGATATTGATAAATTTTCTTGTAATTAAATAGTCTCGAGTTGACGAATATAATAAATTAAGTAATACTTCATTAAACTTTTAACGTAAATCAATTGAAAAGAATTTTTAGCTAAGAAAATGAGTCCAAACAAATTATCTAAATCAAATTTTTTAACTAAACCGCAGGTAACTACGCGTTCTCAAGTATTACTAAAAAAATCTCCTTCAGCTCATAAAGCTACTGTAGATGTAGAAGAAAAGGTTGCTAAACTAATGAGTGATCACACCGAATTAAAAACAAAATTAGAATCATCACTAAAAAAATCTGAGGAAGAACAAATAGGGTTGGTGGATCACATAAAATCTCTGGAAGTTATTGTAAAATTGCAGCAGGAAGACCATAAAACTGAAATACTTTTTTTTTTTTTTTTTTTTTTTTTGTAGATTACGTCTTGGAGACTCCAGTTAAGGAGTATAAGACAAGTCAGATCAACAATATTATACACTAGATACCATAATTACTTCAATTAGTTGAGGTGAGGCTCTTAATTTTGATGTGAAAGGAACTCTTGTACACTATAAAAAGCTTCATAAACTAAATATTTCTTCAATTGTTTTTTAAATATTTCTATATTTTCAAGACTCTTCAAAAACTGCGGTAGCTTGTTGTAGAATTTCCTACCAATATAACTAGGTTTTTGTTTGAATAGGCTACTATTGTGACTCACCAAGTGATAATCTCCTCGGCTTCTTGTATTATAATCATGTACATCAAGATTTTGGTTAATATCATTCGTTTTTACATATAAAGTAGCTTCATACACATATAAGCAGGGTACAGTTAGGAGACCAAGTCTCTTGAACAACGGCCTACATGAATCTAATCTATTTACTCTTTCTATACACCTAACCGCTTTCTTTTGGATCTTAAACACCCTATCAAGATTTTGTTTTGATGAATTACCCCATACTAAGATAGCATACCTAATATGTGAAAGTAAGAGCCCATGGTAAGCTGTAAAAAGTAACTTTTTGTCATTCAATCTAGCGAGCTGTCGCAGGACAAATACCCCAGATGAAATTTTACTACATATTTTCTCAATGTATGGAGTCCAGGTCAATCGTCTATCCAACATAACTCCTAGAAATGCAATTTTTTCTTCCTGGTCTAATTGATTATCGTTTACAAACACGTTTATAGCCCTATCTTCATTTAAATTATGTTTGTTTTTGAATTGAAGGTATTGGCATTTTTTACTATTTATAGTTAATTTCAACTGGTTTAAAAATTGGACAATGGACTGCACACCTATATGGGCACTTATTTCTAAATTATCTAGAATGGAATTGCTGAAAATGAGTGATGTATCATCAGCAAATAAGAGGGCTCTACCACTAATTAATTCTTTAGGTAAACGGTTGACATATAACAAAAAAAGCAATGGACCTAGTATTGACCCCTGAGGCACTCCAGCTTGCACCTCTAATTTATTAGATTTATTCTTTACTATACTATTACCAACTACTGTAGTTAGTTCTACACATTGTTTTCTCCCAATAAGATATGATTCAAACCATTTCAGTTCAACCCCATTTACACCTACATTTTGCAGTATTTCCAATAAAGTTCTATGATTAACACAATCAAATGCCTTTGACAGATCTAAGAAGATTGCAGTAGCTTTATCACCTGAATCTAATATATCTATTAGTTTTTCAACTAGAGAAACTATGGCTGTTTTTGTTGATCTCCCTTTCTGGAAGCCATGCTGTTCATCACAGATAAAGTTAGCTTCTTGAAGGTGCAGAAGTAACCTATTTAGAACTACTCTTTCAAAAATTTTACTTATTACATTTAAAATACTAATGGGCCTATAGTTTTCTACCTTTTCTCTATCGCCACTTTTGAAGATTGGCAAGATCTTCCCCTCTTTTAAATTATCTGGAAAAACACCTTGTTCTAATGAATGATTGATCAGATGAATCAAAGGGTCTAACAATTGATCTTTACATTCTTTCAGAATTTTACTGGATACCCCATCCATTCCTACAGTTTTTTTATTATTTAAACTATCAATGATATTTGACAACTCGTCTTGGCATACTGGGTGGAATTTTAATTCGTTCTGAATCCCCTCAGTATTCCTCATGTTTGCATCACTAATACCTGTATTAAGAGATTTTTGAAGATCCTTAGCAACCAGTTGATAATATCTGTTAAATAAATTACAAATTTTCACACTATCATCAATATATTTGTTATTTTCGTTAATTATTCTGGGGACACTAGTATAAGCATCTACATGAGCTACTTGTCTATTTTTGTTTATTACATCCCACACTGCTGTGTTAAAGTACACACTATTATTCAAAATTTCAGCTGTTTTCTTACATTTCGCTCTTTTCACTTTTTTCATATAGTTTTTCTTTAGAGCTTTGTAATTATCTTCACTTAACATATTTCTAGATAGTTTGAATTCATCATATGCATCTTTAACCCTATTTCTTTCTGCAAGGATATCATCAGTTATCCACTCTTCAATCTTGTCTAATTTGTTCTTTACAGGGACTTTTTTAACTGGACAACTCATAGTAATATGAAACCTTAAAATATTAATGAAACTATCATATTTGTCATTTAAACTATTGCTATTGTAAACCCTACTCCAGTTTTCTTGTAGCAGATTCTGCTTCAAACAATCGATATTCCCCTGTTCACATTGTTGAATTTCTTTCATTACTCTACTCTTTTTAATTGATTTATGACCTTGCAACCCCACCTCTAAGATTTGATAGTCATGATCAGATAGTTCCGAGCCGCCTAATCTTGTTTTAGAGTAATCTATATTAGTAAGGATGTTATCAATTATAGTTTGTGATGTTCTTGTGACTCTGGTATATTCATGAACTTTTATTTCCAAGTTATTCATGCATATAATATCCTTTAAATCTTCTGTCATTTTGTTCTGTGTTGCAAAGTCTGTATTGAAATCTCCCGCTACAATAACGTTTGTAAAACGAGTAGTAGTAATCTCTAAAAGCCTATTGAATAGTTCACAAAAATTGTTCCATTCCCCATTTGGTGACCTGTAAATACCTAACACCGCTACTTCGAAATTATTGTCGATTTTTACTCTCAAACCAGTAACTTCTAAATCCATTTCCACAGCAAATTTCTCTGCATATTCTAAATTAAATGTTTGCATATTCTTAGCATTTTTAGTGAAGATAGCTACTCCCTCACTTCGATGAGATGTCCTGCAATACGACGTTTTCAATGAAAAGTTTGGAATATTAAGTTGTGACAATTCATCTTCTTTTAAACCATGCTCTGTGAAAATAGCTATATCAGGAGCCTCTTCTTTAAAAAATACTTCGATTCTATCTATTTTGTTACGAATGTATTGAATATTCTGATGGAACACAGTGAGTACCGGTACTTCCCTATCATCCCTTATTACTTTATCGTTGCTTTTGCATATTGAAGTAGATTTACTTAATCTCTTAGAATCTTGAGAGCCTATCAGATTGCTACAAGAGTTCCTTCCACTAATGCTATCCTGATTTTTTGATCGATTAACGTCTTTTAATACAATTGAAGATATGAATTTATCATCTGAAACTAGTTTCCCTTCCCGGTTTTGAGCCACTTTACTAAAAAAGGTTCGTTAGATGATTGTTTAGGAGAATTATTGACAGTAGATTGCAAACGACTTTCAATCAGCTCTGCCAGCCTATTACGTATAGGTTTGATAGGCCAGAGCTAAATGAAACCATTAAGTCGACAAATAAATCAATCCATAATACAATCAACAGCCTAAAAAATAAGAATTCTAAGCAATTGGGGATTTGTTTTCTAAATGAAAGGCTGAAAAAACAAAACTTCACTAATCATGGTCTACATCTAAATCAATCTGGCAAAGTAATATTTTGTAATAGGCTGGCAGAGCTGATTGAAAGTTGTCTGCAATCTACTGTCAATAATTTTCCTAAACAATCATCTAACAAACCTTTTTTAGTAAAGTGGCTCAAAACCGGGAAGGGAAAATAGTTTCAAATGATAAATTCATATCTTCAATTGTATTAAAAGACGTTAATCGATCAGGAAATCAGGATAGCATTAGTGGAAGGAACTCTTGTAACAATCTGATGGGCTCCCAAGGTTCTAAGAGATTAAGTAGATGTACTTCAAAATGCAAAAGCAACGATAACGTAATAAGGAATGATAGGGAAGTACTGACTTCATACGGAATACATTCGTAACAAAATAGATAGAATCGAAGTATTTTTTAAAGAAGAGGCTCCTGATATAGTTATTTTCACCGAGCATGGTTTAAAAGAAGATGAATTGTCACAACTTAATATTCCAAAGTATTCATTGAAAGCGTCGTATTGCAGGACATCTCATCGAAGTGGGGGAGTAGGTATCTTCACTAATAATGCTAAGAATATGCAAACTTTCAATTTAGAATATGTAGAGAAATTCGCTGTGGCAATGGATTTAGAAGTTACTGGTTTGAGAGTAAAAATCGACAATAATTTCGAAGTAGCGGTGTTAGGTATTTACAGGTCACCAAATGGGGAATGGAACAATTTTTGCGAACTATTCAATAGGCTTTTAGAGATTACTACTACTCGATTTACAAACGTTATTGTAGCGGGAGATTTCAATACAGACTTTGCAATACAGAATAAAATGACAGAAGATTTAAGGGATATCATATACATGAATAACTTGGAAATAAAAGTTCATGAATATACCAGAGTCACAAGAACATCACAAACAATAATTGATAACATTCTTACAAATATAGATTACTCTAAAACAGTGGTTCCCAAACTTTTTCGCCTCATGGACCCCTTGCCATGATTTTTGGTTTTAGGTAGACCCCCTGCATAAATGTCATTAATTTTTTTTAAACTATAAGTTGAAATGTGTTTTTAAAGCTGATGAAGTAGGTCTACTACTGCTCACAGTAACCAATTCAAATTGTGGTGAAGAAAACATTAAAAAGCACATAAACTTAGTGAATTTTTGTAATATAGTCTTATTTGAATTGAAATAATCAAATAGTATGACATATTGTTTTTGATTATAGTGAAATAGTATTAATGGAACCCAAGAAGTATAACGGCCGGTATTTTATTATCAACATTGTGTTCTTTGTAGTAATTGCAACATTCGCATCTATTAAAATTAGCAGGGCTGCTCAATGTGGGCAAACACGACACTCATTGTTAATGAAATGTGATAGAGAGAATTTCTCCCCCCCCCCCCCAAAAAAATTTTTAATAAGTAGTCCCTCTAACGTTGTATCACAAGAGATTCTACTCATGTCTAGACAAGCATTAATCCATTTATTTATTTTAGACCACATTATGGTAAAAATTTTGAATTTTCGATGCTGAGAGCTTGATTTGAGACTTAAAATCATTAATTTTATACAAGTATTTATTAAAATGAAGTTCATAAATTGGGTAAATTGAAAGCTTAAATTCGATAAATCACTGCTTTTATGAGTCGTTTTCCTAAGAACTTGAACCCACTTTTCGTTTATGTATAAAATCTAAAAAATACTATTTTTATAAAGCTAACTGAAAATCATTCCATGAAAAAGCTGTGGAAGCTAGGGAAAATTCACTGAGTTGCACCAGAGAGAGCAATAAACTTCTCTTCTATTTTTGTGTTATCTCTTGAATTCGCATCGAAATATTCACTAGTTCTGGAATATGCAAAATTTGTAAAAATATAAAAATTATATGACTGAATGAAACTTGATTCAACTAGCAAAGAGCGAATTAATTATTAACACATCCAATTCCAAACTTTAACTTATAGTAATTTTGTAATTCCATAAATAGATGGTGACAAAGCATTGGGGATTCTGAAAACAATTGTTCTCACGTTCTTGAAAGTGCAACTTTCAGCTTTTATTGTGGCTATCAACCCTCATATTATAACAGAAATGAGCATTCGAAGCCCGTCTGCAAAAACATTAAGAGACCTTTTCTCCCTTCAAGCCTACTGTGTCAACTTCATTCAAGTAGTCTGGGGAAATTCAAACGTATGTTTGTTCCAAAAATACTGGGACTCACCAGCATCGTGGAGTCTTTGAAGGCCCAAAGCCGAGGCAATTAGGGAACTCTTATGTATAAACGTTGAAATTTGAAAATATTCTAGATGCAGCCTATTTGAATCTCTACTTCGCATGACTATACTGGCAAACTGAAAAAAAGAGGCCCTGGAGGCCCCTAGCAGTACAATTTGGGACCTTATTTTATTTTTGTTATCACTTGCTTACATTTGTAAAATAATGTGGCCCATTGACGTTGAGGTCCAAGAAAACTTGCCTTGTTCGCCTCATCCCCTCTATAGCTTTGATTAGAGTATTTTCTAAGTTAATTAAAGTATTAAAATTATAGTTTTTTTTCTTGCTGTAACATTATTTAAGCTACTCTTCACATATGAAAACTTTTTTTCACCTCCAGTAACCGATATTATCGTATTTTTTATTGATATGCCTCCCTACTCGTTTTTGGAGCCTCTTTCACAGGCTAAAGGGGGCGTTCTAACCTGGACCCCCCCTCCCCCATCGTCGCTACACCAATGACAGTAATGGAGTGTTCTAACAAAAATATTAAAAATTGACTCCAAAAAAGTTAATCAAAAGAAAAGAACAAATTTATTAGATTTGATTAGATTACTAAGATTCCTAGTTCGATTTAAAATTATCAAATACGTAATAAAAGGAAGCTTATTAGACCTTATTAAAAGTTCTTGTAAACGTGGAAAATAAAAACTAAACACTAATAATATAGCTAGAATTTATTTTCGAAGTAAATGTAATTTATTGTGCATAGGTTTGTTATCCATCAGAATAATTTTGAACAATTAATTGAATAAGCAAGAGCTTGCTAGAATGTTTTGATTATTTGAAGACATTAGGCTCCTTTTCTCATAATAATAAACCTAAAATAACTTGAATAGTTTGGTACCTACCTAAGTTGTTGAGTGACCTACCAATAAACGTTCCTTTTTGAAATATGATAGAATATCATTCAAATATAAATACGAGGCTCCTTTTGTTTATAACTTTAAAATATATGAGGCGAATTTTGCTTATAACAATATTGCTGAAAATAGCTTGAAATATTAAGTACCTGACTTGTTTAGTGATATACCAGTAAATGTTAATAGTTTTAAAATATAATAGAAGATAATTAAAGGATATGGGGCTTGTTTTTCTCAAAATAATACAACTAAAAACGGAAATTTATATCTTGTAGGCCTGAGCTTTTTAGTCACCTAACAATGAAGGCTTATAATTTTCAAATATAAGAAAACTAAGTATGAATTCTCTGATTTAGAAATGTTTTCGTGGAAAGGGCTATTATTTCAAATAGATATAATACTTGCTTGCATGTACGTATAACAGTATTATACAAGTACATAAGTAGCCTACTGGTACTCTGTGATGTTTTCCATTACAAAAACTTGATGAACAATCTTATATTAAAAAAAAAAATTAATTTCTATTTGAATTATGATTTTTACTCACGAATACTTGAGATATTAGAGGGATGCATTTCACTTATAGGCTGATGAAGATTCTGTTTAGAAGTGAAATGCAACTAGAAATGCACCTCCAGTATCTCCAGTACAAGTGAGTAAACAATAAAAATCCTAATTTACTTAGAAATACAGTTTCAGTTTTGATATTAGATTGTACATAGCATATACCAAGCCCCGATCCAAAGACATTCGCTATTGTGGACCCCCATTAACATATCATGGACCCCCAATTTTATTTTTCACTGACATGGACCCCCTGGCAGGTCTCCGTGGACCCCAGGGGGTCCACATGGACCACTTTGGGAACCACTGCTCTAAAAAAAGATTAGGTGGCTCGGAACTATCTGATCATGACTATCAAATCTTAGAGGTGGGGTTGCATGGTCATAAATCAATTAAAAAGAGTAGAGTAATAAAAGAAATTCAACAATGTGAACAGGGAAATATCGATTGTTTGAAGCAGAAACTGCTTCAAGAAAACTGGAGTAGGGTTTACAATAGCGATAGTTTAAATAAAAAATATGATAGTTTCATTAATATTTTAAGGTTTCATATTACTATGAGTTGTCCAGTTAAAAAAGTCCCTGTAAAAAACAAATTAGACAAGATTGAAGAGTGAATAACTGATGATATCCTTGCAGAAAGAAATAGGGTTAAAGATGCATATGATGAATTCAAACTATCTAGAAATATGTTACGTGAAGATAATTACAAAGCTCTAAAGAAAAATTATACAAGAGAAGTGAAAAGAGTGAAATGTAAGAAAACAGCTGAAATTTTGAATAATAGTGTGTACTTTAACACAACAGTATGGGATGTAATAAACAAAAATAGACAAGTAGCTCATGTAGATGCTTATACTAGTGTCCCCAGAATAATTAACGAAAATAACAAATATATTGATGATAGTGTGAAAATTTGTAATTTATTTAACAGATATTATCAACTGGTTGCTAAGAATCTTCAAAAATCTCTTAATACAGGTATTAGTGATGCAAACATGTGGAATACTGACGGGATTCAGAACAAATTAAAATTCCACCCAGTATCGCAAGATGAGTTGTCAAATATCATTGATAGTTTGAATAATAAAAAAAATGTAGGAATGGATGGGGTATCCAGTAAATTTCTGAAAGAATGTAAAGATCAATTGTTAGACCCTTTGATTCATCCGATCAATCATTCATTAGAGCAAGGTGTTGTTCCAGATAATTTAAAAGAGGGGAAGATCTTGCCAATCTTCAAAAGTGGTGATAGAGAAAAGATGGAAAACTATAGGCCCATTAGTATTTTAAATGTAATAAGTAAAATTTTTGAAAGAGTAGTTCTAAATTGGTTACTTCTGCACCTTCAAGAAGCCAACTTTATCTGTGATGAACAGCATGGCTTCCAGAAAGGGAGATCAACAAAGACAGCCATAGTTTCTCTAGTTGATAAACTGATAGATATAATAGATTCAGGTGATAAAGCTACTGCAATCTTCTTAGATCTATCAAAGGCATTTGAATGTGTTAATCATAGAACTTTATTGGAAATACTGCAAAATGTAGGCGTAAATGGGGTTGAACTGAAATGGTTTGAATCATATCTTATTGGGAGAAAACAATGTGTAGAACTAACTGCAGTAGTTGGGAATAGTATAGTAAAGAATAAATCTAATAAATTGGAGGTGCAAGCTGGAGTGCCTCAGGGTCAATACTAGGACTATTGTTTTTTTTTTTTTTGTTGTATGTCAACCGTTTACCTAAAGAATTAATTAGTGGTAGAGCCCTCTTATTTGCAGATGATACATCACTCATTTTCATATATAGGTGTGCAGTCCATTGTCCAATTCTTAAATCAGTTGAAATTAACAATAAATAGTAAAAAATGCCAATACCTTCAATTCAAAAACAGATTTTGAAAAAAAAAAACAGACATAATTCAAATGAAGATAGGGCTATAAACGTGTTTGTAAATGATAATCAACTAGACCTGGAAGAAAACATTGCTTTTCTAGGAGTTTTGTTGGATAGAAGATTGACCTGGGCACCATACATTGAGAAAATATGTTGTAAAATTTTATCTGGGGTATTTGTCCTGCGACAGCTCGCTAGATTGAATGACAAAAAGTTACTTTTTACAGCTTACCATGGGCTCTTACTGTCACATATTAGGTATGCTATCTTAGTATGGGGTAATTCATCAAAACAAAATCTTGATAGGGTGTTTAAGATCCAAAAGAAAGCGGTTAGGTGTATAGAAAGAGTAAATAGATTAGATTCATGTAGGCCGTTGTTCAAGAGACTTGGTCTCCTAACTGTGCCCTGCTTATATGTGTATGAAGCTACTTTATATGTAAAAACGAATGATATTAACCAAAATCTTGACGTACATGATTATAATACAAGAAGCCGAGGAGATTATCACTTGGTGAGTCACAATAGTAGCTTATGCAAACAAAAACCTAGTTATATTGGTAGGAAATTCTACAATAAGCTACCACAGTTTTTAAAGAGTCTTGAAAATATAGAAATATTTAAAAAAACAATTGAAAAAATATTTATATGATAAAGCTTTTTATAGTGTACAAGAGTTCCTTTCACATCAAAATTAAGCCTCACCTCAACTAATTGATATAGTACTTAATTATGGTATCTAGTGTATATGACTAATGTTAATCTGACTTGTCTTATACTCCTTAACTGGAGTCTCCAAGACGTAATCTACAGAAAAAAAAACAAAAAAAAAAATTGATAAATTGTTAGAGATCGATAACTGAATAATGATCCAAAATGCATGCACCAAAATTGCTCGAGGAAAATGATGTCATTGGGGATCATTTGAAATTGGCATGATGAACGTTTTATGGGAAAATAAATGCATTTCAAGTTGTTTTATACACTGATAAATTTCAACAAAAATTCACTTAAATGTTATCTATTTTGACCATTGGCGTAGCGACGGGAGGGGTTTTCCGGGTTACAACCCCCCCTTGAGCCTGTAAAAGAGGCCCCAAAAATGAGAAGGGAGGCATCAGCAATAAAAATACGATAATATCGGTTACTGGAGGTAGAAAGAGTTTAAAGTATTAGAGGGGATGGGCGAACAAGACAAGTTTCCTTGGGCCTCAACGTCAAGGGGCCACATCATTTTACAAAATGCAAGCAAGTTATAAAACAAAAAGAGAAGTATCTTTTTCACCAGTTTGGATTTCTAGAGGCCTCTTAGAAGCCTAACAGACCCCAGAAGCCGCGGGCCCTTCAAGCCCGTTTTTATTGCCAGTCATGAGAAGTAGAGAATCAAGTAGGCTGCATATAGAATATTTCAAATTTCAACGTTTATACATCAGGGTACCATAATTACCTCGGCTTTGGGCCTTCAAAGGCTTCACGATGCTGGTGGGTCTCAGTATTTTCGGAGCACCCAAACATGGGTTGGAAGGTCCTCCAGACCAGTTGAATGAAGTTAACACAGTAGGCTTGAAAGGAGATAAGGTCTCTTTATATTTTTGCAGACGGGCTTTAAAAGCTCATTTCTATTACTTACTGTTCAGATCTGATACCCTATTGAGTTTATTGTTATCGTGAAATTTGTCAGGCCATGAATCAATCAACAAGTAATATGAGGGAAGAGTAATATGAGGGAAGAGTAATATGAGGGAGAATAACAACAAAAAAAGCTTAGAGTTACACTTTCAAGACCTGGAAAACAATTTTTTCTCTGGTGGAGAACTCTTTAGACTCCTCAATGTTTTGGGGTTCCGTCACCATCTATATATAATTTAAAAATTACCAAAAGTTAAAGTTTGGAATTGGATGTGTTATTGATTCATTTTATTCTTGCAAGTTGAATCAAGTTCCATTCAAAGTAATAATAATTTTTATATAAAAGTAGTTCACATTTTTTATACATTAACATTTGTTAACAACTAATTAATGAACTAATAATATATGAAAGCTGGGTTCAAGTTCTTAGGCAAACGATTCTTAAAAGCAGTGATTTATGCAATATTTATAAACTTTATTTTCATGAATACTCGTATAAAATTACTGTTTTTAAGCCTCAAATCAAGCTCTCAACAACGAAAATTAAAAAATTTCCCCATAATGTGTACTAAAATGAATGGATTTGAACTTTTCTAGACATGAGTGCAGAATCTCTTGGTGTACGATTTTAGAGGTACTATTTATCAAAATTTTCCTGGTAGAGGACCAGGGGGTATCCCATACCTCCCAGACCCCTTGGGGGGTCCCAAATCTCCGATTACCTCCCCCCTCCCCCCCCATGAAAAGATTTTCGCTACGCTACTGATTTTGACCTTATCAGTGGCGTAACTGTATAGAGAAGAGAGGGACAGATCTGCTCAGAGACAGAAAGTTTTGGAACTTTAAGAAGCATTGAGAGAAAAGTTCATGAAGTTATAGAAAATGACATTTATTCAGAAGAATTTTTCAAGTAAAATTTATTTTAAACTTAAATTGAAGTTAGTTCATTCAACATTCTCAGATAAAGAGTCCCCGACGCACCCGCTATCATCAATTTCACCCCTCCTCATTAGACAAACATGACAGACACACACGACAGTCCAACGGCTCTATCAAACCCGATACTACTTTGACATCTTATTAAAAATTTGAGTCTTTTTCCAAACTCCAAAATACCCCCCAATAAATGATAGCTGACGACACCCATATCTCTTGGTATGAAATACTAATAGTTATTAAAACACGCGATACTAAACATGTGATATGGAGGTAGATCGATATCTTGATATATTAGATGAACACGGGTTTCTAGCATGCATAGAAAAAGTAACTCGGCCCATGAGTAACACATGCATTGACCATTTTTTTATAAAACTTTCAAACAAATTCCATGTCTCTTCCTCAATCCTGCAAACCAGCATCACTGAACACTTTCTTAAATGCCTGGAGATAAATAGCAGCCTACCTAAAATTTTAAATTCAGATAGATGTTATTATCATAAGATAAATTGGCAAAAGATCAGAGATGACCTGCTTCATGAAACCTGGCAACGGGTCCTCAACTCTTCTGAGATCGATAGCGCTACTGAAAATTTTGATATTATTCTACAGGAAATACTAATTCAAAATACAATAACCAATGAAATAAAAGCGAAAAACTCAAAGTTGAAACCTTGGATAACATCTAGTCTCCTAGAATCTATATGACATCGTGATAAGTTAAGTCGAGAGGTTAGAAAAAACCCCTTTAATACTCAACTTAGCTCAAAATACAAAACATATAGAAATAAACTTAAATCAATCATAAAATGTGCAAAATTCAATTATTATAAAAACAGAATAGACGAAGCCCGGGGAGACCCAAGGAAATTTTGGAACATCATTAATGAAGTTGCAGGTCGTTCGGTGGGCAATTCAAAATTTCCACTTTATGCGTTTGGTGGGCACAGTGACAATGCACCTCCCTCTCCCAGCGATATAAAACAAATTAGTAATGATTTCAACAACTACTTTGCATCTGTTGGTAGCCGATTGGCTGAGGCACTGAACCCCGCCGGTCCGCTCGAGGTTGATGACAGTGCCCACGCCACTGACTCAGCGTTCCTGCTGCAACCCGTTTCGCAGGAAGAGCTTATAGATGTGGTGAGAAGTATTAAAGGTAATTACGCACCGGGGTGGGATAGTATACCACCTAAACTGATCAAAAGCAACGTGGATATATTGATCATGCCTTTATTACATATTGTCAATCTTAGTATTAAGTCAGGTAAATTTCCTAAGTCATGCAAAATAGCTAAAGTTGTTCCTATCTATAAATCAGGCCATAAAAATCTGACATCAAATTACAGACCTATCTCTTTACTTTGCATCCTATCAAAAATACTGGAAAAATGTGTTAAACTCCAGCTTGCTGATTATCTAGAATCTAGAGCGTGAAAAAATAATATCAGATGTGCAGTTTGGATTTAGACAAGACAAAAATACATCTCATGCATTTTTTGAAATCACTAAATTAATATATCTAGTCAAATTGGGATAAAAAGCGAGTACTCGTGACTTTCCTTGATTTGGCAAAAGCGTTTGACTCCATAGACCGGCATAAGTTAGTAGAAAAACTCCGACATATTGGCGTTAAATCCCTGGACTGTTTCATTAGCTACTTAGAAGACCGCTCAAAATTTGTATCAATTAATGGTGTTAATAGTGATAAAACTAAGATTGACTATGGAGTAGTACAGGGTAGTACATTGAGACCCCTCCTGTTCCTTATCTACATAAATAACTTGAGAAGAGTTGAGACTAATGGTAAACTATTTCTTTTTGCTGATGACACGGCTGTAGTGTCATCCGGCTGCACGTGGGATGAGGTCTACGAGCGGACAGAGGCAGATATGGTTAGAATCAAGCGTTGGCTGGACCAGAATACACTGACTTTAAATTTTACTAAAACCATGTAACTTACATGCCAATATTTTTCAAGAGTGACAGTGACCCTGGTCCGAGACGATTGGTTCTGCATATCTGTAACAACCTGCAATCGGCGACCTGTAGCTGTGGACAGATTGAACGTGTAGAAAAATACAAATATCTAGGAGTTACCATCGACCACAAATTATGCTGGGATCCACATATTCAGGGAGTGAAACAGAGGTTGAGAAAATTTATGTACGCCTTTTCACAGCTCGGAAGGGTGCTGACCATGAGTCAAAGCAGGACTGTTTACTTTGCCTACATACAGTCACTGTTGCAGTATGGAGTGTTGGCGTGGGGCGGTGCCTCGGCTGCGGTTCTAAAGCCTCTAGCTGTTACTCAGAGAACACTAATTAAGATCATTTTGAACAAACCTATGAGATTTCCTACAGAACAGCTTTTCTCTTTTTTTCGCGTTCTTGATATTAGGCAAATTTACGTGAAAACACTCCTTACTTTTGCCAAAAACTACAAAACAGAAATTTTCACTGAAGTACAGCACAATATTATCCGACTAGACACAGACTCAATCTTGGCTTTGACACACCTAGAAAAATACAAAAAATACAACCTTAAGTTCATTAAATAATAACCCATTTCATCTTGTGCACATATTATATCGCAACCTTCCGAAGTCAATCCTGGATGCGGGGAGGTGCAGTGTCTATGTATATAAAAGAAGGGTGGTCGATTGGCTGTTTGAGATGGGCCGGGAGGCTGCTGAGGCACTGATTCACTCACCCTACACTTGATTCCTGAGCATTATTCAAAAGCTATCACTGCCTGGGTGTTTTGAGAATCTGCCAATTACTGTATTTACTTATAGTAGATTGATCATTGCTAGACTAGTCACCTTCAGTTCTTCTGGTATGGAATTTTTAATTATTCAAAATTACTACATTTTTTTTCATTTGTAATTAAAAAAACATTTTGTATATTTTCTAAATTTTATTGATAACTCATTGTGCAATATATTAAAATTATCTCTTACATTAATAGATAAGAATTCTTTCCTCACACACGGATCTGTAGTCCATGTGGGGAAATATATTTCTTTATATTTTAATTGTATTCTCATTATGATTGTAATATGTTGTGTGGAAATAAAATTCAATTCAATAATCATTATCAAACAATACTAATAATTACTGTATATCAAACACCGCTTTCAAGGAAAAGCGGTACACATGAACACATTGTCATCCTTAAAATTATTCTTTCTATGTAGGATTTTCCTTGCTATTTTAGTACACGTACATTGATAGTATGGATGAAGAAATATTATGTCAAATTAATTATTGATGAATGTCCGTTCAATAGAACAGTTAGATCCATTTTATTAATACCACCACACACAGTTGTATCCACGTTAATAATAATTATTATCATCTGATAATGCGGCATATCGAATCATCTGTATTCATTTATTGCATGACAACGTATTCGAACTGCTAACGGAAATATACAATGTTGGCGTATTGTTTCATACACACACATTGTATGGCTATCAGACTTTGAGCAAGCTTTGAATATTTCGTTCATATCACGATCAAGCTCATTACAGTGTAGCAGAAATTCTGAGGATGACCTTCAGTTTGAACCTAAGGTCGAGAACTCGATTTGAAATATTAATTTCGCATAAAGAGTGTGCACTTACTGCTTGAATCAAGTTTAATGTCCCTTTCGTTGTGGTAACGTCGGGAAGAATACTTGTTCCGGGAGCTTGGTGCTGGATTTCCAAATTTCTGTTTTTTTAAGTTAATGGAAAACTTGGAATAATTATTGTGGCATTTCATACTGAAGACAAAGTGAAGTTGATAATCGGAAACAAAGGAATAATTTGTTAGAAGCAGTAGGCTAGACTAGCATTGACGATTAAAAGCAACTTAAAGAAGGATGATAGTATATTTTCGATTTCTCAAGAAGTAAGTAGACTCAAAACTTAATTGGTACCACATGTATTTATAACAAATTTCAAAATTTCTAATTTTTAGTCATCACTGTATATAAGAAAATAATTCTATATGAATGTGTTAATATCAATAAAGATGTAATATTATATTAATATCAATAATAAAATGTCTTCTATCAATAAAGTTGCTTTGTACTCCAAGTTGAATTAAATTAGGTCTGTGTGTGACGTTATGTTGGTTGATTAACAAAAAAATACTAATAATTTCATTAATTTGTCAAGCATGACAGATAGACGCGACAGTCCAACGGCTTTATCAAATCCGATACTACTTTGACATCTTATTAAAAAAATGCGAGTCTTTTTCCAAACTCCAATAATGAATACTGTCAGGCATATTCGTAAAGTTAACAAACCATCTTCCAGCCACGTCTAAACTTTTCTGGGTGTTTCCACAGAATGCCTGGTAACTATGATCATAATCGATATCGTCACATTCTTGATGAATCGTGACAGCCTCAATAGTGTAATCGCTTGGCGCGTTATCGCTCATAGGACTCTGGCTGCTACTCCTGCGGCCACGGGTTCTATTTCCGTTCAACCTCGCATATTTTGTGTAATCATTCATCACCACGCACAGGTCGACAGGTCTTGTGGCCATCATCATCGAAAAATATCCTTATTCGTATATAAATAAATAAATAAGTAAATTTTTATTTCCTTCCTTCAAAAACTTAAAGTAACCAAGAATTACATGCGTATAAAATATTAACTACAATACTAGAAAAAACTACACAGATATCTAGAAAGAGTAAGAAGTATATGCAGATTAACCTACTCAACCATGGTAACCCATGTAGGTGTGAGCAAAATTTGGGTGAGAGTGCAAATATCTTGTGTAAGTGAACTCACTTATTATTTGAAATAATGCTCTCTATGCGATGTCTTCCTGTATTTATTATCCATTTTCGAACCAGTGATTTGAATTTTCTTGCGTGTGTTATGTTCTTGAAAGTACTAACAACATCAGACTTAGTATATTCCATGAAAATCGTCAGTATAGATATCTATCTGTTTAGGCCTTAGAAAAGTCGTAAGAAACCAAGATTTTGATTTGTTGAAGTAACTTGTTTTGAGCAAGGTAACTGTTTAACAAAATATCTTCTTTAAAATCAAGTCACGCAGTTCTCTCTCTTTCTCTCAATCATAAAATAAGAGCAACTTTCCTTCTATAGGTAGGCTACATAGTTGGCCGGCAGTGCAGTGGCAAGTAGGTTCCAGTTTCTAGCATCACATCAACAGAATTTTTGCTCAGTCAAGGTAGGAAAGTTGTAACTTAAAGAAGGATGATAGTATATTTTCGATTTCTCAAGAAGTAAGTAGACTCAAAACTTAATTGGTACCACATGTAGATGGTAAGATATTGTCAGGAAGTTTTCACGTGTATCACACGCTAATAAAGAAGAATTCATTTTCAACTCAGTTTTCAAATGCAGGGTGAATCATGGGCAATGGATCAAGCGAGATTATTAATCACTTCAAAATGCATCTCCTTACTTGAAAAAAGTGATATTGAAATAATCATCTTCTTTATGCTTACCGGGCTGTGATATTGAGTTAATTTCCATTTTTAAATATAATCTTATAATTAGAAGTACTTTAGTTTTTGATGTGTATTTCCACATTAATCTGAAAATTGAGCGTGGGTAATAATACAAAAAATCCAGACCTATGGACCATCATTCTCGAAATGGAAAAGATAATTTTGAAAAGAAATTCAAGATCAATGAATTATAGTTTATCGATTTTATATTCCTCAAGTGCTATTAATTATACTGAAGACTTATGCAATGGCGGATATTGACACCAGCATTAAATAGCTGGTGGAAATCGACGAACACTATTACACACTACACAAAACATATCAGTCACCCCCGGGAATTGGATCGCGGACCTCCCAATTGTCGGTCGGGTGCCTTAACCTCTAGAACCTCTGGTGTGGTTAAGGTGCTCAAACAGTTAAGTCGTGGTTAAGGTGCTCAAACAGCATTTGGGAGGTCCGCGGTTTGATTCCCGGCGGTGACTGGTATCTTTGTGTAGTAGTGTTCATAGATTTCCATCAGCTATTTAATGCTTTTGTCAATATCCACCATTGCGGAAGTCTTCAGTATATATAGCACTTTTAAATGAAGATGTTTGTAGAAATATTTTCATTAGAATCCTAGCACTTACAGTCGGTTGTGAAATGATTGTCTTCTATATAAATAAAATTAGTTAGTCTTATGAAAACTCAATAAAGTGAGTTTTATACATTAAAGAAGCCGAAACAAGTCTTATCTCATTTTCTGTCTGTCTGTCTCTCTGTAAAAAAATAAATTCGTATGGCTTTTCGAGGTGGGGAGACCCTTACGGGTAGTTCCACCTCGCCGCTTTTTTTAACGACTGCTTTTTTTATATGCAACCGGGACCGACGGCTTAACGTGTCCTCCGAAACACGGGAGTGGCCCGAGGTAAAAACTTACGGTCAGAACTGGGATCGAACCCGGGACCTTTGGGCTAGCAAACCAGCACTTAACCCACTCGGCTACGGCCACTCTTTATCTATAAAAAATTAAATTAACTTTTTTTTAACAGAATAATAAACGTTTAAAAACCAAGTATTGTGCGATTTTGGATACATTTCTTTCAAGTTTTATTACCACATAAGAACAAATCACGTAATTTATCATGATTTATATCAAACAGCTGTTCTCAAATATTCTCTCTGATAACTTACTGTCACTGAATTGTTTACGTTCCAAGTTGTTTACTAAGCTGCCAACAACTTCATGAACGTTGCTATCAAAAAACCCGAAACATATTTAGCAGGGGTGCCAACCCCCCCAAAGCCTCATGACGCACCCCCCCTAAAAATTTAGCACCAGCCCCCCCCCCAAAAAATGCGATAAAGTAAACCGCCTCCTCACCCCCCCCCCCCGCCCCAAAAAATGCAATAAAATAAACACCCCCCCCCCCCCCGTATTCTTTCTAAAACTTAAACCATGCCCCTCACTCTTAGCTCTTACGTCTATATCTCGCTAAGCTTGAATAACAACTTCCTGCACAAATCCTAAACATAACTACTCTAGCCAAGGGCGTACCCAGGATCATAACGGGGAAGGGGGCATGGTCGTTGAGGTTGTAACATTTTACTACAGAAAAGATGGATGAAACCAACATTTTAAGAAATTATGTATTATTACAGTAGTGATTTATCAACTAAGATGTTACAATTATTTGCTTGAAAAAAAAACTTAATCTTGTAACATGTCTTGTATTTACTTATACTATTATCATTTTTCTTAGATTCGTAGAAAACTATCTTATCCAAAACTCTCATTTGAATCCAGACCGGATTTTCCTCAAAGAATTTCCGATGAACGCTCATCAAACACAACCCAGTCCATCTGTCCTCTCCCATTGTACTTCTAAGCCAGGTCTTTACCCTTCGAAGGGTACTGAAAGATCGTTCAACAGTAGCCGTAGTAGATGGGAAGCCATTTAAAATGAGGAGTGCATGTCTTGTTGCGGGAAAAAGTATAGCCTCCTTCAAAAGTGCAGCCACTTCAGTATCCTTTAATTTGTCTCCAGTTAAATCCTTCTTTTTCAACAGATTATACCCCAAATCTAATTCTGCAGAGGTAAAACCCAACTCATAAAACTCCATGGAGGATGTGACATTTTTTCTAAATCTTTTGAATTATATTTTAGCATGTATGAAGGATGAAGATGGGATGAGACAAAAGCAGCTGTATTTTCGTTTGAGAATCTAACATTCAATGATTGAGTTGAAGAGTCAAGCCAAGGGATGATCAACGACCGTTTTCAGTATTCAATTACAGTCTCAGATGGCGGATTACTTCTTATGTATTTGCTTTTGAACAATCTGAGGAACTGTTTAAGGCAATTTAACTCTACTTAACGTTGACTTTCTCCACGATATCATGTGCTTTTTCATGTAATTCATCAGAAAAATGTTCAATTTCATGTCAATGCTTCTTGATGACATCAAGGATTATACCAATATGTTTCCTCACCATAATGAAATCCATATTTTTACTTAGTAGAACGTTGACAACGGGTTTCAAAATTGCAGAGTAATTTACAATCATGACTAAAGATGAGTCTATGAAGAAAATTGGTTTTTATATTTCTACAATAATATTATTAAAATATTCATTTCTTTACGTGAACCATTCTTCTTTAATAATCTATTGATTGTTTGAAAAAACACTAGTAAACAACTCATTTGTTTGTGGTATTCTTTTTCTGTATTTCTATAGAATAATTGAGTACGATTGAATGATAATTTGGATTAACAACAGAGTAACGATAAATTTAATAAAGATTTTTTCTTCTTCCAGGGGGGGGGGGGGGGCAGCTGCCCCTCCCTGCCTCTCGCTGGGTACGCCCATGGTTCTAGCTAATTCATATTCAATAGTATTATAATAATAATTATAAATCTATTGTCATTAATTGGCATTCTATCTGGTGACTTTGTAATTTTTTTTTTGAATGTTGTCACGTTAAACACTGTTTCAATTAACTTTATCAACCCCCCCCCCCCCAACCCCTGTATTTAGTCTTATTTCTAAACATAATCCGTACGAAGGACGGGTACAATAGCTAGTGTTCTATATATTTGTCAGTTTGACAAGTTGCCAGTTCCTTCAAAACCAACCAATGAATTATATTTTATAAATATTATTTGGCATTAAGGCAATTGAATTTTTTTTTAAGATTATGCCTTGAAGACTCCGGATATGTAGTATATAAGACAAGTCAAGTCATATCAACAATTATATACGATATTCACTAGTTACCACAATTATTACACTATAAATTAGTTTCGGTGAGGCTCAATCTTGATCTGAAACTGAAAGGAACTCTTGTACACTATAAAAAGCTCTATAAATTAAATATTTCCTTAATTGCTTTTCAAATTCTTTAATATTTTCAAGTCTCTTTTAGAAACTGCAGTAGCTTCTTATAGAGTTTACCAATATAACTAGGGTTGTGTTCGAATAAACTACTATTGTGACTCACCAAGTGATAATACCCTCGGATTTCTGTAAAATAATTATGTATGTTAAGATTTTGGTTTATATCACTGGTTCTATATATAATGTAACTTCATAGGCCTACGCATACAAACAAGGTCCTACAACAGACCAAGTCTCTTGAACAACGACCTAAATGATTCTAAACTATTGGCTCTTTCTATACATCTAACAGCTTTCTTTTGAATCTTTTAAATACTCAATCAAGGTTTTTTTTATGAGCTACCCCATACGCCTACTAAGGCATATCCAAATCCAATACGTTGCTTTTAAGGTATAGAATACCTAATTTAATTTTTAAACCAGAAAAATATAATAAAAGTCCCAATTTTGAATGTATAGGAAATATTTCCGTCCCAGAGTAACCTAGACATAAGGTTTTGAACGTTTGACAATAGTTCGGGGTAACATATACAATACGGTATTCTACAACTCTACATTCTAGATTACATCATTCTACTACAATAATTATATTATAATAGTCACAAGTCGGTGTAAAGTCTCAAGCCTCAAATATTCACACCAAAAAATGACTCACTTCATTCTTATTGCTTGTTCTTTAACTTGCTAAATCGTATTGGATTGGTTGCGTTTGGCCTGAAGAAATTATAATTCGCTACAATGTCAAGTACTGTACTTTGTATTCCGTAAATAGATTTGAACGCTACAGCATAGTTTACCGTTTAAAATAGTTGAATGGAGTGAAAGTAAATCGGCAAAAAGTCACGCGATATGATTAAATTTAATTTAATCGCGAATAGTAAACACCAAACATGTGTTCTAAGCTGATGTGCTTGCGTGATGTAGGCTATGCAATGTAGGTTCAGCCTACATGAAACTAAAAAACTTGGTAAAAACTAAGCTTTCACTAAGAGCTTTACACCGATTCGTGCTTGAGATTTTGGGGGGAGGGATGAATCATTCAAAAATTACTTCTTTGAAATTAGGGGATTCCAGTTTTTGTCTAAGAAGATTGGCGAGCTTGCGACAAGGGTTGTAATACGAAAAATAGGTCGTAAATTAGTGGATTGGGTGTTAGTCGATGAAGTAGTAGGCGATCGGTGGGAGAAATTATTGCTTAGCCTAAACCAAAAATGATGTTTTACCATGAGACTCACTCAGCAAATTGATATTGCGTTATTCTTTACCACTTCTTGCAGGTGAATCATATATGTGACGACTCACACAAATAAATTATGCCTCAAAATATGGAGTATTTATGGAATAATAGTCCATATTCTAAGATTATACTCATCAGATCCCCAAGAATAGCAAATTATTATTAACTTTTTGTTGTAAATTCAATGGCTTGCAGTCAGTTTCAAATTGTGAATATATAATAACACATTTGGCCGAACATTTGAAAAAACGGCCGAATGTGAGTACATGTATTAAATATTCACAATTTAAAACTGACTGCAAGTCGTTAAATTTATAACAAAAATTTAATATTAACAACGCAGATCATTATGGAACAAGAAATCCAAGAAGCAAAATATTATTGTTTCAGAACCTCTTATCAAAGTCGAAATCAAGTTATAAAGTCATGGCTGCTATTCCTCTGAAAATTTGCCAATAATATTAATAATAATAATAATAATAATAAATAGACAGCAGGGTTGACAGTAGACGATATTAAGAAGGCCATCAGAGGAACACAAAATTGGAAAGCCCCAGGTATTGATGGAGTACACAATGTCTGGTGGAAGTATTTGCCATGTACACATCTGGTGCTCACTTCTTTGTTTCAGAGAGTGATTGAGAATCCAGAACTACTGTCTGGGAGCTTCACAGTGGGAATAACCTATATGCTTCCAAAGAAAGGAGATCTGCAGGATCCTAAGAACTTCCGACCAATAACTTGTTTGCCAACTGTTTACAAGCTGCTGACAGCAGTAATTACAACCAAGATTTATGATCACCTAGACAGAAATAGTCTCCTAGCACCTGAGCAGAATGGTTGTAGGAAAGGGGCCCAGGGTTGTAAGGAGTTGCTTGTGGTGGATGGCATCATAGCTCGGCAAGTGAGGAAAAAGTCTCATAACATTTCTGTTGGGTGGGTGGATTACAGAAAAGCATTTGACTCTGTCCCCCACTCTTGGTTGGAGCATGTATTGACACTGTACAAGGTAAGCCCTCTTCTTGTTGATTTCTTGTCACATGTCATGGCTCAATGGAAGACCACATTGCAGGTGGGGTGGGGGAGTCAGATGTACAGAACACAGGAGATCCCCATCAGGAGAGGAATATTTCAGGGGGATAGTCTTAGTCCACTGTGGTTCTGCTTGGCCTTGACTCCTCTCAGTAGAATGCTTAGAGCCTCAGGTTATGGGTATGTTCTAAAGAGGAACCCAGACACTAAAGTTTCCCACTCATTCTACATGGATGATCTCAAGTTATATGCAGCAAATCCAGATCAGTTGAAGAGCATGTTTGAATTGATAGAAAGCTTCAGCAATTCAATATGTATGGACTTTGGCCTGGACAAGTGTGCTGTGCTGCAAGTTAGGAGAGGTCAAATTGAAAATGAGGTTGACAGACCAACACAGATGAGTGAAGAGATGTTAATACAGAGTCTGGGGAAGACAAGTGACTATAAGTATTTGGGTCTGGTGCAGCTCCTCTGCAGGGCTGATACTGTAATCAGAAGAGAAATACTGAGAAAAACTGTGTTGAGAGTTGAAAAGGTATGTAAAACAGAACTCAGCTCAAGGAATTAGATATCAGCAGTAAACTCTTGGGCTGTACCAGTAGCAATGTATACCTTTGGTGTGGTGGAGTGGCCAAACACTGCCCTTCAGGAATTTGATAGAAAGGTCAGAACAACTCTCACATGGATGAAAGTCATCTGTGCAGTGGATAAGGAGTACAGCCCATTAAACCTGGCTCAGCAGGCCCAGCAGTTGGAGGTTACCTCATTGGAGGAGAGAGTAGAGAATTGGAGACAAAAAGAGCTTCATGGAAGATTTGCTGCTGCAATTAGTACAGAGGTTATTGATAAGAGGAGTTCCACAGAATGGCTACAGACTGGGAATCTGTTTGGTGAAACTGAGGGGTTTCTGTTTGCTATTCAGGACCAGGTGATTGCAACGCGGTCTTACAGAAGGTTCATCATGAGTCAGGCAGTCGACAGCCGTTGTTGCCTGTGCAGAGGGACAACAGAGTCAATTCAGCACATCTGTGGTGGCTGTGCTCTGCACTGGCTGGAACTGAATATCTTCAGCAGCATAACAATGTTACCAAAGTAGTCCATCAGGCTCTGGCAAAAAGATATGGACTCATAAATAATGAGGCTCCTTATTACAAGTGTAGGCCTGACCAGGTTCTGCGAAGTGATACAGCAAGGCTTCTGTGGGACAGTGACATCATAACTGACAGGGCAGTAGAAGCTAATCGTCCAGATATTGTGCTGTTTGATAGAGTGTGTAAGAAGGCCTACATTATAGATGTTGCAGTGCCCCTAGATGACAATCTAGTAAGTACCATAGCTGAGAAGAAAAGAAAATATCAGCCACTCTCTGTTGAATTAAAAGATATATACAGATTGGAAAATGTTGAAGTGGTACCAATTGTTATATCCACAAATAGGCTCATAACAAAGGAGTGGACAGAAGCAAAAGAAAAACTGGGCTTGAACAACTGGCACTTGAGAATTATGCAGAAAGCAGCTCTGCTAGGCAAACATTGTACGCAAATTTCTGAGTCTGTAGGTGAGGAATAAATTATAAGCCTGTGTCTCTGCTCCTGGTGCTGGCTCTGTAGCCTTGGGTCTCAAGTTACCCCAGCTGCTAGAGTTTATAACTCAGATGAAAAAAAAAAAAATAATAATAATAATTATAATTATAATCATTGTTGTGGGTGGTTGTCACAACATGTCAAAATGCCGACGGGCGGTAGAGCGGGGTCGCCCTTCTAGATCTGGTTGTTTAACTTGGCCCTGAAGAGGGCCGTTTGTGTTGAAGGAGGCCTAGATAGACCTCATCGATCTGCTCCGGGGATCCGGGAGTGGGCCCTCAGGAGTTATGGCCGGCTGGAACTTCACTGGGCTAATCGTGGATAAGCGCCAGGGTAGGTGGCTGGTGACAGTCCGGCGGTCGATCGGGCTGAGCAGTTGGGGAACTTGCAGGAACTGGTCGATCTGATGGAATAGTTCTTCCAAGCTCTCGGGTTCCCTTGGCGGGGTGCGTGCCTCCTCAATGTGGGCGTCGAGGTGATTGAATAGTCCTCTGAATCGGTCAGCTGGTAGGGGTTCCCCGTTTAGCCCTGGACGGGTCGGGTCGTAGCCTTCGATTGGACTCGGTGGTTCAGCATGCAAGTAGGTAGAGCTGCTTGCCGCGATTCCCTTCACGCCCTCAGCCAAGTCACTAAGAATAGGAGGCGAGGTAGTGAATGGAGCCGCGAGCGAATCAGCGTCAGTTACCTCTGCCGCTAAAGCCAAGACCGCCCTTGACTCTTCCTTCAACGTCCAGAGTTGACGAAGGAGCCGGAGTCGCTGTATCCGCCTTCCTGCTCGCTGACGTGGCATAGAAGGAGGAAGGTGGTGAAGAAAATAATAACACTGATTTAGTTAAGGTCGCTCGACAAAACGGGGGTGGGGGGGTGTTTCCGCTACAGTGAGGTGCTGTGGTCAGCGACGTCACACATCGGCAGAGTAACACCAAGTAGGAGAGTGAGCTTCCTTTCAGGAGTAGTGAATGCAATGCTGTTGGCTGAGCGGTGCTGGCTTATATACGAAATTCTGTATTTCGCCTGAGGGAGAGGCTAGGCTCGCGAAAGTTGCAAGTGAGTGGGAAGTACACCTAGCGCCATCTGTTATCAGCCCGGGAAACTAACAGCGTTTTCGCCAAAGCCTACTGGAGAATGAGCGCGAGGTTCAAATGTATTTACCCCCGTGAAGCGGGGGTATGTCAATCCCCCCCCTGTTTAAGAGCCGAGAGCGAGTGATTTATTACAATAAAATACATACAAAGCTTGTGAAACAAAAGTTTGAATACATTGATGAGTGCCACATAAGATAATGGCCTCTAAGAGTGAGTAACTTAAATCTACTGATGAGCATCTCCAGGCGGGGCTGGACGTAGTTGATCCTCGTGGACTTTTAGAACCTCTTGTTCTCGAGTGATCCAATAGGTGTGTCCTTGTTGGTGTGCCACTGAGTAGGGTCCTTTCCATTTGTGGGCAAGTCCGGCGTTGAAGCGTTTGGCCTTGTTTGACAGAGGGTGGGTGCTCTCGGTAAAGATGCTGGCATGCCGCTGGAGCAACTGTTGTAGCCCTGGTTGGTGGTCAGTTGGAGTGGCGCTGGTTAACTGATTTATCAGTTCTTCGCTCATTTCTTCCGGAGGGGCTGGCGGGGTTGTCCAGAGGATGGCTTCTCGTTGCTGACGGCCGATGATTAGGCGATCTCGTTCAAAGTCCATTACTGCGTGATTTGCTGTGAGCCAGGGGCGACCCAGGATCACCTCTTCTCGTAGGTCGGGTAGACCAAGGAAAAATACGGAGTGTGACTGCTGTTGGATCTGTAGCATCAGGTGTCCCTGGAGGGTTGTAGAGCAGCTGGTAGTTTGATTTGCGAGCATCACTGTTTTTTCAGTCATCTGGGCGTCCGGGCTGTGAGCGAGGTGGGCTGTTCTCACAAAATTGTGCATGGCTGCTGAGTCAAGCAAGGCGTACACTGGTTTTCCCGAAAGGTGAACAAGGATCTGTGGCAAAGGCTGGCCGGTTACCTGTAGGGTCATAGCAGCTGGCTTGGAACTCGGTGTGGGGTGGGCTGGACTCATCTCGGTGTCTTCTACAGCATCTGTGCTTACCGTGGGGACGGATGGCGTAAGGGAAGCCAGCGTGGCTGCCTTGACGACCAAGGAGGGGCTGGTGCCTCCGATGGTGTGACCAAGACAGTCAGTGGTGTTGTCCTTGGGTGTGGCTGACAGAGTGTGCAGTTGGGTCGAGTGAGCAGTCGTACCTCTTGAGTGCGCTGGTGGTAATTGGCGTGGCAATGGTTTTGGAGTGCTTGTTCTTGGGGAGGAGGGCTCGGCTGTAGTTGGTGTCGGTGGAGGCGGCCGTGGCTGGGGCACGAGAGCCGGCTTCACTGGTGTGGTTGGCGGGTGGACTCCTACTTGCCTGGCTGGAGGGGCAGAGTCCGGGTCTCTCCAGTATTTCCATTTCCCTGAATTTTGGCTTTCAAGACAGGGCAGTCCCGATGGAAGTGTCGCTCCGGGCAGTGGTGACAGTTCGGTGGCTGGTTATAACGGGGGGCTGGAGTGATGGCGGCGGCGGCAGGTGCGGCTGGTTTCGGCTTCGGGCGCTGGGCGAGGTCGCTCTCGAACTCGGTGGCTATGGCAATCAATTCCTCGAAGTCGGCAGGTCGAGCAGCTCGTACCAGGGTGCGGAGCTCGTGACTCAGTTGACTAATGAGAAGGGAGATAACCTCTCCTTCGGCGAGGTGAGCTCCTAGTCGCTGCTGAAGTTGGATTTTCTGCCTGAGGAATTTTTCTACCGGCTGGCTGGTTTTATGGGTTGCCCCATAAAACTCCTTGTGGGCTTCAGCGATCCGGTGAGTCCCAGAGAACCGGGTTTGGAGGCGGCTTTGGAGTTGCTCCCAGGTAGAGATGAACTCGCCATATTCTTGCCACCAGGTGGCGGCGTCCTCTTGTAGTTGCGTTTTTAGCAATGGTAGCCAAGTGTAACTGGGTACACCGTGAGTGTGTAGGATGGCTATGCTCTGGGCCATGAAGCAGGCAGGGTCTTCATGTAGCTTTCCTCGGAAACAAGGCAGAAGGGAGGCCACATTGGTTACTGGAGGATGAGGTGAGACAAAATTGACCGGTGTGGCTTCCAGGGCGGGTCTCCCGCTGGACTGGATACCATGGTTGTTTGGTTGAGCCAGTGTTGGGGTAGGCTCATTGGCAGATGGTGCTGTGGTTACCACCTGGTTACTACTGGCAGGGGGCAGGGCAGGCTCGCTGCTGGACTGCATGGTAGTCACCTCCTGGTTGCTGCAGGTGTTGGTGGAACCAGATGGGTGGCTGTCTTGGCTGGCGTCAGAGGTGGGGTTTGTGCTGGGCGTGTCGTCTGCAGAGGTGGTGACAGTGGCAGCTTCGGTTTGCCGCCGAGTGAGCACCATAGTAGTGACGGTCGTTGTGGTTGCTGGGCGCCACTGGAGAGTGCTGTCTCCAGACAGTGAGGTCTAGAAGGTGGTGATTGGGTCTACTGTATACTCTACAGTAAAGTCCCACATTGGGCCGTCAATATGTTGTGGGTGGTTGTCACAACATGTCAAAATGCCGACGGGCGGTAGAGCGGGGTCGCCCTTCTAGATCTGGTTGTTTAACTTGGCCCTGAAGAGGGCCGTTTGTGTTGAAGGAGGCCTAGATAGACCTCATCGATCTGCTCCGGGGATCCGGGAGTGGGCCCTCAGGAGTTATGGCCGGCTGGAACTTCACTGGGCTAATCGTGGATAAGCGCCAGGGTAGGTGGCTGGTGACAGTCCGGCGGTCGATCGGGCTGAGCAGTTGGGGAACTTGCAGGAACTGGTCGATCTGATGGAATAGTTCTTCCAAGCTCTCGGGTTCCCTTGGCGGGGTGCGTGCCTCCTCAATGTGGGCGTCGAGGTGATTGAATAGTCCTCTGAATCGGTCAGCTGGTAGGGGTTCCCCGTTTAGCCCTGGACGGGTCGGGTCGTAGCCTTCGATTGGACTCGGTGGTTCAGCATGCAAGTAGGTAGAGCTGCTTGCCGCGATTCCCTTCACGCCCTCAGCCAAGTCACTAAGAATAGGAGGCGAGGTAGTGAATGGAGCCGCGAGCGAATCAGCGTCAGTTACCTCTGCCGCTAAAGCCAAGACCGCCCTTGACTCTTCCTTCAACGTCCAGAGTTGACGAAGGAGCCGGAGTCGCTGTATCCGCCTTCCTGCTCGCTGACGTGGCATAGAAGGAGGAAGGTGGTGAAGAAAATAATAACACTGATTTAGTTAAGGTCGCTCGACAAAACGGGGGTGGGGGGGTGTTTCCGCTACAGTGAGGTGCTGTGGTCAGCGACGTCACACATCGGCAGAGTAACACCAAGTAGGAGAGTGAGCTTCCTTTCAGGAGTAGTGAATGCAATGCTGTTGGCTGAGCGGTGCTGGCTTATATACGAAATTCTGTATTTCGCCTGAGGGAGAGGCTAGGCTCGCGAAAGTTGCAAGTGAGTGGGAAGTACACCTAGCGCCATCTGTTATCAGCCCGGGAAACTAACAGCGTTTTCGCCAAAGCCTACTGGAGAATGAGCGCGAGGTTCAAATGTATTTACCCCCGTGAAGCGGGGGTATGTCATCATAATAACTATAATAATAATAATAATAATAATAATAATAATAATAATAATAATAATAATAATAATAATAATAATAATAATAAATAATAATAATAATAATCACAACTACAATCCAAATGAAACTTGAATTCTGGCAGAGAGAGGTAGAGTTAATTAGCAGGTCCTCTCAAATGCCAAGATTAGTGATAACAGGCACTCAGATTACAAACATAGTTACTAGCACTAGCATTAGACAGCACCAGGCCCTGATAGGTTGCACAATTTCTGGCTGAAGAAATTTTCAGTTTTTCTCTTGCACTCAGCAAATCACTGTACAGCCTTTCTGAGATGCCAGAAACTATCCCTGCATATCTCCCAAAAGGGATCACTTATTCACTCTCCAAAAGCAAGGATACTAGTAACCCAGCACAGTATTGCCCGATCACTTGCTTATGCACAATATATTAAATCCTTACAGCATGCATAGTAAGTCAGATTCAGCTTTATTTGAGACATGAAAACATTTTTCTGGTGAGCAAAAGCGATGCATGAAAGGGGAACTAGGATGTGAGGAAGTTCTGACAATTAATGTGGTAGCAATGGAACAAGCTGTACATAAGAAAATAAACATTCATATGGCATACATTGATTACTGAAAAGCTTTTGACAGTCATGGTTGATTGAGGTTCTGCATGTCTATAAGGTCAATCCTGCAGTCATAAGGTTGACTGGCTATTTAATGACATCATGAGGGTACAGTGTTGAGCTTAGTGAATGGAGGCCAGCACATCCAGACAAATGCAAACACCCAGTCTGTCAAGGAATCTTCCAGTCCTCTCAGTTTTGAGGATCTCAGTCCTCTTTAGTTTTGTCTGGCCTTGAACCCTTTATCAACAATGTTAAGCTAGTGTGGCTTTAAGTTGAATGGGGAGGCAGGAGATGCCTTTTCTATATCCCAATTTTTTTTTTTTTGTAGATTACGTCTTGGAGACTCCAGTTAAGGAGTATAAGACAAGTCAGATCAACAATATTATACACTAGATACCATAATAACTTCAATTAGTTGAGGTGAGGCTTAATTTTGATGTGAAAGGAACTCTTGTATACTATAAAAAAGTTTATCAACTAAATATTTCTTCAATTGTTTTTTTAAATATTTTTATTTTTTAAGACTCTTCAAAAACTGCGGTAGCTTGTTGTAGAATTTCCTACCAATATAACTAGGTTTTTGTTTGAATAAGCTACTATTGTGACTCACCAAGTGATAATCTCCTCGGCTGATTATAATCATGTATATCAAGATTTTGGTTAATATCATTCGTTTTTACATATAAGGTAGCTTCATACACATATAAGCAGGGTACAGTTAGAAGAACAAGTCTCTTGAACAACGGCCTACATGAATCTAATCTGTTTACTCTTTCAATACACCTAACCGCTTTATTTTGGATCTTAAACACCCTATCAAGATTTTGTTTTGATGAATTACCCCATACTAAGATAGCATACCTAATATGTGACAGTAAGAGCCCATGGTAAGCTGTAAAAAGTAACTTTTTGTCATTCAATCTAGCAAGCTGTTGCAGGACAAATACCCCAGATGAAATTTTGCAACATATTTTCTCAATGTATGGAGTCCAGGTCAATCGTCTATCCAACATAACTCCTAGAAATGCAATTTTTTCTTCCTGGTCTAATTGATTATCATTTACAAACACGTTTATAGCCCTATCTTCATTTAAATTATGTTTGTTTTTGAATTGAAGGTATTGGCATTTTTTACTATTTATAGTTAATTTCAACTGATTTAAAAATTGGATAATGGACTGCACACTTATATGGGCACTTATTTCTAAATTATCTAGAATGGAATTGCTGAAAATGAGTGATGTATTGTTAGCAAATGAGAGGGCTCCACCACTAATTAATTCTTTAGGTAAATGGTTGACATATAACAAAAAAAGCAATTGACCTAGTATTGACCCCTGAGACACTCCAGCTTGCACCTCTAATTTATTAGATTTATTCTTTACTATACTATTACCAACTACTGTAGTTAGTTCTACACATTGTTTTCTCCCTATAAGATATGATTCAAACCATTTCAGTTCAACCCCATTTACACCTACATTTTGCAGTATTTCCAATAAAGTTCTATGATTAACACAATCAAATGCCTTTGCCAGATCTAAGAAGATTGCAGTAGCTTTATCACCTGAATATATTATATCTATTAGTTTATCAACTAGAGAAACTATGGCTGTCTTTGTTGATCTCCCTTTCTGGAAACCATGCTGTTCATCACAGATAAAGTTAGCTTCTTGAAGGTGCAGAAGTAACTTATTTAGAACTAAAAATTTTACTTATTACATTAAAAATACTAATGGGCCTATATTTTTTTACCTTTTCTCTATCACCACTTTTGAAGATTGGCAAGATCTTCCCCTCTTTTAAATTATCTGGAAAAACAACTTGTTCTATTGAATGATTGATCAGATGAATCAAAGGGTCTAACAATTGATCTTTACATTCTTTCAGAATTTTACTGGATACCCCATCCATTCCTACAGTTTTTTTTTATTATTTAAACTATCAATGATATTTGACAACTCGTCTTGGCATACTGGGTGGAATTTTAATTCGTTCTGAATCCCCTCAGTATTCCACATGTTTGCATCACTAATACCTGTATTGAGAGATTTTTGAAGATTCTTAGCAACCAGTTGATAATATCTGTTAAAGAAATTACAAATGTCTACACTATCATCAATATATTTGTTATTTTCGTTAATTATTCTGGGGACACTAGTATAAGCATCTACATGAGCTACTTGTCTATTTTTGTTTATTACATCCCACACTGCTGTGTTAAAGTACACACTATTATTCAAAATTTCAGCTGTTTTCTTACATTTCACTCTTTTCACTTCTCTTGTATAATTTTTCTTTAGAGCTTTGTAATTATCTTCACTTAACATATTTCTAGAGAGTTTGAATTCATCATATGCATCTTTAACCCTATTTCTTTCTGCAAGGATATCATCAGTTATCCACTCTTCAATCTTGTCTAATTTGTTCTTTACAGGGACTTTTTTAACTGGACAACTCATAGTAATATGAAACCTTAAAATATTAATGAAACTATCATATTTGTTATTTAAACTATTGCTATTGTAAACCCTACTCCAGTTTTCTTATAGCAGACTCTGCTTCAAACAATCGATATTCCCCTGTTCACATTGTTGAATTTCTTTCATTACTCTACTCTTTTTAATTGATTTATGACCTTGCAACCCCACCTCTAAGATTTGATAGTCATGATCAGATAGTTCTGAGCCGCCCAATCTTGTTTTAGAGTAATCTATATTAGTAAGGATGTTATCAATTATTGTTTGTGATGTTCTTGTGACTCTGGTATATTCATGAACTTTTATTTCCAAGTTATTCATGCATATAATATCCTTTAAATCTTCTGTCATTTCATTCTGTGTTGCAAAGTCTGTATTGAAATCTCCCGCTACAATAACGTTTGTAAAACGAGTAGTAGTAATCTCTAAAAGCCTATTGAATAGTTCACAAAAATTGTTCCATTCCCCATTTGGTGACCTGTAAATACCTAACACCGCTACTTCAAAATTATTGTCGATTTTTACTCTCAAACCAGTAACTTCTAAATCCATTTCCACAGCAAATTTCTCTACATATTCTAGATTAAATGTTTGCATATTCTTAGCATTTTTAGTGAAGATAGCTGAATGAGATGAGATGTCCTGCAATACGACGTTTTCAATGAATTGTTTGGAATATTAAGTTGTGACAATTCATCTTCTTTTAAACCATGCTCTGTGAAAATAGCTATATCAGGAGCCTCTTCTTTAAAAAATACTTCGATTCTATCTATTTTGTTACGAATGTATTGAATATTCTGATGGAACACAGTGAGTACCGGTACTTCCCTATCATCCCTTATTACTTTATCGTTGCTTTTGCATATTGAAGTAGATTTACTTAATCTCTTAGAATCTTGAGAGCCTATCAGATTGCTACAAGAGTTCCTTCCACTAATGCTATCCTGATTTTTTGATTGATTAACGTCTTTTAAAACAATTGAAGATATGAATTTATCATTTGAAACTATTTTCCCTTCCCGGTTTTGAGCCACTTTACTAAAAAAGGTTTGTTAGATGATTGTTTAGGAAAATTATTGACAGTAGATTGCAAACGACTTTCAATCAGCTCTGCCAGCCTATTACAAAATATTACTTTGCCAGATTGATTTAGATGTAGACCATGATTAGTGAAGTTTTGTTTTTTCAGCCTTTCATTTAGAAAACAAATCCCTAACTGCTTAGAGTTCTTATTTTTTAGGCTGTTGATTGTATTATGAATTGATTTATTTGTTGACTTAATGGCTTCATTTAGCTCTGGCCTATCAAACCTATACGGAATTGTACTTATTATTACATTAGTTTTTTGGCTGAGTGGCACAATCTCTTTAATTTTTTCATTTATTTCAGGAAGATGTTTTAGATTAGGTTCATTTATATTGTTTGAGCCATCCAGTACTATTAGAAAATCGTTTTTTCCAAAATCTTTAGTTTGTTCCTGTGCTGACTCTACGATAGCGTTTATAGGGGCACTTGGTTTGAAAAAGCTCTGAACTTCATACTTTTTTTTAATCTTTTATTTAGTAGGTCACTACAGTCTCGTCCATGACTGGATGTCAAGAGCAGTACTCTATCTTTCCTATCGTTATTTGCCCTTACTTCAGTTTTGGTTGCTGTTTGCAAAACTTGACTATACGTTTTTGTTTGACCATTTCTATTTATTTTTTCCCCATTTGGTTTAGGTTCTACTTTTTTGTATTGATCAGAGGTTCAGATCTTACATTAGCCAAGTTTATTTTTGATTTTAATATTTCGATTTCCTCTGACATAGACCTACATTGACTCATAAGATTTAGTATTTCAGTTTTATGGTCTTCCTGCTGCAATTTTACAATAACTTCCAGAGATTTTATGTGATCCACTAACCCTATTCGTTCTTCCTCAGAATTTTTTAGTGATGTTTTTAATTTTGTTTTCAATTTGGTGTGATCACTCAATAGTTTAGCAACCTTTTCTTCTACATCTACAGTAGCTTTAAGAGCTGTTGGAGATTTTTTTGTTAATAATTGCTGAGATCGCGTAGCTACCTGAGTTTTAGTTAAACAATTAGATTTAGATGCCTTGTTTGGACTCATTTTCCTAGCTAAAAATTGTTTTCAATTGATTTTAGTTAAATGTTTAATGAAATATTACTTAATTTATTACAATTGTCAACTTGAGACTATTTCATTACAAGAAAATTTATCAATATCGGTACACCTAACCTCGAAAATAGAATTTGACTTTTTATTTAAATACTTTAACTTATATTAGACAAGTTAATGATGTAAATTATTAAGATATTATAAATACTAATAATAATAATAAACAAAAATACTACTTATCCGTTCAAATTAATATTCTATGCTTCAAAATTCGCAGAGCCTGTTCTGACAATGTATGCACAGTACCACTGCTACCTCGACAGTTCTACATCTACAGTAGCTTTAAGAGCTGTTGGAGATTTTTTTGTTGTTAATAATTGCTGAGATCGCGTAGCTACCTGAGTTTTAGTTAAACAATTAGATTTAGATGCCTTGTTTGGACTCATTTTCCTAGCTAAAAATTGTTTTCAATTGATTTTAGTTAAATGTTTAATGAAATATTACAATTGTCAATTTGAGACTATTTAATTACAGGAAAATTCATCAATATTGGTACACCTAACCTCGAAAATAGAGTTTGACTTTTTATTAAGATACTTTAAAGAAAAATAGACAAATTAATAATGGAGATTATTAAGATATTATAAATACTAATAATAATAAACAAAAATACTACTTATCCATTCGAATTAATATTCTATTCTTCAAAATTCGCAGAGCCTGTTCTGACAATGTATGCACAGCACACTGCTACCTCGATCATATATCAATGAATATATATCAAATTATCAAGATGGATGACAAGCTATATGCAGGAACTGGAAATCAACTATTAGAGGTGCTGATGATTGTCAGAATATTCTCTGCTGATGTTTGTGTATCATTTGGATTAGAAAAGTGCAAAACATTGAGTATAGTGGAAGGAAAAGTAAAGACACAGATGCTTGAAATTAATACTGAATATGCCTCTGAGGCAATGGAGCCGGGTGACACAAGTATTTGGGAGTCAGCCATTCCAGACATGTTGGACAAAAAAAGAAACAGAAATTAAAAGATGATCTTGGTAGAGTGAGAAGGCTCTTGAGAGCAAGGCTGAATAGGAAGAACTTGTGCAAGGTTGCTAATACTTATACAGTGCCCCTGCTGACATACTCATTTGGGGGGTTTGGATGGACACTGATCTAGAGGAGCTTATGCATGCAACAATAGTTCTCCTCTTCTAGGACATCACCCTAAAGCATACTCTGAAAGATGGGTAATGCCAAGCCATAGAGGAGGAAGAGGTCTTCTGGATGTTAAGTGACTGTATTAGAAACAGGTGAGGGGTTGTAGATAAGATACATTCATTTTATGATCATTTTCCTGTGATTTCCTATGAGGTTGTATTTTTCAAAAATGGAGAAAACATTTTATAGAGTTGTCATAAAGGCTGACAAAGGATACATACCACTCAACCTTTATGCACAAAATATAGGTCAATTAAAGTCAGACAAGCAGCATGAAAATGAAGTTCTGCAGCAGCAGAGAACTAAGGTTGCCATGCATTTTCTCTGGAGCAGCCTGGTATTGAAAGTGAAGCATCAAATGCATGACTTGAGAATGCTGATTTGTTTCTTGAAAGAGAGGGATTCATTGTGGCTATTCAAGATCAAGTTGTAGCCACCAAAAATTATCAGAAACATATAATGAAGCTTTCAATCAGCAATGAATTGTGCAGGAGATGTGGACAGACCTCTGGAAATATCCAGCATGTCATGTCAATCAATGGTGGTCACTGAGTACTTGAGATGCCATAATAATGTTGCTGGTATACTGCATCAGGATTTTGTTCTGAAGTATAAGCTTTCAGATCAGAGACTACCACAGCTTCTTTACACACCATCCCCAATGCTGGACAATGACAGAAATAAAATAATGTATTGGGACCGCTCAATGCTGACAAATAGGACAGTTGCACAGAACAGGCCAGCCATTACCCTGATTGATAAGCAATCCAGAGTGACATTCTTGATGGATGTTGGCATTCTTTGCTGCCACAACTTGGAGCAGTATTACAATTGAAAAATATCCAAGTATCTTCCCCTGGTTGCTGAGATTGGATATCTGGAAACAGGAAAAAGTGTCAACTGTACCTATCATCATGTCCACAGTTCGAGTTATAGCAAAGAAAGTGTCAGAAAACTTCAGGGCATGTCAGAAAGTGCAAAACATGTAATAATAATGCAGAAGGCAGTCTTACTCAATATGGTATCCAAAGCTAGGGCATTCCTCAATGTGATGAATGACTTTGATTGTGGAACTCAAATTATTCATGAATAATAATAATAATAATAATAATAATAATAATAATAATCCTTTTCCTTCGTCCTGGTACCCCCAGAAGAAGGGAGTTTATCAATTTAGAATAAAGACAATACAAATTGCAAATTTCTTTATTTTTAAACTAGAAAGCAATATATTATACAGGAGCAAATGTTACTTCAAAACCTTCACAAGGTTTGACTGGAGGAGTCGAGTTAATCCATATTATATTATGATCAGCAATAATCAATTAATAAAATTATAATTATATAATCAATATAGCTTATGTCCATAAAGGAATTGCTAAGTGAGAATATGTTGATAAGAATCTGTAGGAAAAGTTCTTTCCAAATTCAAATTAAATTATTGTTATCCATTGTATTAAAAAAAATCAGTGAATTAATAAATGTGGCATGGTAATCAATAAGAATCCATAGGCAAAATTATAAGGTTCTTACCAAATTAAAATTAAATCGTTATCCATCGAATAGAAAAAACTTCAGTAAACTAATAAACAATGTATAGTTATATAATCAAAACCGTGTAATAAATATTCAACAACAATAATTATTTACAATTAATAATCATATACAATCATATAAATATGTCTATGAAAAAGTTGTTTAATAAGAATCTATGGAAAAAATTAAAAATTTATTTTCAACCTTGCTTTATGCTTTCCAGTTTTATGAAGTTTGTAATTTTTCTTTTGTATTCTTAGATTTTCTGTCAAAATAACTGATATCTTGAGAATTCTTAAAATAGCAAATAAGTATAAAGCCAATGCTATGGAAAATCACTAGTTATAATATTTATTGGAAAATAAGCACAACAAGTAATAAATTCTTCTTAATATTTTTTTCTGAATTTAGTGAAAAAATAAAAACAAGTGAATCAGTTCTATTATCGTAAATACAAAGAAATAAAATGCCGTTACAATCAATGTATTGTTCTCTGCTACAAATTAATTAATTCGAATGCACTCTCTTATAATGCATGGTTCAATGGATTCAAAATTGATTAACACATATTTGGTCTCTAATTTGTAAAGAAATAGCTGAACTTCTAAAGTTTATCGTCATATTAAAAAGTTCTGCTGAAGCTGAATATTGTGTTTCATGAACTCTATTATTTTCTAATTAGATAATTATGGCGGACATTGATTTCGTAATTTTAAAGGTGAACTCCCAGTTTCTAAGTCTTTGGCATCTAACTTACTTTCTTCAACTGCATGGAACAAAAACAAAAATAGAATAAATAGCTATTGATAGAAAAGTGTAGCTTATTTCCGGAATTTATAAATGGATCATCCATCATACAGTGAGGTCTATTGAATTTGTGTTTGTGATTCTATAAAAATACATAAATGTTCCTGCAGTTGATAAATGTATGACAATGGTATAGTTTATGCCTTATATTTGCGATTTTGCGTATGTGAATATTTTGTGTGATTACCAATATCAAGTGACTAGACAAATAATTTTGAAACGACTTTTACGATCATAAAATGTCTCGCCAATATTAAAGTCTGTAAGTTTTTCACATAAGTTATTTATTCTACAGTGATCAAATTTTAATTTTCTTGGTATTTTGAATATTCCTTTTAAAATATAATAGTTATTTTTTAATCCAGTTTGACTATTTAATGAAATTCTAGTTTCAGTAATGACTGCATGTCAACTGATAATAATAAGCAAATGGAAGTCATAGTCAGTGGCGGATCTACGAGGGGGGGGGGGGGCTTTTTGGGCTGAAGCCCTCCCAAAACCTACAAAAGGTTTTTTGGAAGAATGTTAATTTTTTATCAATATAACCAGTTTGAATCTCGTAAAATATCCATTAGCAAGAATTACCTAATTCCACTACTAAGTCTTCAATTGTATGAAATCCGTTAACGTTTTAATACTGTATAATGTCACATTTATAGTTACATTACATTTAAAAGTTACATTTACATTCAAAAGCTTTCACAATACTACTAACTTGTATTCAGTACTCCTCTGCCCTCTCCCACACAATCATCAGTAGCTGCCAGGTACCAGCCACCCCCAAAAATTTTGATTATATTGAATGATGATAATCCATTTCACAAATACTGACTGTTTTGGGAGGCAACGCTCCCTCTGTATCGTATTTGCTTGCGACTGATGTGTGCAAGTTGGATGCTATGAACCTTCTAAAAAATAAGAGGTCATCTTAGATTCTAACCAAATTATCAATTTCCATAACATAATGGATAAAAATGATTCTATTGACATAACCATTAAGATGTTGAATCTATCCTGTATCCATCTATTTTTGTATGAATCCAATGTGCTTTCTAGCATGAATGATTTCAGTTTCAGTAAATATAGTTGGACATAAGGCGTAAGCTTATTCAAGTATTCTAATCCCATTCATTCTAGTGAGCCTATTCTTATAGGCTTATACTACGGTAATTTGGCCCTTTTAAAATTCATTAAGTTTGAACTAATCTTTTACATTCTCAGTACAAGATAGTTAAATATAATTTCTATGAAAAATGAATGCATTGTCTCCAGGGGCGGCTCCAAGACAGTTTCTCGTGCGGAGGGGGGGGGGGGGGGGACGGGACATATACGGGAAAATTCGGATGGAACTTTTGCGTTTTCATTAAATTTTGTTATAGATTTTAATAATTTCATGAATGAAGAATTGGTTTATTTTTTTAAACATTACTGTCACATAAAATGTAGTTCAGCCTAATATGCTATCGTTCGAAGTATTGAATGCCAGAAAGTATTTCAACTTACTCTATGTTCTGGGTAGTTAAAAACCTATTTCAATAATATTTTCATCTTAATAAATAAATAAGTTTTAACATTTTAGTAATAAACTGAAACATTTTAACTGTTTTTGTAAGCCGAAAAAAATAACATTAACAAATATATTTAAGGCACAGAAAAATTAGATTCATCAACATAAAAAGATAGCCTTGAAAAACTAAGATTCAGTTATACAGATTGATTCTAGACTAAATTGTCCGGAAATCTCTGGGGATATGATTATATGAATAAAAATAAGAGAAAAAAATCCATGAAACATTTTTATTTTATACATTAATAAAAATAAATGTAATATGAAAAATAGGACTCTGAGCTGTTTTTTTTTACAAATCACCATAAATATGATATTCTATATAAGTAAAGATATTTATATAAGTAATAAATATTTTCACGCAAAAAGTGGAAAATGGCATGAATTAAAAATGTTTAATTATCAAAAACGAATAACAAGAAATGTTTCTACTTGATTTATTTTCATACACCTCGATATTACCAGAAAAAATTAAATGATCCGGAAATACCCCAAATATTTCTGGTAATCGTTTTTTAAGTTCTAGATCCTTATAAAATATGCAGTTATCACACTTCACACTTGTAAACAATACACATAATATACAGTGTTTCAGGAGAAATCTGCCATACTGCACAAGTTTATTCCTCTCACCAAAATAATGAAAAAAGTCTAGAAACGCTTCGTTAGTGAGTTATACAGAGTCAAGATTCCACCTGAAATTCAATTCCTCAGCGAAATTGATTCACACTGACATTTTTAGGGCGTTAATTGAGTTTGTTACTTAGGTAAGTTTCATGTAAAATAAGCTGAGAAATCGAATAAAACATTGTAGAAATCTGTAACTACCATAATATTATTATCGAGATAATAATCATAGGAACGTGATTTTTCAATTTTGAAGTGAATTTAACACGTTAATTGTTGAAAAAAACGTTTTGAACCAACTTATGTTGTAGAAAATTTAATTCTCTAGATAAAATTTTCCAAAATCTAATAGCCAAAAACGCACCAAAAGTACATAGAATCGTGAGCTTCTAATGCATTAAGTGCTGTGTTTGGCAGTTTTGCACCAGACGGTTTTTCTCTAACCGAACCCATTTAGCTTCCCATAAGTCCAATTCAGCTTGGACTTGACTTCTTTCTTGACCGAGTACGGTATCAGTGAAACATTTTCAGTCAGTGCACATAGTTTCTCTTGTATCGGCTCAGTGCTGAGGTGGCCCAGGTTCGTTCACAATACTTGCTGGCATAAGCAGTTGAAGTACGAAACATTCTGTTGGGTCCTTAGGAGATTTGAGGTGAAGAACAACGTTGATCTCAACGAGAGGAATGCATATGGATTTTTCAAAGAAATCCTTTGGATCAGATGCTGCACAGTTTGGTCGATTCCTTTGGACCCCAGCTAATCGTGGTATTTTTACTTCAACGTCTAAATCAGAACATAAATTTCTCACTTCAACAAAAATTTTTGCAAATACAACATCATTTATTTCCGATTTGATTCTAAAACTGAAATGGTATCGAGAATCACATCAGAAGCTTTCTTCAAATCTAATGAAGGAGATTGAAGCATGTTGCTCAAAGGGAGAGTCTGTTTCAGTACATGTATAATAAACAGTAGTGTTGTAATGAAATGCACAACACAGAGAGCCTTTTATAGAGAGTTACCTTTCAATGCCATATTAATTTCTGACCATCGGAATTGGATTCAAGAGTTTTAACTCTTGGGAAGTGATAGCCGCGAGCCGTAGCAGGTATCTGTTCAATCAGAGAGATAAGCTGCGTTCTCGTAGGTCCTGTTTGTAACGGTGACCGATTAGATTGGCCAGCAAAAAAGACACTGTTCTCTGCTGTAAAATCACTTTCCGGTGGTTCGGAACCCACCTAAAACTGTAGGTCCAACTCATCAATCACCATCATCCAACTCATTACCCACGCACAGGTCTCAGACCTATGTGGGCTTCATCCTCAAAAAAAAACTTTATAAGGCAGAGCTTCTTGAAACTTGATCACACTGCCGTGCCTCTCTACCCAGACTTGATAATTTGGTGCCCTTAAATTCTTCCGAGTCTTCATTTATTTCCCTCAATGCACTTTCGACTATTAAATTTGTGCTGAACCGAAGTAAAATCGCCGCTGACGCAGGTATTCTATAAAATTAAGTACCCGAAGAATTTGAACTTGAGTTAGGTTTAGGCCTAAGCCTATAAAAAGTGAATATTATATTTATAGGAATAAATAGATAAGTTTTATATTTGCAAATGGACTTTCCGACATTGGGTCAGAAATAATTTTATATAAACATGGATGCATTTTAGCAAAATCCTGTTTGGAATATGAAAAAATCTGTGATTTCCGGGGGGGCATGGCCCCCATGCCCCCTGGAGCTGCTACTGATTGCCTCTCATTTGATGGTTAGGAATAGTATTAATAGTAAGTAATAGTTGCTGCAATAGGCTATTATAGTATTATGAAAATAACATCATGCACCCACGATCTACCATCAATGTGAAAATGTGAGTTTCATTCTTCCTATTGATAATTTTCTACTCCATTCTTTTCTATTTCATTTTAACGAATGACATCAAAATTTAATTGTTTCAATCAGTACTTCTAGAATTGGAACCTTTGTCAAGCTAATTTATATTATTTGATTCTACCTGAATTTTTATCGAGGTTGATGATTGAACACTTCTACTGATCCAGAAAATAGAGTGGAAAGGAAACGGGTACCCCTATAGTTTCGCCTGGGGTTTTTCATTGACACGGACATATTTTTGTCTAACATTTATATCTGTGAAGTATGGTCCAGAAATATTTTTTCCGCCTCATCACTAATATTTATATTATCTCATCCTCACAGAAGAATACTTACGCAGAATTGAAAAAATTCTATCTTATACATTTTCTCATTTTATATTTTTGATATGTAGGCTACACGAGCGTCGAAAGACAAATCGTAAAAATCGTAATGTGACGAAAACTTTTGGTACCTACTAAGATCTAGGACAAGATTATTTTTCAATTCTGGCATTTTCATTAAGCAACATTCCAACACAATGGAAAGCTGATCCACTTTTGGAATTCTAAAATTTCTGATAACAATGTTAGAATACTTTATTTTGGGCCGTAAGAATTTATATAACAGGAAAATAACAATAAGTTCAAATTATAAGTATTGTATCTTGAAGTTTTGGTTTTATCAAGATTTATATTATAATTTAATATCTTCTGGTCCTATATTGATCCTGCAAATGATCTAGTAAATGTTATTAGTAATATGATTTATGAACAGTATAATACTTTCCAACTCTTTTGTCACTATAAACAAATTTGACATATTGGCAAATTGACGATTCATATTGAAATTCTGTCATAATACATGTAGTTATAAATTATCATTAAAGTTTCCAAAAAAGGATTCTATCCGTGGTTGAAAATTCTCATATTATATTTTTATAATTATTGGAGTTATTGAGAACTGTGAAGTAGTGATTATTAATAGTTAACACGTAGTAGAGAGCGGGGCATGGAGAAATTGTTACTACTCGGGTAATATTCAGAAAAGAAAAAAGTAAAAGTAAGCAATTTGTAGTTCGATTACTTGGTTACCAGTTACCCGCTCAGAAAATTGATTTTCGCTACTCTTTATGTATTTTAAATGGAGTAGCAAAAAATGTCCCACGGGTCAGGCCTATTCCGCACTGTTGTATTAGGGTCTATTCTGAACAGTTAAAAAATGGCATAAATATGGAAGTACATTATAGTATACAATGAAATATCACGTAGAAACCTCCCATCGCTCACTAAAACTCAGTTAATACACACCGCAAAGTGAATATTAGAAACTATCAAAAGATGCTAGAGTTGAAGAGAAACTGATGATTATTATTGACTGAGAATTCTAACGTAAATAATCTAAATCAGTATACAACGGTGTAGATGCTAGCTGGCTCTCCAGTGGAGAGTTCTCATTCTTTCTCTAGCTCTAGCATGTTTTGAATGATAAAAGTATAAAAAACGAAACTTTCTAGTAAATTTGTAGAGCTAAATTTATGAGACAGTCCACAACTATCCACATAAACGAAATTATCTGCTGTATCGACAGAACTATGGGATGGGTAGACCCACCCTGTCCATGAGCATCTCCTAAATCAGAGTTTCCCAAAGTGTGGTCCGCGGACCACCGGGGGTCCGCGAACCTATCTCAGGGGGTCCGCGGACTAGCCTGAGAAATTTAAAAATAAACATTTCAAAAATACATTTTTTTACCCAGTGCTCTTTGATAATTAATAAAATGTAGTTTCCTCAAATCTGAATCATACTGCGATGAGTGCGTGTAGTGCTACCATCATAAAAATTATATGTTATTTACGCCTCTAAAATTGGTGAGTCGATTTCTCGTTGTACAATTGTAATGCTATGTGGATGGGCTATGAGACAGGGAAGAGGAAAGGGGGAAAACATAGGGGTCCGCGAGGAGGGCTTGGTTTTAACAACATTTTACGACATTGATCCGTGGAGCCAATGAGTTTGGGAAACACTGTCCTAAATCAGAGTTCTTTGTTCTTGTCATAACAAACAAATGGGGAATAAACGACTAAAGCGTACAATGTTGTACGATTCAGCCCCCACCTGCAACTTTTTGCAGTTTTGTAATTCAACCGAAAAATGTGTTGTTAATAGAACCATCACTGGTTGTCAAGAGATAGCTTAAGAAAAGTTATTTACTACGATCTGTTAGTTAATGTGTTAGAAGTAAAGATGTTACGTGGTATATAGTCGTATACTAATAATATAATACTATAAATATAATAGTAATTACTTATGTCGAATTCTGTGCTGTTTAAAAATTATAGCCAATACAGTTTGAGACAAAATTCAAGTCAATTTCAAATCTCTAAAACCAATATTGAATCAATTAGGAGACAGCTAGTTTACATAAGTATTAAAATCATTATCTAAATTCACAATCAATACCTCAACAATAGTAAAATAAACAAGACAATTAAAAATTAAATCAGCAATTTGATCAAGAGCAGCTACTTTTTTGATCTTTAATAGCAGTTTCACCTTTCCTTTTCGCCCATTGAATCCTTTAACTTTCTTTGTAGTTGTTCTAGATTGATAATGGAGTAACATCCGAAACTAGTATCTCACCATGTTTAATAAACGTTGTTGTGACAACTTCATCTTATTATTCAAAATCCTTTAACCTTTCCTATCTTCTCCTTCTTCCTCCTACAGTAATATAATGAGTACCCCTCCCTGGTAGGTGGGCAACCATAGTTGGAAGGGGTTTCCATCTCCACATATAGTAGAGTACTATTATTTTAAAAAAGTTTATGGATTTCACTCTTCTATAATATTGGATTTTAGTTAATGTAATTTTCAATTTGTTGCATGACATATATTATTTATGAAAATAAGTTTTTCACCAGTACAGTCACACATTCATGCTTAATCTTGTTCGTTCTATCATGCACTGTCTGTCACTAGGCTGCAACACGAATTAAACTGCTTTATCATGGACTCATGACCTTTCTGCCTTACGCCCTGCAGCTACTATTCCACTTGCTCCATTGTAGTTACGCCACTGCCTCTTTAGTTGAAATTTTTTTCTTCGATATGGGAATGATCAAATGTGTAATACGAATAATAATGAACATCTTGAACAGTAAAAACTACAAACTTTGTTTGAACTATTTTATCGAGCAATATAATATTCAGTTTGACAGACGATTATGCTGGCGATATGCTTCATCAGTCTCCAGTGTACGTCCAGTGAAAGCTATATCGAAAAACTGATAGGCCTTGAAAATTGGACGAGGAAAACCCATATGTTATTTGCCATATGTTCGACAATAAAAGTTTCCAGTTCCGGTGTTGGACACCATCACCTGAACAGCTGATCGTTAAAGGTGCGTTGAGTTAACGCCCTCTTTGAATGTGGGACATCAGCTGGTGGAGAAAAGGCAGGCTGAAGCGAACATTTATCGGAGAATATTAATATCGGAAACGGCATGTTGCCACATTTGTTGCACCGCATTTAGGCGAGCTCTCTTTTCCTCCTGATGAACAAACCATAATTTACCAGTAACCTACATTATGGCCTGAGGAGGAAGTGCTGATGATGAAGGGGGTGTGATGATGAGGAAGCGGGGAAGCGAGAGAGGAAAAGGTGCATCTGGATATGTAATAGCGTTTTCCCTAACCGCGAGGCAGATGTTCAGTCAAGATCCTTCTGTTGAGAGAGGTTAGTTCCGAAGATTACAGCTAACGCGTCGTTAATATTATGCCAGGTTTTTTTTGGCCTCAGTTCTTTTATGATCTCATAAAGCCAGAGACATTTTTACGACCAGTTGGCTTTTGCAAAAGGCAACAATAATTCTTGAAACAGCAAATTGGGATAGGTTTACGATTGCAGGCGATAATAATTCATCAAGAGTACATTATCCGATCAACGAGGCATGCGAAGCAGTTGAGCAGGTGGTGGCTGGTGGCTGCCCACTTCTGGGCCCAATAATAATTTATTGTTGTTGAAATACAACGACTCTCAATCATTTTTGGACATTGCGCGAGTTTTTTATTTTTTGTTGGAGAATTGATTGGTAAGAACTCCACTGATGTAAACGTACACAATAATTTGAGTACTGTACGGCTAAAAGATAGCTTCAGATTGATTGATACAAAGGATGCTAGTATTAGTAGGATAACATATACCTCAATTAATAGAATAGTGAATTGGCTAACGTGAAAGAAATTGGCCTCCTGATGACCTCATCATTGACAAATTAAATCGCTTATTATTACCCATTAAATATTGGATTAAACTGAGGTTATCACAAACTCCATTTAATTGTTTTACAGAAAATTGCAGTAAGTAGGTCTATCAAGAATCGGCAAGTGATACATAGATAAGTGACGATACGTGGAACCTCTAGATCCTGTAGTTGATACTCAACTTCTTCCAGTCTCAGTTATAACTTAAACAGGTGAGTTGCGCTGTTTACCTCTAGATTTGCACTGGCATAGTGGTTTTACTTAATCCTATCTCGATTTTATTTTCTTTGATACTCATGTCATCTTGATATTTACTAGATTTTATCGTCACATTATATGTGTTGTATGACTACTTTTTTCATTTATATGTGTATCTCTGTGCCTATTTTCTTCGCATTTCATCAACTTTTAATTTAAATTCCTTCTTTTTTTACAATATGAAGTCACTTTTCCATCTTCTGAAAAAGGACTAACTTGTTTTTGATGTTACATTTACGTTTATAACTTTTATTTTTTGTTCTGTGATCTGTTTATTCCTCTATTTAGATTAACATAAATTCTGGACATAGGCTAGGTCCACTTCAATGAAATGCCTTTTTTCTGATTGCAGGAAATAAACTGATCAAACTACCGATAGATAGACTTCCACAAAAAACTACAATTGAAATTTTATAAACTCAGAAGTTCATTGGACAAGGAAGCTTTTTTTTAAAGTAAGGGAAATAAATTGATTGAAACGAACTATACAGCCTCAATACCTGAAAATCACTTCCCGGTGGTTCGGAACCCACCTAAAACTGTAGGTCCAACTCATAAATCACCATCATCCAACTCATTACCCACGCACAGGTCTCAGACCTATGTGGGCTTCATCCTCAAGAAAAAAAAAAAAGAAAAAAAAAATAATATAGTCTCTTCCTCCTTTACTCCCTCATAATGAAAAAGACCCACAATTAAATAGATATATTTGCTTCATCCAATACTGTCGATGAGCTATATATTTTTTTGAAATGTGTTTTTTGAGACCCAAACGATATTATTATTACGAACAAACACATAACGTCAGAGAAACCTGAAAATTGTGTATCTCCAAATTGGATGATTTTTCAGGAGAGACAAAAAACTGATTTATTTCATCAGTTTCAAAGTTTAATATTTATTTATTATCATTTAGTGATCAAAAGTGCTCAAGAAAATTGTTGAGTGGATGAAATTAGCATGAAAATAATTCTAGCAAAATATTTTGGAGTTACACAATTTTCGCCTTGAAAGTGGTAAGCAATTGTGGAGATACACAATTTTCATTGGGCTAATAAAGAAATCATTCTGTTGAACAAAATGCAATCACATTTATTCTCTCGATTTTACATTATTAATTATTTTAAAAAAATAGTAGAAATACGAATTTTTTATTGTCTTCAAAGAGTAGACTGTCATAAAATTGGCGAAAGTCCATTTCTATTGTTTTTTTGAGATCTTGTAGATGTAAATATTTCTCTTTTTTTATTTTCCTCTTCTCTTTGTACAAATTATCTATGTTATCATAGGCAATTGTCTGCAGTGAAGAGCGTTTCCTTCTGTTCAACGTGAGCCATTCTTCCGAAATATGCTGAAGTTTGTAGGAAATAATCCTACCACCAAGTCATTTCCTTCTTGAGCTGAAATAGAACAGAAACAACATTGTAATTATTAGTGATAGTTTACTCCCAATGCTAAACTGCTAAAATTCTTTACAGTCAGACTCTCATGCTAAGTATTTCATCCTCCAATAGTACTAACAATGTTGTTATTTGAATGATGTGCTTTATGTGCTATGATGTTAGAGAATTGTTTAGAAGATATCTACAATTATTCCATCTTTCATGGCTGTAGCTTTTGGTAATTGGTGAAACAGTACAATCATTATTAACTAAAAAATCTATATATTGAGTAAAACTCGATGTTGTAACAACGAGATTAATTTAAAAAACAAGAGACTATAGTTTTGGCTGTAGAGTCATTATCAATTTCAATTAAACCCTCAAGGTTGATTGAGAAAGATAATGGCTTCAAAGGCAAAACTGTAGTCTCTTGTTTTTTGAATGAATGTGGTTGTTACAACATCGATTTTTATTCATTATGGATAGCTACCACAATATCACCATTACTAATACAAAGAAGATAATCTATTTAGACCTACCAATTGCCAAGTCCACAAGCAGCTCGCCTCGAGACTTTATCCTTTCTCTCCTTTTCATGGTTTGGTTCTTCTAGGTAGAGCCTGAAACAATTGAAAGTTATTGATGTCAATAACTACCTATAAAATAATTGTATTGAAAGAAATTAACATTCAATAAAAAACAATTTTTTGCCTGAGTGTTTTCCCCAAATGATGAATGTTACAAAACAAATGTTCAACTACTCTCTTAAATCTAGATTCAAACAATGAAATTTAAGATTGGATGAGCAATACGTTTCATAATGTAACAGAAGGACAACTGCCTGCCAACTAACCACACAGTGGATTGTCTGTCAATTCCATTTTGCCTGTTAAATCTGATGAGTCAAAAAATTATTTCAAATTGAATACAACAGCAATGATAAAAACAGTACCTATTCAAAACAAGTTAACTTTTCAAACTACTTATTGAACTTCTGTAACAAAAAATATCATTTCTTGAATGCAATCAGTAATGGAAATACTAATTTTATGGTTGGTTTGATCATGAAAATGCACATATTTTCAATGCTTGTTTTATCAATAATGATACTTTATAAATTGTAGCGTCTACTCAATATTATTAATAGAATATCTTACCTTTAAGGTGATTGAAATTCACTACAAAACAAACTGTTAATAGGCGCCTCACAAAATCTCAAATAGTAACGATTCTGCTATAAAAAGATGTAAACATACACAATACAGCAATGTGGGGGAATCAAATGGAGATACACAACTTTCCTTGCAAAAATCAGCTGTTGGAGATACACAGTTTTCTTCTTTCCAATTTCACCACTCTACGAATTGAATGGATTTACACTACTTTCTGCAGTGGAAAGTACAATTTTTTGCCACAAGATAGCATCAAAATGTCTTTTCATAAAAAGTGGAGTTACACAATTTTCGGGTTTCTCATACGCTTTAAGCGTATCCAGAAATTTATTCACTAATTCACTATGTAACTGCAGCATGTATCACAGCAGCCGTAGTTCACCAATTTTAACCTAATTAAATTTATTAATACGTATTATACTGTACTACTTATTACACAATACACATACTAATATTTTTTTAAATGTTAAAACGTTGCAAACCCCATTTTGCAATTTCCAAACTCCCTGTTTTTTAAAATAAAACATATTTTTCGACACCCATCTCGTGTGAGATGAAAGAAGGAGGGAATAGGTGAAAACAACAAAACATTAAAAGGGTGCATTCTATGAGTATGAAATGAAGAAACCAAGTACCCTGATGTGTATCTTATTGAGAGGGTTCTAGAGAAGAAAGGTAACAAATTGTATGTGAAATGGTTGGGCTTTGATTCTAAATAGAATTCATGGATTGATAATAATAGCGTTGGCTGGAAAGAAATTATATTGTCTCTGTATTGAAAAATAAAGTTGAAACAGCACAGATCAAAACTACCACTGATCAACTTTCATAAGCATTTAAATGAGAAGAACAGAAAGCAACAAATGAGACACAGTGTACTTTTGAATTGTGTGTGTGGACCGTCCAATGTTGGAAAAACCAATACCGTTTTATTTATTATTTGCAGGAAATGGTGTTGAATCTTTTTATTTGTATGTACTTACCAAATCTCACCAGCAAGACTAGTATGAACTTCTCAAAGAAATTATGAGTAAAGTCCCTGAGATTGGATTCAATTTGTTTCAACATAATGAAGAAATCCCACGCCTGATTGATTTCTGAACTATCACGACTACTGTTTGAGGATGAAATCGATGTTTCCTTAATTATTAATGTTATAGCTGTTTTTGCGTAAAAGTAATGGATTATACGCGAATATTTTCTTTTTTCAGCCAAAACAAACTTAAAACGAGAAATCAAAAATTAAAAACTTATATTAAACGGCAATAATTATTTTATTCACTATTAAAACTTGAATAACTTCAACTCCGACCGTGATCCACGCAGAAACTAAGCTTCTGGACAGTTGAAAAGCTCAAACGGAAGTCTATAAAATCATTTTGCTATTTTATCATGGAAAAAGAATTCACAATGTCAACATTTGCGAGCTATGCTACTACAATAGGTTATTTCTAGACTAATGACTTCTTCCAGTTTTGTTATGAAATTCTAACCCACTCTTTCCCGATAATGTACCATACGTTAAAGTTCTCTCCTCTATCGTATAAAGATAGACTAAACTTAACACATGCTACAATAATGGCTACAATAACAGCCGCCATGCTTAGTTCTCAACACTCCAATATTGTAATAATAATTCCGTCTAGATTAAATTTTGTTCACTAGAATTATTAGAATTATTCTCAAGAACCTTAACTACAGCAAAAAATCATTCTATTTAGTGCTTAGTCATCTCAAATGGGGGGGGGGGGGATCCGGACCCGGAGACCCCCCCTTGAATACGCCCCTAACAAACATAATATGCACATTTTACCCCCACATAATATGAAAATTTTAGTTTTGTATAAATATGTAGTTGGACAGTTTCTGAATTGCGATGTAAATTAGTTGTTATATTAATAATAAAAATGCTTCTATTTTCCAGATTCAGAATAAAAGATAATCACAATTTACATTTTGGATCATATACAAAATTGATATAAGGCTAGTCAAATGACTAGTGGAACGAATAATGAAAATAATGAATTTTTCCTAGCAAAAATGGCTAAGGAATAAAAAAGACAATTTAGAAGTAGAATCATCAAAAATGAATAAAATATAGATTAATTGGCTGGTAAAAAATACTCTGTTCTCTGCTGTAAAATCACTTCCCGGTGGTTCAGAACCCACTTAAATCAGTAGGTCCAACTCATCAATCACAATCATCCAATTCATTACCCACGCACAGGTCTCAGACCTATGTGGGCTTCATCCTCCAAAAAAAAAAATGAAAAAATGAAAATGAAATACTCAAGGATGAAATAATAATAATAATAATAATACAAGAAATACTTTAAAAAAAGCTTACAAAATTGAGATAAGTATATTGAAACGACAAGTTTACCTTGTGCGCGTATGAGTTCTAAGGAAAAGAATGTCTGGTAATAACGCAAAAAAGATGAAGACTTTGAGGAAGAAAGTTGTGAGGAAAAGAATGATAATAGATAAGTGGAGCAAAGAAGAAGTAAACGAAGAAGCAAGAGAAACGTACAAGAACCAAAAAGGAAAAAACTTGAAAACGTTGCCCTGTCCAATTTTGAAGATAACACGGTTTTTGACTGGGTAATTAGTTAAGTTAAGCTCTAAGTTAGTTTAACTAAAGTGAGGAAGTATAAGAGTGTAACTGATCATATTCGATATCACAGTCAGCCTTTAACCCGGTAAAAGCCCCAATCTTGATCCGATTTATCTAAATTGTGAGGTATACATTGAATATGTATATTGCGGATCAGACATCAGTGAAAGGAAATCATTTAAAATTAGTTTTTATCGTTGAATTTTCCAGTTGACAGCATCTGATTTACGATGTAGGCTACATGGAGGCGAGAGTTGTGTCAATGGATTGTAAAATTAATATCAATTGCTATTTACCTCGTAAATGGACAAATCGGCATTGATTTTGCCAATTGCTGACAAATATTAATAATGCGATTGAGAGAGACAATTGGAAGAGATAAACGCCGTTCTTCCGAGCGGATAATCGTTTGCAGTTTGTTAGAGTGCGATCCACTGGAAGGCGCAATTACGCAACACCAATGGCACGTTGCATTTCTGTTTCTCATGCCGGACTATCAGATTGTTTGGAGCGCCCGCTAATTTTCCCATTTACCGACATGCAGAAGAGTTTCAAAACTATATCTCTATAATACAACAATATAGATATATTCTAGCTCAATAATAACTCTGTAATAGAGCTAGAACTGATCAGATGATCAGATGGATAAATTGGTTCAACAATGACCACCGATTCGGCACGTGCGTTGCATAGGAATGGGACAAAGTATCAGCAAAGCTATGAACAATAATGTTGGGGCAGGTCATGCTCAAAATTGTGTAACAATATTATTCGATTATACCGATGTGTCAATTCGTGCAACTGTATCAGTTTTGTTATATTGGTTGGATATTTGCCACGTGCGGCTAGAAATGGGACAGACAAATGGCTTTGAACAGTAGGCTAAATTCGGGCAGGTCAAGTTCGAGCTTGTGAAATTATTCTTTTAGTTTGAAAGCAATTAAAAGCATGATCAATGCGAACTCAAATGCTTGAGGTATTATTTGATGAGATTCAATTTATTTCGATGCAAATGGGGAAAATTTCTCTGGAAATGAGTTCATTGCTTATCATAACGAAAATATTTTTTTAAAACTTGATATTTTGCATTTTGATTTTCCAATCTGATTCTTTAATTATTCTCAAGAACTACCAAAATTATTATAAATTGAAAACTACTTGCTGACTTTGAGATTTTTGCTGAAAAATGTCAGAAAGATATTGCTTCTTTTCTCATTTTTTATTCTGAGCATCAGTCTTTTCGAAAAACGATATTCCATCAGTTCATCGGTCTTTCTAATTTTGACTCTATTGAGCAGCTTTGACTCTGTTGAGAAACTTCGACTGTATTGAGCAATTTTGACTATTGAATCTGTTGACTCTATTGAGCAACCTTGATACAACTTTATCCAAACATCTTTCCAAAACTTCTGAGCTTCTGAAAAGTTCTCATTTCGTTGCAATCTTTACAAACATAAAGTTATTTGTTTCAATGTTATTATTGATAGCACAATCATATTTAAAAATACTCAACCAACTTTGTAAAATACCCAACACTTTTCCTTATCACATTTGCTCAACCATCCCGCCACCGACTATTGTTTGTAGTAGTTGTAGTAAGAGTATTTAAACGTTATTCAAACGTTACTTATTTTTTAATACTATCCATAACATAACCACATTCAAGAAACACTAAAAATTTGCTCTTTTTTAAGACAACAGTTTTCCTAAATTCAGCTAATCATTTAGGATTTTTATTATGTAGCCTACAATCATTTCACAACCAACTGTAAGTGCTAGGATTCTAATGAAAATATTTCTACAAACATCTTCCAGCTGAAAAACATATTTTCCTTAAATTGTTTTTTGAATAAAATTTGTATTATATACAACAATCCATCTTCTGACTGCAGAGTCATAATCATATTTCCACCAAAACGTATCAACTTGAAAACAATAATTATTACTGTCAATCAGATTTATGAGGTGTTTACCCTCATAAATTGCAGAAATACAATGCTGCAGCAGCAATAACCATATTTCCACAACATATTTCAATTACTAAAATTAGTTGATTGTTGTAGACTCATGTTGTTTTCAACTATTCCCCTACTGACAACATTTGCAAAGAGTAGAAGCCATAATCAATTTTCCACACAATTCTTCAATTGTTTCAGATTTTTTAGGTGTACAACTAGCCCCACACGACTAACGCTGGTAGGAGTAGGACTTCTAGGAGTAGCATATTTCCATGATAAGTTGTTGAAATTCGTTATTTGTTTCAGATTTTTAAGGTGTGCGGCCCCACCTCCACCGCTGCCTACAACTGCTAGAAGAAGCTTGTGCCTCAAGTTTGGCCAAGAATGATGTTCTGTGTGTGCGTGCGGACACTCTGTGGTTGAGAGGTGAGGAGTCGTGAATAGTGTAAGAGGGGAGTGAGTGTGGCCGTGTGAGGAGTGGTGGGATGAGTGGGGCGGCATGAGCGGCGGTGGCGACGACGGTGGCCTGGCGGCGGTTGGTAGTTGGTAGTCGCGGTGCGATGGCCGTGCGGGTCGGCCGACTACTATCGCTGTGGCTGCTGCTGTGGCCTGCAGCCGGAGGCGACAATGTAACGTCAGCGGCAAAGTGTGGTCCATGCCAGCGGCACGAGGAGCTGCGAAACATCAGTTTGGCGCACATCAAAATGCAGGTGCTCGAAAAGCTCGGACTGAAGCATCCGCCCAACGTGACCGGTCGCAGTCGCGATCTACATGACAAGCCGCAGCTGCGCCAGCTGATGAGCATGTACGGCATGGCTGCGGCAGCGCGTGAGAGAGACAGAGAGTCGCCGCAGCAGCACACGCCCGGCATGCTTGGCGACCAGCCGGAACAACAGCAGCAGCAGCCCTTCAGGCCGATGCAGCCCGAAGATGACGATGACCACGCCAAAACCGAGAGAATATTCGCTTTCCCGCAGCCACGTAAGTTATAGCCCATTTCACGCACCTTATTTGCATATTATTGTTATTATTCTATTATAAAGGTAGATACTTGTTTTAATTTTGTATGACAATTGTTGATGTAGTGCTTATTACTATCCACGATAAGCACGTGAAAATAATATTTCAATAATAATAGCACCTTACACACATAGATGAGCAAACAATAAAAATGAGAAATGCATATTAAATAATACACAAAATATCGCAGTGAACGGTTCAGGTAGGGTTGGAATTAAAACACCTCTCACATTTCAGTTCCCTACGTACCAGAAAAAGTAGTTCAAATTATGAAGAAAAAAGGAAGAAGGAACAAAGAAAAATAAATGTTTAAAAGGATTTGAGATTGAAGGGGTTGAGAGTTAAAAGAAGTTCAGAGGCTGAGGCAATATTTGGAGAATTGCTATTTAAATGAGTAGAAAGCTATCTAAATGTTACCAAGACTAGCTTGCATATTATACGTGACTGAATTTCGATAAATATTACTTGATTTTGATTCGATTGAAAATTACGAAAATTTATTATGAAAATGAATTGGAACGCAGTCTTCGGTTTCTGCGCTGCGTTTGTTTCTGTGGCGCATGCAATCAAATTATTAGAATATTCATATTCGTATGTAAATCAACGCTGTTCAGGCTGCAAGACTGTTTTTGCATTGATACTCATTGTACAAGTCAGATACATGCATAAAATGCGTTATAGAAAACGAGATTCTAACGCCAGTTTGTGGTGATTTAGCATAGGCTGACTCTAGTCCAGAAGGCGCGGTATTATTGGAGGAAAAATATTCTAAATTGATTACGTGAAGTTTTGAAGGATTACTCTTATGTAATGTTCTTCTTCTCGCTTGCTGACTATTTGACTTCTTTCGAAGACAGAATGTTGAGTACTGTATCAATATCCTAAAATCTCTGACTGTGAATATGCAATTCATGTGTCTTTTTTTTGTGATTTATTTTTGAGTACTATATGCGAATGTGTGAAAAAAGCACGTGATGGGAAAAAGATTACTGCATTTTAAAGTATTTTTAATAGTTTTGTATTGTCAATTGTTTTGACCTGTCACATGCTGCGTGAGCCTAGCTCGATGGCTTTTACCGTGACTATTTTGTAACTGAACTAAACATTGATTGAGATTGGAAATTTTGAAGCTAGAATCCCATGTTCATATGTTCCCATGTTCAATAAAATATCTTTTCATTCCTTTTTTAATCAATCTTTATGTAATAAACGCTTCTCGTCAATTTTGAAATAACTGTTACGGTACTTCGGTGTCGAGCATCTCAATAGGCTATAAAGAGTCACTTGAAAAATGTAGTACGAGTTAAATTTGATTCAATTTTTTAGTCCTGAGGTATGAGTGAAGCTAACAGCAAGAAACTTAATTGACTTATCGGGAGATAACTCTGTAACAATTTGCCTCGTGTTGAAAATGATCCATTGTTAATCCACTTCAAGAGTTAGTTTGCTCTCGATGTGAGTCAGTTGATGTTCGCCACCAGAAAAGACTTGAATAATACCAACAAATTAACAATACATTAAAACTTCAAATAACATCATATTCAGATCCTTACTAGGCTAGAGGGAAAATAATAAATCATATAATAGGATGCAATTATACGATTTGACTGTAGTTTCGGTCATGAAATTAGACTGATAGAATCGGAGTGTTAACAATCACATAGAAAAGTGTTAAATCCATATCAGCAATGCACAAACCAACAGCACTCAGCAGACATGTGTTTAATACTCAATGGCTGGGACTCAATCGGAGATTCATCCATCGAAACAATAAGAAATTTGGTAACGCTTGGAAAGCTTCGTAATGTAGCAAGTAGTACAATCAGAAATGGGTTGAAGCTCCTTATAACGAAGAACTACTCTACTAATTATGCCGTCAAACAACTGGTTCAATTCCAACTACTGGAAGTGCATGTGTTTAAATTTTCTTTCATCTCATCCAAATGAAGGGAAACTGTGAATGCTAAAATAAACAAAACTATATTATCACAATAATCATTACTTAATCGCACAGTACTTAGTTGTAAAAGTAGTACTAAGAGAGCCACTAAATCACTATTCAAATTATTACAACTAACTAGCTATTATTTGAGGGTTGTCGAAAAAATATGTTTTAGAACTGTCACCTCAGTAGATGTAGAGTTCTGTGATTAGCAAAATCTTTGCTGCAACACCAAGAGCGTGATAAAGGAGACTGAGAATATGAACAAAAGTCGTGTAATTTTAAAATCCAAAAAGTTGTTGAAAAGAACGGATATGTAATATACCATAAAACGTTGTCACATAGTCGTCTGTTTTGAAGTTGAGTGTCTATTATAATACAATATGTATCTATTATAAAAGGGTAAGTATCCATAAAATGCTATGTATGTACTAAAAAACATTTGTTCAAAATCAAATACGGGATAACATAAGAAGCATTATTGTAAAAGATATATAAAATATGATTTAATCACATAACTGCTGATACACTTTTCATATTAAACATATTATTATCATCGAGTTCCAATCAATAAATTTCCTCATACTCTCCTATTCAGTAAGTACATGATCTAGGAAGAGAATATTTTAATTACTAGTGACGTAAAATTATTTTCGTCTTCGTTGTCAACGTTTCTCATCTTATTTTCCCCTTGAATTCTCAATTATTATTATTTAGTTTTCCAACTATTCTAATAGAATAACAATAACAGCATTCATATCTATGCATGTATTTGACGACACTCAGACACACCCCTAGTCAGGTCAAAGTGTATTGAGTGTTTGAATATGAGACCCTTAAAATGAAACACAACAGCCTTTAGTATGTATACTTTTTATAAAAGGGATTATTTTATGCATGGGTAAATCAGAATTTCTGGAAATAACTCAAGAGTTATCGTAGAATTCAGAAAATGCCATCAAATAACATTGAGTCGAAGACATTGAGGTCGAGAGATCCATCCACCACAATTGACCTTTTTTTTGATTCTGAAAAAATAAAACTGAGAATTATTTTGTACAATAGTTATTATATCATAACTAAAATGGGAAAATTACAACTCCTCAGCAAGGAAGTTGGAGTAATTGTTCAGTTACTAAGTAGAAATGTCTTGAAATTTTCTTGAAAAATTGAGTGCGACCAGCAACCACTTCATGTATTTCAAGTTTCAAGTTGAACACTATCAACTGTCAGAACTCTGGATTGGAATTGTGATTGCTGAGTTTTCAATTAAATTATTATAATTTTGAGCGCATTCAGTTTTTGGTATTGTTCGTAAAGAATTGCATTGAAAATTGTAAAACCATCAATAAAAGGAATACTCCTTCAAACGTATCACGTCCCTTGAAGTTTTGCGTGTTTGCAATCACTATAATCTTTACTAATGAACTGTTTCATTCTTCCCCGTAATAACCTTTATTTCAAGAACAGTTTTGTATTATTCCGCTGTCAACAAAATACGATTTTCATTATTTCATAGCTCACAAAAAATTGAGAATCCTTGAGAACCCTCTTATAAGCTAATGTAAATACATCAATGAGTCAAAATGAATACCCATTTAACTTTTCATCTATTTTGGAGGCCTACCTATGCAATTGACAAGAAACATGAATAAAATTGAAATTTCCTTAAGGGGAGTTGAACAGAAAACAATTTTTTTTTTCACTTTTTTTGTTTTTTATTCCATTTTATAGTACATTTTTTATGAACATTTTGATGTAATTTTCAACTATGTAAGATGATTGGAAATATTTTTTTTTAATTCTTGAAAACCCATCTGCTTCCTATTTTGAACTGCTGCATGTCTGATTTGAGCTGACTGCAATTTTTCATCTACAGCAATATACAGCTGCTAAGTTTGTAATTGCCGCTCATTGATATAATCGATCTCACAATCAATCTTAGATAGTCGATTCATGTAGTCGACTGCTCATTCTTTTTGAATTGTTTTGATTCTCGATTTCCAATCAGTGTTTGTTTGTTGTGCTGTTTCCATAGAGAAAAGAGGTTAGGAGTTCGAATCGGTTCTTATTCAGTTTTTATCGGCTCTATCGGGTTTTCTTCTATCCAGTACAGTATTTCATTTATTAAAAATATGCTGAGGGCTAAAAATTGGTGTAAAAAGAGAAAATTCACAGGTATTATGTATGTGAAGTTTGATAAACCAAATGCGAGTACCGTACTCGAGAGAATTTTGAACAATTGGATCCAGGACCTCCTACTAGTGCTTCAAAGAGAAAAATTTACTGGTCTCCCACAGTACAATGATTTTCTAGGGACAGACTCAAATATTATTATTATTTCAATAAATACTTTGTGAACAATGATATAGTACAGTGGAGATGAACATTATATATGCACCTGGCGCATTTTTAATGGAAATATAGTCTCGTAGTTCCAAACATCTCTTTTGTTTTCTTGTGTTTCCCAAAAATCTATATTTCTTACCTTTAGGTACCATTATTTCAAGAACTAGAAGAGATAATCGTTCAAAATTCTAGTATGTTATCAATCCTGATGTATTCTATCTATGGTGAACAAATTATTTAATTTGGGTTAGAAAAACAATTTTTTTTTTAAATAAAATTTAAACTTTTTTTGGGGGAAAAAATTGGTTTCGGAATTTTTTTTTTATTTACTTACATTTTTGAACTAACTGTATAATTGGTTCATTGTAGTCTCTCCAAGAATGTGAGAGTAACCTCTAAAAATTTCATCTCTCTAGGGTCAATAGTTCTTGAGAAAAATATTCCTAAAGTTGATTAATTTAACATGGGCGGAATAGGACTGTTCAACTCCCCTTAATAATTTTGAAGTTGTCGCATTACACTTTTGTTGGATAAGATTAGTCAAGAGCGCGTAGGCCCTTTCTGCGAGGGTGACCGTTTGGTTTGGCCAGAAAAATTCTGTTTTCTGTTGTAAAATCACTTCCGGGTCTTTCGGACCCCAACTAAAGCTGTAGGTCAAACATATCAATCATCATTATCATCATCCAATTCATCATCAACGTACAGGTTTCAGACTTATGTGGGCTCCATCCTCCGAAAACCCCCGTCTATTGAATGGTACTTGTGTTAAAAGATGTGAGATCGAAGGACTCTGAGAGATATGATAGATGAAGTTACTTAGTTATTGCAAGCATCAATAGTTACTTAAATATAGTGATAAATATGTTTATGACTGATAAAGGAATGTTTACTCTCTGTACATCAAGCATTACACGAGTAGCTTCATGAAGTTCTATAGACAAAATACTATAATAAAAGTATAAATTGACAATTAGAAGAGAAATACTCAGAGGGGTGATAAGGTAGAATTATTCTTATGAATGTCTACTTGAATCTTCCACATATAGACTCAATAACTCGCGTAAGATTTTCATTGAAAAGATGATTCCCTTTTCATTTCCAGTTCATGAATGCAAAAGTCATGACAATTTCCTATACCATACTTAATTTTTTGACCTATTCTGTTCAATTATTCACATTGAGACCTGAGAAAATTATGAATTTCGATATCTTTTCCCTGCTTTTTCCTAAGAAACGGCCCAACTCTTTTCAATGCTATCGACCTTGCGAAAAAATTGTCTTTCCTCAAGTAGGTTAATGAGCCAAGTGGGTCGGTCATCCGATTTATAATGTAGTGCTTAAAAGATGGGAAGCTCTCTTGTTTAAATGATGCAACAATGTGTCGGGCAAAAGAAAAAAGTTGCTGAACTTGATGATTACAAGTGGTGATGATGATATTAATGATGATGATGATGATGATGATTACATCCAATGAATTTTGGCGAACACGTGGAAAGGCGACGACAATGAGCTTGTGACATCATTGTATTAGAGGCAGAGAAGAAGAAGAAGAAGAAGAAGAAGAAGAAGAAGAAGAAGAAGAAGAAGAAGAAGAAGAAGAAGAAGAAGTAGAAAGAGCGAGGAAGAATAAGGACAATGTGCAAAAATTAAATTGGATAACTGGATCAACTGCCAGAAGGCCCTATAATTGCTGACAAGTGGGTCAGTACCACCACGAGGATCAATTTAAAATTACATAACTATAACAGCGTTAAACCTATTGGGCTTTATGAATTTATTGTTCTGTTCTGCAATAATTTACACGTTAACTGCTATTATTTGTGATTCAGGTCAAAGTTACTGCATTATGTTTGCGCTGAAATGTATTTGATATTATTATTTTCATTTTCATTTGATATTTTTCAATATGAAAGTGACTGCCCACTGTCCTAACAATCAGTTGCAGTGATCAAATGCGGCAATCGAACACCTCAGTTTTAAACTATTCCAGCTATGTTAGATGATTTGTGCAAGTCGGAATATTAGTTAATTATACATTCAGTAATTAGCCATATATAATTTTACAACTTATTCGAAGCGAACAATCGAGGGATAAACATTAAAATATGAAAAGTTTGGTGGATGAAATTTGCATCATTTTTGGTCAAAACTCGATGGAGAGATACATTTTTTAAATTGATGTTGAAATCAAAAATCTTCAAGCCTGCCCAGAATCTTTCGTTCTTATTATCATATCATTCTCGACCATCTGGAACCGAGCTTTAAAACAGTTGTTATAGGTAGAGCTCAGGGAAGCCCTGATCCCCTAATAAAGGGGGATATTGACTTGGAGGTTGGAAAAGGCGTGCTATTGTCATGAGCAATCTCTATAGAGAGAATGCAGTGATAGAACAAACATGAAAAGGTCTTACCTATTTAAACGAATCAACTTATTTTTAAAAAAGTTTTCTGCTTCTCCGCTTATGAAAATATTCATACTACTGGAGTGTTGGGTCAGTATTGGAGTGGATAACGTTTGAATTTCATTTTTAAGAGTAGACTTTTTCTTTGTCTGATAAACATTAGAAGCGACAAACAGTAAACTAACATTTTTTGATAATTGATCGGGTCGAATGGCTTTGAAAACCAATTTTTTAAATTGCTACTATGCATGGAACTTCATATTGCACATGTTTTGCAAGCAGTGGCCCTGTTCAATGTGAAGGAGAACAAGGAGGAATGTGAGAGAAAAAACCAAGCAGAATCTGCTTGGAAAGTGAGAGTACGTCTTTTTGTGTAGCCGTGAAATGAAGATGAATGTTGCGAATAACCTCCCTTGGTTATGCGAATAGGATCTCATCCAAAATTTATAAATAAATGTGAAAAATTCACGATCCGCATAACTCATGGGAAGTAATAAATTGATGCTCTACAATGTTGAGCCTTAGCTTTAACGTGGGAGTGATTAAAATCCGACTAGGAGAAATTGCGTTTATCCGACGAAAATTGGCACTAAATTTCTAAAATAACTTGAGTGGATGATGTCCTAGCGTCCCAGCGTCAGAAGAGTCTTGCTCTGCTTTTTGCAACCCGGAGAGTGCACAAGAAGGTATGTTGACGGAGTGCTCGTAAATCCATCCTGTTTTAAACGAGAGAAAAAAGACGACCAACTCACTGCAAAATGTTTCGCATTGCTTGTTCATGTTCTGAGATGTCATTGAGAATTTGAGCCAAAATTTATTCGGCATCTGTTTTGAAAATTCCGTTTTCAAATTGGAAACACGTTTCGCTACTGTTGAAAAAGCTACTCCGACTTATATTATTAAAGATTCAAATGTGGATTCTCAATGTTCTTTTGCGTCTTCTTCTCACATAGTATGCTCAATAAAACTGTCAGGGGACTTTTCTTTGATGGTTCATACTGCGAATATCTAATAGATACAGCATTTATGTGAGAAGAGAGAAATTATCTTAAAACGCTCTTTTTGTTTACCCCAAAAATACTTGATCTTATGAGGGGCTTCTCTTCTTCTATGCTACCTCTGATTTGAAATAAACAATTTTCTTGTTACTTCTCTTACGGCAATCATTGATATTGGGTCCCACAACTATTTCCCATTTAATAAATCGGCATAATGATGCAGCTCTCATATTGCAAGTCTACCTTCAATGGAGATCAAAGAACACACTCACCAAACCAGAACGATATTCTCGCAATCTCTGAAAAAACTTCGAATCTCATAATTATTATGATCTGAGTCAATCATGCGATTATTTGTTAATTCATATCCCTGAGAAAATTTATTGGTTTATTGATAAATATCATTCTTATCTCAAGTAGAACGATCACTTGTGAGTTCTGTGGAAGCTGATTTTCTATGAATGCAGGGCTCTGTGGTAGCTATTGCAGTTTATGAACGTTATAGATGTGGAATTGTTATCATCTTACTGGATATGAGAACTTGTTTGTTATAATCTCTCGAAAAAGACATTACATGAAATATTTTTTGCAAAATTTGACAGTACTCTTATCTCAATGAAATTAATTATTATCATATGTGAGTAATAAAAATCTGTCTTTATTATTCCACGTGACTGACTTCCGAGGGTTTACCTTTATTGATTTTGGATATCATTAATTCATATCAATGTCAAGATCCTTCACCATTCATTATCTATATTATTGAAAAAAAAAAAATTAAAATAGAATACACCCTTTAAAAGCAATGTTGATATTTTATGAGTGGTTGGAAATTTATCAATTAGAATAGATAATATATAGATACCGCACTCTAACAATTGACAATTTTTTAAACTTTCCTCCAGTTGTGGACTGATAACTATTGCACTCATACTATTACTACTGCACTCATAACATAACTATTGAAAGTATTGAACTAGCCTCACAAATAGTAGAGATAGCCTACTGTGTATATTATAATCTATTATACACAATTGCTCATTTATTCAAGAAAGAGATTTGAAAATAGTTTAAAAAATTTAACAAATATTCATATCTTTATGAAATTTCCATTATTTATTTTCGTCTTTATGTTGTATAGGTAAAAATCAGAGGAAGCTAAAAAATAATACAGGAGCGCCTCCACTCAATTTCTACGTCTAATAATTTGGAATGCTTCACCTGTATCAACTGTTTAATTAGACCACTACAAACAATATTTATATTTATATTTACTACAAATTGGAGAAAAAATATTGAAGCAGGCTGCTAGCAATATTGCTAGTAGCGTACAGTTATTCGTCAGTTAATCATTTGTCGGTGTAGTTTGTAACCTTTTGCAAGGCTCGTGCCAATAAGAAAGATATGCATTATGTACGAGATGCATCCATTGAGCCACATACTTGACCCATGCATTGGGGATTAATCAATGGGGACAACAATGCACGTTGGCAATTTTTATTCACCGCCTTCTAAAGATATTGAGCCTGCTTACGTAATACGAGATACTTTAGCCTACTATCGATCATTAAGGAGGGGAATATAAGATAAGGAAGGGCCGATTAATGAACGGGACCTGGTGAGTAGGGCTTCTCCGGCTGAAAGAGACGGTCCGCAGACAAGCAGAGGTCAAGTGGCCGGCCTTGACCAGTTTGCAAAAACTTGCAAATTTCCTAAGTCTCCCACCTAATTTTCCCACTCTGTGAGGAGAGATAACCCTACTAGCACATTCTAGGAGGAGCTAGTAGAGACTGTATAGAGGGTCACTTTTAGATACTTGAATGTCGAGTAATGCTAGATGTACGCAAGTGTCAGATGTAGAAAAATCAGTTATTGTAATCATTACCAATATTGGAAATACAGTAGGTACTTCTATAGCGAAATTCAGAACTAAGTGCTATATATTTCTACGGATACTTCGCTTGTTAGGGTAAACTAAAAATTCATTCCCTAAGTTCATTCAACTTGGGCAAACCCGAAAAATGTTTTATTGTACACCAATAAAATCTTGAATATTAGTGTAGAACTCTCTTTTTGTAGTCTGGAAAAGCTCTCTATGTTTTAGTTGGCAAAAAGAACATTTTGAGATTTGAAGGATTTGAGTAGCAGTTTGATATGTACAGAATTCCACACATTAATCATAGATAGTTTAGTATAGTATAGCAGTTTTAGTAGTAGCTTATATTCAAATTTCACAGAAGAAAAATCTTCATAATTATATTTATCCATGACGTAGATGACTTAATGAGAGGAATAAGTTCCAAGTCTAATAACAATTACAGTGTTGTGAAGTACACTAATAAACAAGAGATTTTCATACTTTCTTATGCTCTTTACATTACAGGATCATGAAATATATTTCTATTTACAACTACCGTACGTTATAAATTTATCAGGTATTGGAAAGTAATGCCGTAGCGGTAGCAGCTGTCTTTATTCATGCCTGAACAAAACCTTGAAGCTACAGTATTATAACACTGTACTAATTTGACTCTATTATTGACTCTAGACCAGTGGTTCCCAACCTTTTCTGGCCCATCACCCCCTCACATAAAATGACAAACTCCCATCACCCATCGTTGTTCCCATTTCTTATCCAAATTTTACATGTAGGACAGTGGTGCCCACAAGGGGGGCTATGACGCAAACTGCGTCATTGAAATTCTTGGGGGTTCCAAAAAAAGTTGGGGAGGGGGGGGGGCTAAAATTGATTGAAACCGTGTTTAACATGACGACATTCAAAGATATATTACGAAGTCACCAGATAGAATGTCAATTAATGACAATAGATTAATAATTATTTTTATTCCTAGTTTGAATTTTTTCAATACCTATATTTCTTTTAGTTTTAGAAAGAATACAGAAAGCTTATTTTTCCGCATTTTTTTGAGGTGCCTAATTTATGAGGGGCTCGCGCTAAATTTACGGGGGTAATTTATGGGTCTAATTTATGGGGGGGGGGGATGGTGCTTAATTATAGGACTCCACTCAATTTTTTCGTCACCAAGAGATGACAATGGATGATGACACAGTGAATTGTAATGATGTCTGGAACTTCATTCTCAAGATGAGCGAGAAACCGTCCCGGGTTTCCTGACATTGCAGTGGCGCCTTGACAGCGCCACCTTTCCAAGTGGGAGGGCCGTGAACTGAGTAATAATATTGTTTTTGGTGTAAGTGCGAGTCAGCCTATACGTCTCCATAAATGTTTTTGATTATTTACACACATAAAGACAGAAAATGAAATCGTTCTCCAGTCTGTGGTCTTGACTTCCCGTTTAAATTATGATCAATCTTGGAATAACTATTAATTTTTTTATAAACCCTAATCGCCCCCCAATCGCCCCCTACAAAATTATCGCCCCTCAGGAGCTAAAATCGCCCCCTCGGGGGCGATCGGTTCCAGGTTGGGAACCACTGCTCTAGACCAATCAGAACTCAGGGGTACTTCAATTCAGTGGAAATAAGATGCAATATTCACATTAGCTGGTTTGAATATTTCAAATTAAAATTGAATTTGATTTCAAACCAACAACCAATCGCCAAAAACTGCGTATTCTAGGTTATACTAGTTTGAGAAAGTTACCCTCGCTTCGCTTGTGTCCTAACGTACCTCCCACTTGTGGCTTAAAGGCCACATAGAGTGGACTCATCGTCTACATATAATGTTAAATCATATGAGCTCATAGATAGGAAAAATTCGGGGAAAGTTATTTTATCAGAACGATAACGTAGGGATGTTGAGCGTCATTTTTCAAATACTCGCATGTCGTGTAGGCCTAATATTCAGCATTATGCATTGACGTCAGCAGAGCTTGTCTTAGGCATTAAGTCTTCGAATCTTTCAAGCAGGGAATTAAATTCCTGGTGAGGTTTAGCTTTTTTCAACAGATCACCCCATGCACGTACGCACAAGTTTAAGTTTCTCTTGAGTTTATTAAAACAGTAAAAATTGCATTGCTGTTGGACTTGAAACCAGTCTACAATGTAATCTCCGAACCTTCTTCTCACAAGGTTAGTAATAATATCAAGGCATATCAAGGGTAGTAATAATAATCATAATTCAATCAATTTCGGACACACGGCTAGAGTTGTAGCATTACTCGGGAAACTTACGAATTTTGAGACAGCATAATTACGGCAAAGATAACATAACAAAGATTTTGAAATCTGTGATTTTCCATGACGAAATACGTAATGAACAATCTAATATCAAAACTGACAATTTAATTCGATTTAATATTATTGTCGTTACTCACTTATATTGAAGATACTGGAGGGATGCATTTCACTTATGAAAAGGCTGACGAAGCTTCTTTTCAGAAGTGAAATGCATCACTCTAGTATCTCCAATATAAGTGAGTAAAGACAATATATTAAATTGAAAAAGTGTAATTTTTGATATCAGAAAGATTTTGATATATAGCAAAGCCGTACAAGTTCATTATCCTACCAATTCATTGCGAAGAGAGTTTCTTAATTATTTGAACATGATTGAAATGTGCTTGCGATTTCTTTATATTGTTTCTTAATAGCTAGTAGCCTGGGAATCTAATAGATTCAGTTTTTTCCACACGATTCAACGTATTTTGAAGAACAATAACATTTTGATATTTCCTGTACTTCAAATTTAACACTCATAACACGCGAATTCAAGTATGGCTCAGCCTTCATTCATAAACAGCCTTAAGATTCTCCAGGTTTCCATCAAATTTCCACTAAACAAAGTATCCACTCTCAAAATTAATTTGTATTTGTAAAGAATCATTTGAGAGTATTATTTGATAAGTAAATAATAATTGTACGCAATTGCATTTCTCTATTTACAAACAAATTATCACATTTTGGAGCAGTACATCAACTGTTGAAGTAAATGCCGGGGTAAATTCTCAAGGTTCGAGGTGTACGAGATAGTTTGAAGTGACTGACAATTGAATAAACTGACAAATATACATAAACAGAATTTATTAATTTCGAATTCCTTTAATTGCTATTACTTTATACTGAAGACTTCCGCAATGACGGATATTGACAACAGCCTTGAAAAGCTGATGGGAATCGATGAATGCTACTGTACAAAAATATCAGTCACCACCGGGAATCGAACCACGGACCTCTCAATTGCCGGTTGAGCGCCTTAACCACTAGACCATGGAGACCTTTCTGCACAGGAGCATTCATTTTCAACTTGGCCATATCGGCTCGTATCTCACAAGTTAGTTTGAAGTGACTGACAATTGAATAAACTGACAAATATACATAAACAGAATTTATTAATTTCGAATTCCTTTAATTGCTATTACTTTATACTGAAGACTTCCGCAATGGCGGATATTGACAACAGCATTGAAAAGCTGATGGGAATCGATGAATGCTACTGTACAAAAATATCAGTCACCACCGGGAATCGAACCACGGACCTCTCAATTGCCGGTTGAGCGCCTTAACCACTAGACCATGGAGACCTTTCTGCACAGGAGCATTCATTTTCAACTTGGCCATATCGGCTCGTATCTCACAAGTTAGTTTGAAGTGACTGACAATTGAATAAACTGACAAATATACATAAACAGAATTTATTAATTTCGAATTCCTTTAATTGCTATTACTTTATACTGAAGACTTCCGCAATGACGGATATTGACAACAGCATTGAAAAGCTGATGGGAATCGATGAATGCTACTGTACAAAAATATCAGTCACCACCGGGAATCGAACCACGGACCTCTCAATTGCCGGTTGAGCGCCTTAACCACTAGACCATGGAGACCTTTCTGCACAGGAGCATTCATTTTCAACTTGGCCATATCGGCTCGTATCTCACAAGTTAGTTTGAAGTGACTGACAATTGAATAAACTGACAAATATACATAAACAGAATTTATTAATTTCGAATTCCTTTAATTGCTATTACTTTATACTGAAGACTTCCGCAATGGCGGATATTGACAACAGCATTGAAAAGCTGATGTGAGCTAACTTGTGAGATACGAGCCGATATGGCCAAGTTGAAAATGAATGCTCCTGTGCAGAAAGGTCTCCATGGTCTAGTGGTTAAGGCGCTCAACCGGCAATTGTGGGTTTGTGGGTTTGTGGGTGTGTATGTTCGACGATAACTTTCGATTGCTTTGACCAATCAACTTCAAATTTTAAACACATATTCTTGGAACCTTAATACAGATCAAGTTCGTTTGCCAATGAAATTGACCCACTCCTTCATCCTTTTTGAGGCGAAACAAAAGGAAAGGTTATTGGCCTTTTATTAATACATCTATAAATTAATTCTATATATTATAGAAAATAGTTATTTTCACAATATGGAATTCGCAATAGAATTCAAAATATATTTGGAGTAATCATCAGCTGTAGGTGGATAAATGCGATATGGCTTTCTAACCGACTTCCAAAAAGAACAAAGTTCGACCTGTTTTTTTATGTTTGTACATCAATCATTCAAACAATATTGAACCGATTACGAGGAATTTTTTTTAAATGAAAGAGCATCGCTCAGTGGTGGACCCATCCAAGTTTCGCAAGGATCGGCCCAACACTCAGCCCAATATTAAACAAAAAGGAGCATTCATCGATGTCCTCATTTCCATCTTCTTTGAATAGGATAGTTCCACACAAAACCGCCAGTCGGATAACCGGTGTCGTTTACCAGGCTAATCATTGTATCATATGGAGCGCTTCACATCTAGACGATTTTCGAAATCATATGATGCAATGCAATTATGCTGGGTAAGCGACATCGGTTACCCAAAGCTGGTTAAGTGTGAAGCAAGCCTGTAATGTCCCGTTTTACCAATCAGGTGAACTTGATTTGAATCAAGAATAAGAAGAATATAATATCTCTGTTCATATATGTTCATAATATATGAACATTGTAGCCTAAATAATTTAGTTGATGCTATGGAGTCGTAGGAATAAGGTTACATAGTTTCAATAATGAGTTTTGGTAATTATATAGAAACGTTACTTGTTGAATTTTGCGGCGCTTTTTTTTTGTGACACCTACACACCCCAGGAAGAAATAATCCGTTGACATTTTTTGGGGGTCGCGATTATTTCACAGAAAAAATTAAATTTTCGATAAAAACATTTTTCATGAAAATCTATATTTTCACTTGAAAAATTCATAATTTTCAAACAAGTGAGGAGCTCCAAATCTTAAAACAATGTAAACCAAGTGAATATAACATTTTCAAAACCCTACCGCCCCCAAACGCAGTGCGCGCGAAACGCGCGCGAAACGCGCATAACCAAACCTAGCCTAACCTGGCTAGATGTGACTGTACCACCTCATACCTTTATTATTTTGATGCTTAAGAAACATACATCCAGCTAATTTACCATTAAACGACATCGATCAAGTGAATTATAACATTTCCAAAATACTACCGCCCCAAACGCAGTGTGTGCTCCACGTGCAACTATTTTAGCCTAAAAAAATTTCCCCAGAAATCATTAAAAGCGAAAATGAGTTTTTTGTCTGTTATGCTTTTATGTGGAAACTACTCAACCGATTATTATACAAATTTTTACTTATATTTTTAAAATATTCCAAAAGACATAGGACACATTTTATTTAAATAATATATTTTTTCTGAACATTGTAAGGACAATCAATTCTATTCTATAGGGAAACACAGCTGATACAGATCAATACATATTTTCCAATCCACTAGAACTGAGAGAAGGCATGCCTCAAAGCCGTGCCTCAAACAAGAGTTCTATATTACTGAGTCAGCTGATTCTCAAACTTGAAGAACATCGTGATTTTTGACACTGCGGCTTTTCACAAATGGAAATGTGATCTTCCGCCTAAGAAAAATAGTACCACTGGAAATCTTAAATTTTAATGTTAAATAGTCATTGCCCCAATAAAATTACACTGTATTATTAGGGAACTGTATTATTAAGGTGTTAGGTTGAAATAGGGAAAGTTTTGTAAGAAAATTTGACAAGTAAGGTTTCTATATAAATACCCGAGTTTTAGTGAAAAATGTTTTTGAGATCGTTAAATTCAAAAAAAAAATTTAACAATATTTTTCATAGTTATCAACTTTTCGTCATACTCGTACATATTCACCACTTTACCGAGCATTGAATCGAGTCGGTAAAAGTCTGTTTACAGAAAGTACAGCTGATTCTCATTACTGCATCCTTTTTCAGTGCTGTGATGAATTTTGAGGTTATGTTTGATGATCCTTGTTCTACTAGCTCAAAGCTTATCTTTTTTTGTTTTCGACTAATATGATGAGAAATATCGTACATAACTCGTCCGGGAAGATGTTTACCGTACTCGTATGATAATACTGCACTCGACTTCTTCTCATGCATTAACTTATCATACTCAATCAGTAAACACCATTTCCCGCACTAGTACCATAATAATACTATTTCAGGTATATTCTGAAAGGGACCACATTAAAATCACGAATCAAACGCCATTTCACTTTTAAGAAGCCTTTCGCTATTATAATTTTCCTAAATACAATATTCCACATTAGCGAGTTGTAGAATTCTCTTTACTTTAGTTTGGATGTTATATTAGCTTGCTAATTTAACAAATATTTCATAATGTAGGCTAAGAGAAATTCCTCATGTTTTCAAAGCTTGAAAATTCTACTAAAATGCTTAAAATAAAACATATTAAAAAAAAAAGAAACTCACTTCAATGAAATGATACTGAAAAATTAGATATTCGCGTACTAAAAAGTTAAGAATAAAGTATTTACTTTAAACTGAGAAAATTTTAAATTTCGTTCAAGTAATCTTTTGAAGTCGGCGCCAAATTTTCCATAACTTCTAAAATTAATATAACATAGACTTTCTCTGTGATGTTTTCCATGATAAAATACTTGATGAACAATCTAATATTAAAACTTACACTGTATTTCAGTAAAATTGAGTGAAAATCATATATCAGTGTTAGTTTTTGATATGATAGAATTTCTTATCAATTTCATAAAATATTTGGCGCCGACTTCAAAAGATTACTTGTATGAAATTTAAAATTTTCTCAGTTTAAAGTAAATACTTTATTTTAAACTTTTTAGTACGCGAGTATTTAATTTTTGAGTATCATTTCATTGAAGTCGGTTTTTTTTGTTTTAAAATATGTTTTATTATAAAATCTGTAGCCTATCTAATATACTAATTTCATTGCCCTGATATAATATAGATATATAAACAGCTGTCTTTTATGTGGTAAATATATCTACTATCGTACTCCATATGAGTACGGTAGCTCTTTCTTGTGGAAAATATCTGTGTATCAGAGCAACGATGAACTTGAACTTCAGCAAGTGATAGATTCTTGTGAGTTTTATCCTTATCAGTATCTTCAAAACAGTCGTTTTTCGTTACCACCTTCCCCTAGGATAAGCTCGAAATGAGTTTCCCTTTCCAAAATTAGTTGTTTGCAAGCGAGTTCTCTAGCCTGTTGGGCTGATGGGCCCAATACACTAGTGTATTTCGGTTATTGTCGAAAGGCAATCTACTGATCGGCCGCTGAGTAAAGTTGAACTAATGTAATCTAATATTAATTATGGCGAGGATCCGTTCACTTACCCATGATATTAATTCAATCAACTTTTCTTGAACACTTTCCCATATAATTGAGAATAATATAACGTTGTGTTCATTAATGTAGTAATTAGTAAGACTTAAGGATTACGTACGTTAAGTCAGTTATAATAATTTGATTCAATCCAGCTAGCGATGGCTCAAAATTGATGTAAACAGAATACGCACCCCTAAACGAAATACATAGAAGAGCCACGAATAAGCATGTTGAACGCACTCAGATATTTTAAATTTTTGCATGCCTCCCTTAAAATGCTTGCTTTGAAGGCTAACGTAGGCTTATAAGGGCGGTGAACCTTTTTGCGTGCACAAATTATCTTGATTAAACTTTATGTAAATTTTTAATAAGAATATCAAACTCGTGTTCCTGTCCGAGATAAAGATTTCAGCTTTGTTGACTCTGGCCTTGGAATGTCAGCTATTCGTATGTTAACACACTTAAATGGATCTCATGCGTAGCATATCATGCGTTAGCAATGTCTTTATGACTGGAATCCAATTCTCTGTGATTATACATTGACAGGCTACTCATTCCCTACTTCACTTGTATATTTTAGTGTCCTAGCTCTACTTGTCTTATCGATCTTCAATCTTTTTCCACGAATCTCTAAGAGTAGTAATAATAGTAATATTATTATAATAATAATAACAACAATAATAATAATCATAATAATAATAATACTAATAACAATAAGCCTGAATATTGCTCAAATCTTCATTTTCCTTGTTCGAGGAAACACGTTTCTTGGTTACTCCATTTTTTATTAGTGTAGGGTGGAATTGAATTTTGTGTGAACAGTTTTCCACTTCTAATAGGGCATATTTGATAATTACATGGTGACCACAAGCAGCACCTAGATGAAGTTTTAACTCATTATAACAGTTGTTTTTCTCAGTAAGTGGAGGAATAACCGACCACAAATGATTATTGCCTAGAGATATCTCATAATAGAAGTAGAAACACGTAGAGGAAAACACGTCGTATCTGCATCGGTCGGTATCTCAAGAGAATCTCAGCTCTCAGTGAACATGACTATGTCTCCCCTCATATAGAGTGCAATACTTTCTTTTGTGCCTTCATAGAATGAGTGAAGCTACTGTAGTCAGTCTCCAATAATTCTGGAAAGGCGAAGAAGGAAATAAATTAATAGAATATTGTATCAACTTGAAGCTGCTACTTCTAAGAAAACCATAGAACGGAGTATACAAGGACTCACCCTGAATTTGAATTACATTTATCAATTAAATCAATGAATTGGCAACTGAATTATCAAACATATAATTTTCGAGATTATTTTCTTCTGTGATGTTCTCCATGAATACTTTAATACTTAATGAACAATCTAATATTAAAACTAACACTGTATTTAACTTTTATATAATGTTTACTCTCTTATATTGGTGATGCTTGAGGGATGCATTTCACTTCTGAAAAGAAGCTTCGACAGCCTGACGAAGCTTCTTTTCAGAAGTGAAATACATCCCTCAAGCATCTCCAATATATAAAAGTGAAATACAGTGTCAGTTTTAATATTAGATTATTTTCCTATTAACAGTTATGTATTTACAACAGTTCTTTCAATAACTCTTTGATTCACAGTCCTTATACAATCCATCAATATTTTGCCTTTTTAATTTGACAACGGTTTGAAATATAATTGAAAAGATTTTACCACAAAACAAGAATAACAACAGTCACGCTTGCACTCTATAAATCAGTTTAATGATTGTGACAGGCGCGAAACCAGTGGGAGGCGGCGATTGGAGCCAACCCCCCCCCCCCCCAAAAACTTTGAAAAATATTACAAGCGAAATTCTCAGTGGTTGATGAGTGCTGACAACAAAGTCTGAGTGTTGTACATGTAATTGAGACCAAACAGTCAGCCAGAAAAAGATACGCCTACCTTTCTTCAGAAAAAAGAATCCACAAGAATTTAACACCAGCTATTTCCCTGTATCTTTAATAGGTCCCAAGTAAGGGTTTTACAAAATTTTCAGAAAACTGATCATTTTGAATTAAGTTCTCTACGATTCTGAAAGTTCTCTGAAAACGATTATACCGTATTATCTCTGCTATCTATTTGCTGCAGCTACTGAAAAATCTTCTTCATCTTCCAAAATCCTCAAGAATTTCATTTGAGTGTTTGCAAAATAATCCATAGAAGGTGATTGACATTTTTGTCACTGTGAAACCTGAGATCTCGGTTCCTGAGACTTCAAGCTAGCAGATAGATACTCATCAGGTCACCCAAAATTGTGAATTCGGTTTCCTATAAGTGATTAAAAATCTGTTTATTATTTCCAATCAGCAAATAGCTTATTGTTATCATCTCAGCTGTTTCCAGCTCTCTGAAGGTGATCCCAATCCATATTATATTTACGCCAAATTTGGCCAATGACGTAGAATTCGATTTAGGCACTTTTAAAATAATCCGATTTTTAAGACTTCAAATGTCGTTTAAAACGATGCGTTTTGTCGCTCCATTTTCAAGCTAAACCTAGGCTACTTTTGATACAGAGTAGTTTACGGTACTCGGCTTGAAAACAAATGACGAAACTCAGCTCCAAGCGAATCCCCTTCAACATGCTACCTAGCATCCTTTCTGGTAATATAATCATCCGTGTTGAAAAATGTCTTCCTATCTCAACCAAAATTTCCATTAATTCTACTATAAGTTTTTCTCATTATTAGTGAATGATAATTTAAAGGAGACCAAGTCTCCACTTATCAGGCGGAGTAGAGAATCTTCTCTACCACTCAACCTTATATTTCTGATTGATTTTTATGCGCACTATCGATCATACAAGGCTCTTTGTCTTGTGCAAAATTCCGAAAATCATCTAATCTTCTGTCCGATGGCCTAAAGCCGAAGGATCCAACAGCCCCTGACACCCTGCAAGCTCCCTTACCATCACGCCACTCATATACTATCACTTCCGTTTGGAGTTGCGAATGGTGTACGCACAATCATGTGTCTTGACTCTTGAGGAGCTGCTGTTGCGGCTGCAGGCGCGCTTTCAAAAGTAGTCAAGTGATGTCCTACCCCACCCTACCACCCAACACAACACCCCCTCCCTTTCAAAAATGAACAATGACAGGGCTCAGCTCAGTAAACTCAATGTCAGGTCACAAGCAAACCTATCCAAACTAACTAACCCATATTACATCCAGAGGCGACTATCACCTGTTTTCGTAGATGATTTAGTTTTAATTTTCACCACCCTCAATCGAGATTGTAAAAAATAAATATTCAAGTAGAATGCATTTGCATTTACATTATGTATTTGACTAAATTATTTGAGCTTCGATGACATTCCATATCTCTTGATAATTCGCACTGAATACCCACTGAAATTCATCCTGAAAAACTCTCTGGATAAATAATGCATTAATGCATTGAACCACTCCACCATCTGTACTTTTCTTGCTTTGGAACAGACATTGACCCTCCATAATTATTCGTACTTTGAGTTGAACTTGTAGTTGTTGAACATTCTGTATTTCGTACTATGAATCTGTGAAGACGTGGAGTCTTGGAATTTGGTAGGAAATCTAGCAATAGGTGATCTCTTGATGCTGATCATATCGTTTCTTCGAATGATATTAATTAAATTCAACTTGCAGCTAATCAAAACCTAGATTCCAATATTTTTATGGCTATTCTTCTAACTAATCAATGGCAAAGGAACTTATTATCGTGTACTTTTCAAGGACAACTTTGTGTTTGAATAATAACACAGATATTGTCAATTTCTACTAGTTTTTAATATGCAAAATCATGAAACAGTTCTACAATATCTCTGAAAGCAGTGTTAAATTTACAACTTTGTGTCATATACCAATGAAAAGGCTACACAAAATATGCAAGTGGCCCTGAGATAAATTCAGAAATGGACCAGAGTTTGGCGAATAAAACTGAATGTGAAGAAATCAGTGCATGTTACTTTTTCAAACAGACCTCATGAATATTTTCCAGTTACTATTAAAAACCAGATAATACCTTATGCAAATGAGGCCAAATACATCGGAATGACGCTTGATGCCAAACTGAGATGGAAAAGTCATGTCAAGAAAAAGAGAGATGAGCTCAACTTTAAGTATAGTAGAATGTACAGGTTGATAGAAAGGCATTCAAGCCTATCAGCCTACAATAAAAGTCTACTTATGTAAACAAATCCTGAGAACTGTCTGGTCGTATGGTGTCCAACTCTGGGGTTGTATCACAGAGAGTAATATTGGCATCATTCAAAGGTTTCAAAATAAGTTTTTGCGATATTCTGTTAATACTCCACTTTACATCAAAAGCTCTGAACTACATAGAGACCTTCAAGTGGAGACAGATAAGGAAATTATTGAAAGATCAGCGAAGTCCTATGAAGAGTCTCTGCATCACCACCAAAGTGTTGAAGCAATCCAGCTACTAGAAAATTCAACATCAGTGAGGAGACTGAGAAGAAATAAGCCAACAGACCTAGTGTGACAGTGTTCAGTAGTGCTCAGTGAAGTGTTCATTGAATTTATTAGTTGATATGTGGAATACTTAATTAAATTTAAACAAGACGAATCTATTGAGGTTCTCCTGGTAATAACTTCAAATTTAGAAATTTAGGCTAGAAAAACAGATTGTTAGTCCTAGTAATAGTAACAGTTATATTAAATTAAAAAAATGTGTTGAGCAGATTACGAAGAAAACTCCCGACCTACGAAAATGACTAACAACATTTTTGGTTTCTCTAAATTATACAACAAAAATTGGGAATGGTTGCTGAGAAAATATTGAAATTGGTCATCCATTAAACGACATTCCACGTAAATATTCAAATTTGAAGCTTATTATAATTACTGTTCTTATTATTTTTTCATTGTAATTGTGATACTTTGCCATTCACTGGCAGAAACAGACATCTGACCTATTACTTAAAGCGAGATTGACAAGTGTTGTAAGGATGCAAAATAATCAAATCAGAATTCAAGAGTGAATCAACTCCAACGGAGGACAGTAGCATTTTTACGATTAGTGGACCTGCGAGTGCGGCCTTGCACGCTGTGATGGTAGTACCGTTGTCATCCGGAGAACTGACCGCTGTTAACCTATCATTAGTTGACCCCTCTACCTCAGTTGAGTTGCAATGGTACGCACAAGTATTCAGATTAGGCCTATTCTTTCAACGCAGGCTTCGTGAACAATGAAGGCACAACCGCACAACATGGGCAACACTGCACAGCACGCCCATTTACAGTGTCGAAGGGAAACTGTACTGAACAATGAATGTATCCGAATTTGTAGTTGGTTTGAATAAATAATTTTTTTAGAAATATAGTAAATTATCAATCACAATTGAAAAAAATACCAAGTTCAGTTATGCAATCTCATGCGTTCTTGAATTGCGAACCTAGTCTGCGCCTGTGAAAACACTAACCATCAAGAAATCCCATACATAAAATTTCAAACACATTAAAAAAAATTGTTGGCTTCAAACTAGAAATTTTGAAACTGAAAAGTTAAAAAACTGAAAACCAACAAAAAAACATTAAATTATGGATTTTTTTATTATTTTTAATCCTAGCGTACTGCTGCTCATCGTCGTGAATACTTGGGAACTTGAGTTTTTTATAGCAGAAATATGAACATTTTTATAGAATATTTGTTTGAACTGCATAAGTTGCCGTTATACCAAGAGATTCATGAAGGTCGAAACCCCTCAATAAATAAGATTCTGTCAGAGATGAAATTTTCAAAATTCTAGAATTTGTCAACTAATCTGATGCATAAATAAATTTCAACCCCTTCTTAGGAAGTGGTCTGGGTATTGTTTCTCAAAAGATTTCAATGAAACAGAATTTTTTAATTTTTATTTTATTTCCTTAAAGTGCTATTTATTTATACTGAAAACTTCCACAATGGCGGATAATGACAACAGCATTGAATAGCTGATTGTAATGAATACTTCCATAGTGTGATACATCAATTTAAGTTTTTTTTTGAGACATAAATAGTGACATCATCAACAAATTTCAAAGATAATCTTAGAAAAAATGGCGGACGATTGAAGTTTGTCATGTTTGAAAGAATTATTGAATTGAACTAGGGGACTAATTTATTGATTCAAAATGAATACGGTACTATTGGAATGAGAAAGGCTACCGGTGGTATAAAGTTTTCTGCGATGCGACATGGAATGATGTTTTTTAATCCCTTCTGAATTCATTTTTCGGAGTTTTAAAGGGTGCTTAATAGGTTGTACTCTGAGTTTTAGAATGTGATAAATCATTCCAAAACTATGCCGTTTTACCGCTCTCCGCTGATACAATATATTCTGTTATATAATTTATATATTGGTATATTATAGTCTATGATACATAGATAGACCTATGTTCTATCAAATATTCAAGTGTCTTATACAGTCATAATCTGCATAAATTCAATGTTATATAACTTTGTTTGTAGAATATCTTGTTTAATAATGCAGTTTTGGCGTTCCAAACATTTTAATGCAATATACTACAAGGTATCAAAGTTCATCCACCTCCAAACTTAAACCTATGCTCATAGATCGAAATAGATTTCCACCGATAGTATATTTAAGGATATTCCAGAAAATTCAGGTACATTGGCATGACCATGCCCTAGTCATTAAGAAACAAAAGATTAACGAATTCTGACAGGCTACATACACAATTAATAAATCAGAAGAGGCAGTTGGCTCTTTCTCTGAATCTTCAAGGTATTAAAAAATACATTAATACCAAATATTGTACCTTGCAACACTGCTCACATCATTTTATTCTCCTATTCCGAACACTTTGTAAAAATACAGGTTTTATAAAACAAAAAAGTAAAAAGATACAAGAAATAAAGCGAACATTAGTTTTTTTGCAAAGAACTTATATACAAAATTGGTATATTTTATAGTCTATCTTCGCAACATAATATTATTCAAACATCTGTGCTGTCATTGGGCAGGGCAGACATTGCCATTTTTCCGAATTTCACTGAATCTGTTCAAGAGCCGATCAATACTATAATGTCTAGATAACCTTGTTCATGCACTTGATTTAACTTGTCATATTAAAATCCTAATGAAATTTGCCTCTTCCCAATTCTCACTAATCAAAGCAAGGGTCTGTCCAAATTTTTTGGGTATAGCGGAAATCTACTGTATTGTCTGCCTTCAAGCTAATTTCCATTCATATATCGCACATTTATGTTTAGTTACTCATCTAAAAACTACTTATTCAGAAATTTTCATGGGTTGCCGTTTTAAGGAAAATGGGAGTTAGAAATTGTACTGTTCTTATTTTTGAAGATCATTGGTGAAAGAGTTTACAAAAAAATCAATTTCAATGAAAGTTCTTGATTCGTTTGAAAGATTAAACAATGAAAAAATAGTATTGCAGGCATGTAAGAAATCTATTTGATAGTTTAAAAATGTTAACTTTGGTGCTAAGAATTCAAGTTGGCTTGGATTAAGGAGATTTAGTGCAATAGCATGGAACTTTAAAAAATTAGAATATCTGAAATTTTTATGTTTTTGTATTAGGGAAAAAGGCAGCGACAGGTCTGTGATTCATAACTGCTTTGGAGAGGGCTGTTGCTAGCCTGTCGCTCGTGTGAAAAGCTGTTGCCCGCCAGAATAATTGCTCTGGCTACAATCACGCGATTCTAGCCAGAGCAATAACGCCGGTTTCACACATGCTACAATCGCGCGATTGTAGCCAGAGCAATTAGTTGCCAGAGCACCTATCTAGTCTTGTGCGATTCTAGTACAGGACAGGATCAGAGTGTGCAGTTTCCACGAGCTACACTTTGCTGCAATGTAGCTGGCCTGTAGCTGATTCTACTAGAATCATGTGCTTGTAGCCAAGGTTATCTCCGTTTTTAACTCAGCTAGTAACAAAAAAACATAAAATTATTCATTTTTGAATTTTTTAAAATCCTATTGTACCTACTTTGCTCATTGTCGTCAGTACGTAGGAACTTGAGAATTTTTCTAGCATGAATAATAACATTTTTTATAGAATATTTATTTGAACTGCATAAGTTGCCATTGTACTAAGTGATCCATGAAAGTTGATCTATTTCATAGCAAAAAATTTTAATTTTAGTGATAGGAGAATAATTCAAATTGGTTTGGATTAAGGAGGCTGAGCACAGTAGCATGGGACCTGAATATCATAAATTTTTATGTTTTTTGTATTTTTATTAGGAAAAAAGTTGGTGACAGCTCTGCGATTCATAATCGCTTTGGCGAGGCTGTTGCCCATCACAATAATTGCTCTGGCTACAATCGCGCGATTTTAGCTCTTGTGAACCCGGCCCAAGTAGCTAGAGCCATTAGTAGCCAGTGCAATTATTGTGGCGGGCAACAGCCTCGCCAAAGCAGTTATGAATCGCAGAGATGTCGCCGACGTTTTTCATAATAAAAATACAAAAAACATAAAAATTTATGATATTCAAATTTTTTAAAGTCCCATGCTACTGTGCTCAGCCTCCTTAATCCAAACCAATTTAAATTCTTTCATGGATCACTTGGTATAATGGCAACTAATGCAGTTCAAATAAATATTCTATAAAAATTGTATTATTCATGCTAGAAAAAATTCTCAAGTTCCTACGTATTGACGACAATGAGCAAAGTGCAATATTGTGTTCTGGATTAATTGTATTCTGCGTCATCTTATGTGGTTTCTAGCATTTAAAATAACAAATAATTTACACGTCTGCCGATTATTTCTGACATAAATATTGTCAGAAATGATCTTCAGTTAAATAATAAAAAATCGGTAATCAGATACTTCTATGAAGTAGCCTATTTTCATGGTGGAAGTATATTTTGTTTTATTTTCTGGTGTATAGTTTTAGAAAATGATTATTTCTCAATTTTAATACAATTCAATGATGTTTGGGCTGTAACAGTGATTCTAGGAAATTATTTCCCCATATAAATATTTTTTTATCTCTATTATACAGGTAAAAAATAATAATTATCATTTAATACTGTACTTTAACAAGTATTATAACTGAAATCCCGTTGCAAAGCACGTGTGAACCACTGGTATTACAATATTGGAATTGTCCATGAGACATGTCACATGAAACATGCATATCCACCAACGATTGACTCTATTTTCGACTTCCCAGCTCAAGCTTTCCAAAGGGGAGCAGTCAGTGGCGTAACGTTTTCCAATTGGGCCCCCCTGCAACCAAGTTTCTGGGTCCCTCTCCTCAAAATCATATAAATATCCCCCCTCACCTTCGCCACCCACCGCCTGAAAAACTTGCATATTTTGTGGGCAGTTATCATAATTATGTAAGAGCTGAACACCTTTTCCTCTATTAAATTTTAAAATTCAATCATGTTTCAAGAGGTGGACTAGTCTAATGATTTTGGCTCTAGCCTGCATGTTCCTGAAAGATGGAAATAGTTGAGAGCTAATTTTATTATGAATAATTATCTTCATAGAAACCTTGAAATTGATGTCTTCCATAGGATCCACATTCACAGCCTCCTGGTTAGTACCTCCAACTCGCAGAATTGTTAGTTCTCGCAGAATTGGCCACATTCACGCACACGGACGCAGGTTCAATTTTAAAAAGGCACTTAATACAAATTACGGCGAAATTATTAAGTTAGGAATTTTTTAAGAAGGAATTTTCTAGTATAAAAATTATAATCTCAATATCTTATACCTTGTACTCTAAATGAGTTTTACGTTTAATGAATTAATGTAACCTGTCCCTGTCGCCTCGCTTTTTGAGATGCAAATACTCTGATAACTTCATCAAGATTTCAGTTTTTGGCTCTCTCATTTTCGATGCTGATTAAAGCGAGGCTACTGAGCTGGTCTTGAGTCATTGTACTTAACAGGTAGCTTCTGATTATTTTACTCACATTATTTTATTTGATAATAAAACTCACGATCACACTCACAAACTCATCATATGCATACGATTTATTCTAAGCCAATTTACTGGATACATGAACACCATACATGCATCTGGCTGGACTATTCGAAAGAGACTGAGTTCAATGTACTGTAGTAAGAAAAATGTTGACTTTGATTTCTAAACAACCCCCCACTACCCCACTTCCCATTTTTTTTTTTTGTATATGCTAAGGAATTCGATGCGTAAATAATTAATTTCCATTTCCTCCAATATTTGCACATTGGGAGCATACTTACTTACTCCTAAGCGCTACAGGTCGTTGCAACCCTTGGCCTCCCTCACATAGCCTCTCCATCTGTCCCGATCCTCCACCTGCCTTCTCCAGTTACCAACTCCAAGCGTCCTCAGATCATGCTCCACATCATCCGACCACCTATTTCGTGGCCTACCTTTCCTTCTTCTATTGTAAATTCTTCCCTTCCATATACATTTTACAATCCTTTCGTCATTCATTCTCACCATATGTCCCATCCATCTAATTCTGCCAGCTTTAATAAATCTGACGATGTCCTCATTCTCCAAGAACCGCTCAATCTCACAATTCTTTCTTCTTCTCCAATGTCCATTCTCACAAACAGGGCCAACGATCCTTCTCACCACCTTTCTTTCAAAAATGCTCAGCCTTTGTACATCGCCAGCAGTAAGCACCCAAGTCTCTGACCCATAGCATACTACAGGCTTAACTAATGATTTATACAGTTTCAATTTTGTAGCTCTTGATAACAGTCGAGACCTGAATAACTTGATACTAGCATGACCTGCTAGTAGGTAGTAACTTGGTAGTATTACCTGCTACCCGCCATGATCCTATTACTTATCTCCACTGAAACTTTGCCTCTACTTGTCACAAGCGTTCCCAGGTACACGAATTCATCCACCTGCTGAAATGTGTAGGATCCAATTTTCATGTTTCTAGTATCTCCCCTAACCACTGCTGGTGACACTCTCAGGTATTTCGTTTTGGCCTCGTTTATCTCCAAACCCATTGGTACACTGCTGTTTGTTAACAACATGAAAGCTTCTCTCAGGGCTGGCACCGTTCTGGCTATTATTACCAAACATTGGGGGCATATAATAGCATAATAGCAGACATAATAGTTGTATTCATGATTCATGATTCATTCAACAGTCTAGACTAGTTTGCTTGAAGAATGTCTATAAAATATTTGGTATGTCTCCATTTAATTTCCTGAAGTCACAACATCCTGCTTTTGAATTCCTTCACTAATGCTATTTGCGAATTGTAAGTTAGTTAATTAGTTTGATTCCTGTCGCTCCTAGAGGAGCATAGGGCATGTGAAAATGTTCGCCATCAATTCCTGTTGGCTGCAAGCCTCTTGACCTCTGCCCAAGCTTTCCCCTGCTGCCTTCACTCTGCCTCAAGCGTTCTTCTCCATGTCATACATGGGCGTCCCTGCCTGCATGATCCCTGTGGATTCCAGTCCAATGCAGCCTTCTCTATCATGCCATCCTCTTTCCTTAATGTATGCCCAATCCATCACCATTTTCTTTGCTTTAATTCCTTTTGGATTGGACATTGATTTGTCAGCTGCTGAGGTTTTTGTTACTGATCACCTCTGACCAATATATTTGCATGATACAATGTAGACATCTGTTAATAAAGGTCTGCAGTTGCCCAACAATCTGCCTAGACATCTATCACATCCATGCAACAGCACCGATTTGACATTGGTATTGAAGATCCAAATTTTTGTTGCCCTGGATATGTTTGAAATTCTCCATTCTCTGTTATCTGGCTCCTAATGTCTTCATCAGCCCCTCCATCTGGTTTACTGCACTCCCCATGTATAGAAAGAAGTCTACAGTCAGTGGTTGCAAGTGCCACCCACTTCAAACTGCCTATTTGTTGCTGCATTTGACCTCATTTCTTTGGTCTTCCTTGTATTTATGCAGAGTTCTGTTTCTGCAGCTTTTTTCCAGCCTGTGTAGTTTTTCTTCAATATCTCTCTTAAGCGCTGTGCTAATAAGCATATGTCATCGGAAAAATCCAGGTCTTCCAACCTCTGTCCCAAATCCCATTGCAACCATCTTCTTCTCCCCCGCCTGTATCTGCCTGAACCCGCCTCATGACTTGATCCAGTACCAGCAGGAACAATGTTGGTTTTCAGTACCTTTTTGGTGAATATTGCTGAAGAAATTAAGAAAAAACTAGTAAAAATTGATAGTGTAACATCAGCTAATCTACTGCAAAATAAGAAGGTTCTTGAAAGTGTAAAGGAGTTTAGATTTAAGCTTGTTACACAGAATTGTGTTTTGGAGGTTATGAAGCATATGACTCCAAAAAAAAGCAAGGGTCATTATGGACTGTCTAATGTTCTTATCAAATGTATTATGGATTGTATTGTAACCCCATTAACTGCTCCAATGAACATCTTCATTGCTAATGAAAAATTTCTCACCTCTCAAAATTACCAAGGTCTCCCCACCATTAAAAGCCATATGCTTATTATTATTATTATTACCAAGGTTATACCTGTCTTAGTCTCCAAGAAAGGTAAGCCAGGCCCATTGCTACGGTTCCTATATTATCTAAATTTATTGAAATACTTCTTGGAAAGCAATTCTGCATATTTCTTTAGGCTAATGACTTGCTCTGTAAGACACAGTTTGGTTTTCAAAAAGGTCTCTCAATGACTCATTCCCTGATTAGATTAGTTGAAGAGATTATAGATTTTTTTCAAGATAAATTTTCTGCTACTGTCTCATTCTGTGACCTGAGCAAGGCGTTCGATTGTGTATCACATGGCATCCTTCTAGCAAAGTTGAAACACTTACATGTTGAGAGACTTGCTCTTGAGTTATTTTTTATCTGCAAAGCAGAACTCAGTATGTCTGTGTGGATGGTGTGAACTCCAGTATGTTGCCTGTTGAATGTGGTGTGTCTCAGGGATCTGTCCTTGGCCCACTGCTCTTCTTAATCTTGATTGAAGATCTTAGCATAAATGTCCCTTCAGAAATAATCTTGTATGCAGATGACACCACAGTAATAAGCATACAGATGATGCTCAGGCTTTGGCACTGTCTAAGAATAATCTGAGCATTGTCCATAGTTGGTTGAATGCTAATGAATTTTTTCTTAATGAAGACAGAACAACGAGTGTCATTTGTAGGCTTGAAAATAGATCTCCTACTAATAAAACTAGTCATGCTCAAAAATTCCTAGGAATCACTGCGGACTCAACTCTAAGTTGGACACAACACATACATAGCTAGTCTAAAAAGTAAGTTGAGCAGCAGTGTGTTTGCCCTTGAACGATTGTGTGGTGAGCTTGGCCAAGATGGTATCTGACAAGCCTATTTTGGCCTTTTCCAATCCCATATTTTATATGGTCTGATAGTTTGGGGTTGTGCCTCTCAAGCACAAGACATTTCCACAATGCAGAAAAAGGCTGTCAGAGTCATTGCCAGAGCTCACATTCATGAGCATTGTAGCGACATTTTCAGAGAACTTCGTTTTTTATCACTCTTCTCATTATTTATAATGCAGTGTTTATTGTTTTTAGAAACCAACCAAGATAAAATGGTGATGAGAAGTGCTATGCATTCATATGATACAAGACTCTGAATGTTACCCAAATTAGACTTCATAAAGCAGACCCAAGTCCCTCAAATGCATCAGTTAAGCTCATGAATAGGCTTCCTATTGAAATGAGGCAACTTGATCACAGGGAGTTCAAACATGTAATACAGTCATTCCTCTTGAATAACCCCTTTTACTCCGTTAAAAATTCTCATGGCAGAAAATTGACTGAGGAGGATTTTAAAATTTAACAAGTGACTAATTGATTAAGTGACTATAATTTATAATTCAATGTACTATTTGTATCTGGTTTTATACTGACTTGCCTATGCATCAATGTGTGATATTTTTTTGGGCTAGTAAAAATATTCTTTTCTATACTACCTAAAGTATTAAATTTAAGCTACATAAAAGACGCAATCTCAATAAATCATACTGAGAGGTAGTTTCCAATAACTTATTAGGCCTGTTTGAAGAATTGGAAATCTCAACACTGCCAATTAACTTATGTTAAATCCTTACCAGGAGCGGTCCCAGCTGGGGAGTTTGGTGGTGGGTGGGAGGGTTACAAGTGGGTTTTGTTGAATTAATCTTGCGAGATTGCCCCTCCTTTCCACCCCTTCCTCAGTAAATTTCCGATTTTGGGGGGTCATGACCCGCATGACTCCCCCTGAGACCATCCTCGATACTACCCCTACCAATACTACTGCTGCTTGCTAAAATCACGAGGATGGATCACTAATCAATTAGAGGATTATCATCTTTACTTCATTTCTACCTTACAAAATCTTTTGTTTTGAAATGATAGATCTCAATTATTATTATTTTCTGTAGCCTATTCATGTAACATTCTCACATAGATGATGAAATAAATATCAGGGATTACTTCTTACAGTTCATCCAACAAGAATAATATTTATCTTGTATTTATATTTACCAGGTTGGAGGTTTTGAAAGATAAAACATCTCAATTTATTTCCCTATTTTTTCATTGCATAGTGCATAGTATAATAGTTTTATATGGAGTGCATTGAACAAAATTTACTTAATTTTCACAGCTCCTAGAGCTCAGAACTCTTAAAGCTCAGCACTCAGCTTGGAGCAGTACTCATACGACCGGTTGCACGAGAGCCAATTAAATAAGGAGTTCAATGTTAGTTTGTTAACTAACCGTCGTAAGTGTAACGTGTTTATTTCTGTTGCACAAAGATCCATTAGTAAATTTTCGTTAACCAAATAGGTACAATCTGGCTACACTGTAATTAGATCAACAGCTCTGATTCTGAAGTTGAGAAAAAAATGAATTAGAATCATTTCATTGAGAAATATTTGAATCATTATTCATCTCAATATTATTATATTCTTGATAGATTTTATTCATTTTGAAAGGTTTTTAACACCTACGACCTAATTTGCAGTTCAGTGTTCCGGTACGATAAACATAACCTATAAAATGTAACTTAACGGCCATTAGTGAGATTTAATCATCGGTGATCGGGCGGTTGAATATCTTTTACGCTGGTCAACCTAATCGGCGTTTTCGCTTGTAATTGTCCTTTGTTCAACTAAATTCTTTCCATTAAGTTTAATTTCTGTAGAACGACGTCATTCTACGGGGATTAAATTTAATTGGCTTTCGTGCAACCGACCGAAGGACTTATTCAGCTTCTTTGAGTTGTGATAATATTCAAATTCAAGTAGGATAGACTGTATTCGCACAGGACGAAGTCTCTTTCATGATTTGGAATAGAAACAACCTGCTCAAGATTTGTGGAAGGAACTGATAAAATTGTTATTGATGTGTGAGAAAGAGTTAATATAAATAAAAGGGTATTCAGAGTTTCTAATGCAAACTGTTTTCATTTCTAACAACTAAACTGTAAACTTATTTGAATTCTGCTAATATTATGAGGTAAACCCATCAATTTATGAAAAACCACATTTAAAAATAGATTTCCTCTTTGAGCTGTTAAATAACTTATCTTTTGTTCGTAACTAACCATTCACAGTGAGATATTTGCCTGAACTTCGGTAATAGACATTGAAGAGTAAGGTTAATAATAATAATAGATGTTTGCTCTGAGAATATTCCTCAAAGATTAGTAATTATATGTCTGTTACATAGTGTAATTGTTTATTGAAGAAATAATTCAAGTAAACAATAGCTTGCGTCAACAGATAGAATTCACTCAGGAAAAAACCGCCTATCACGATATATTTATCGTTTACGAAACAATTAAAATAATGTTGGTCAACTGTCTTGATCAATAACATTGTACTTTATTTACTCATGAAAAGATACAATAATAATAATTATTCATGGTTTCATAATATTTTTTAGAGCTATTAATAACTCTAGACGGGTTTTCTGTCCTCATGTTTCTTCTGAAACAAGTTATGCCACGTGGTACTTTCTTTAGTACAGTATTTTTTTCTGAAAGATCTGTAGCAGTCACTCATTGCTATTTTTGCGTTATAGTCGATTCTTTTAGTTTTTAAAGTATTTCATTCATATCATATTATTTATTTATTGTTTTTCTCCCACCTTGCGCGTTAGGACATAAGCATATCACAGTATTCAGTTTTATTGTTGTAAATTTCAATTTTTTACTTCCCTATCAACAGATTGTAACATGAAAATCGTTTTCTCTATATTCTTTCAAGTTCTCTGTTGTGCTCTACTAATTGCAATTATTTTCTATTGAACAAGCGACTCTAATGAATGTAGATACATACTAGAAACAAATGTTGAGTAATTATGCTAGTAACCTTTCATTCCTTTAAATATTACCTAGATATATTTCTATTAGAATCTTTCATCCTTGAATATTTCTTAATTGAACTCTTTTTCTATCCACTTCGTTTTAATATTCTTGTATTTCCTAATACTTTTTAACTCATACTTGTATCGTAATATAGTCTAGAAATAGTTTTTCGCAATTAGTATGTAGTTCTCAAATTGGAATTCAATATCCCCAATATTAAAAATATTGTCTCTTTCCCAGTATGATTGTTTCAATACATTTTCGTCCTAGTTTATTGATTGAAACAAGGATAATTATTAGCTAGCTCACAATGCGACAGTGGACTCTGGCGAGTGCCAATGGCAATTAAGACGATTTTTGTGATTAATTTGAGTTGGGTCAGTTGAGAAGGGACTGTGATGAGTGAGTAAGTGGCCATCTACCCACAGACTAGGAACCGCCCCCCCCCCCCCCAAACAATGAAGTTGTCTGAGAAAGCGATTATCGAACGGGGACAAATTTCAATTCTGCACGTGCGGTGTTCCGTAGTGGCCGTCCGTTCGGTTCAAGGTGTCGGTCAGTCATCGGATCGGTCGTTTCAATGCTGAATGCGTTGGGGTGAACTGCTACTGACCTCCACTCAGCTGATGACTACAATCGATTCCATTCTATTCTTCCATTCTTATCTATCATCCCACCGATAACAATCTCTATTGCACCAGCCCGCTTTACATGTTGAACATGCAGTGGCGCAACTATAGGTTGGTGCCATTTCAGAAATTCAGTTTTGAAACCTCTCATAAAATAGATCAGATTTATTTGTTAAACCACTTAAGGGCTTTCAATTGAACATTTTTTTAACAAGCCTCTACAAACAATTTCTAGAAGTCGAAAAATATGAAATTTATCTATTATTTTTAACCAGGATATTTTCAGGTTCATATGTTGCCAAAAATGAAAATATATTTTATCAGATTGATTGATTGATTTATTAACTGATTTTGTTAGGGACAAAGTTAGAAGTCAAGGTCTACCACTCAACCCTAAATGCGATTTGGTGAGAATAAAGAGACAGATGATGCATGAATGCTATGCTGAAAATAGGCTTGAAATTTTCCAAGAAATACCTCATTTTCACTCATTTTTTAAGCTTCTCTTAAAATAGATTAAATTTATTTGTCAAACCACTTCAGGGCATTTAATTTCAATGGATTTATCTGAAGTGCTGCTTGGTTCAACAGACAAAGAACCTTCCTAGAAGGAGTAAAAGAATAATTTTGCTGTTTAACACTACTAAGCAAGTTGATTGAATTCCAATAAGATTCTAAGTGAAGACACTGTATCCATCTGAGGATGCTGTATTTTTTTTCAAGTTGAAAAGAAAAAATGTCGAGAAAAGTTAGTGTCAAAAGCATTATAGGGATTCATAACCCTTTTTATTTGTGTGGCAATATAATTAACTCCATGCTCCGTGTTTGCCTTTAATAATGAATAGCTATTTTCTTTCATGAAATAATACTTACAGTACCTATTTGTCGATTTTCAATTTCCTTTTGCAATAGTAGCATATTCGTTTCTTGTTGTCGTTTATTGTTGATCAGTAGTTTAATGTGGCATCAAATGTTATGATTTAATAGTGCGCTGGTTCATGACGACGCTTTCTCGCTGTGACAGTATTTAAAATTATTATCGTGTATCAAACTATGAACTGCGGCTACACTTCTATAGATAAAAGAGAATTGCTCATAGGAATGTACAACTTCCTCTATCTCAACTAATAAATGAATAACTATTGTAAAAATAATATCCCTCCAAGAAATTTCTCTGAAAATAATTTTTTTTTATCCAAGTCAGCCACTAATAAGAACTATGTGAGCTCAACAATAATTTTTTTTAAGTATGAGATATAACATTCTGATTTCGTTGTGTTCCAGATCCGAAAATCCGTCATGGCTGGCGGGGACAAAATATACTCTTCTTCCGATTTTCAGAGAAAATATCTCTGCACAGAGTGGTGGCTGCTCAGCTGTGGGTGTATGTGCGCGGTCCCATTGAGTCGCCCATCAACATCAGCGCCCTGAAAGTGCTGAGGGGTGGTGGCAGCGCCGAAGAGCCGTCTGTCTCTCCCATCGAAGGACTAAAAGTAAAATTCAATTATTTCCTCAATGCATATCCATTTTCTACTATAAAGAAGAGAAAATTCACTGGGTTTTCAATCAGATTGATATCAGTGGGTATAAAAGTCTGCAGTTACAAATAATGTCGATGCTGACGGACGAAATATCAGTTTCAGAACAATAACAATACAAAATTAGAAATAAATGGAAACAACCTTATTAATAAAAACCGCTAGTTCACCGAAATTGATAGTTATCTCTCTTCAAAAAGTCCATAGCTGATAATATTAACTTGAACGGTTTCAAATCTATGAATACTTCCCTCCTCTCATAAAACTAACAAGAAATACATTCAGTGACTATTTCCAAATAGCCTTACTGCAAACAAAAATAGATAAGCAAAGTGTATTTTTGACGGAATAATTGTTCAATTAAAAATAATTGCAGGTGTAATCATACTTTTAATCCATCAGAAAATTTATAAGAGCTTTTTCCCTAAATGATTAAGGGATATAACATTTTTCTGGTTTCTGCAATAATTCCATGAAGTTTCACTGATTATTCCTTATTGTATTCAATTTTGTCAAATTAGGAATTATTTTATTCGAATATATTTTGAAATAACCACGAAACTATCAGCTACAATATAGTTTTTTGAAAATTGAGAATATTAATAATAGATTATGAACAAACTTTTTAAAATTTCCAGAAAACCAACATCCTCAACTTCAGTATTCAAACTCTGAGGACGAGCGACAAATCAGCTGGAAACGGGTATTTGATTAAAATAAATAAAAAGAAAACATCTTTTAATATAAATGTTCTATGAAAGATGACTTTATAACATCAGAGTTAGTTGTTGAAGAACTTTTATAAATGATATTCTTTGAAATGTTTTACCAAAGTTTCATTTTGTTTATAGTGATAGATTAACAGAAATGAAGCTGTCATTCCATCAACCTCCAACTAACTTTTGGTTTTGGGTTGCTATAACTGCTATTCAGAGACAAATTTCAATCCTGCTTGAGCCTGAAAGTGTATTGACTGAAGTACAGTAGGCTTATTTGTGTATTTGTTTGTTGATTGCAGACAGTGAGACCGAATGGCACTGACGGCTCGTGGGTTCCACTGGAAGTGAGGAGATTGGTGGCCGAATGGTTCAAATTTCCCAGGGAAAACCTTGGCATGATCGTGCATGCTGTTGGTGCCAGAGACCATCAAGTAGTAACGGACATCGAAGATGACAAGGTGAGACTCCTTTCATATCATCACATATTAGTGGCATAGCTGTATACTTTACCACAAGTTACCATAGATGAAAATTGTTATCGGTAAGTGTAATTGCGAGATCTGTCAACCTTAATCTTGGCAATAACATAGATATGTCAGTGAGGTCGAATAAATATATGTTTTCTTGCTAATGAAGCACACATGAGTCTCAGACTTACACGTGGGTAATGAGGAAAAATATGATTCAATTATATTATGAATGGTGGACCTACAGTTTTGGTTGGGTTCCAAACCACCGGGTAAGTGATAAAAGTAACTGCTGGTTTCTGCTAGCACCGCTCTTATCATCACATGTCCAGGAATTTTTGTAGTTTCTTCCGATTTATGGTACAAATTATTGCAGAGCACACCTGTGTTCTTCCTAATATTTCAATATTTGTAACCTCATTAGTCCTGTACTATACCCTGTGTATCTGCCACATTCTACGATTGTGAATTATTGGAATACCCTGCACAATCTGATGAGTAACAATCGGAAACACCTCAAATATTAGGAGAAAGTTTTTGGTCTGATAAATTCTTTCCATTTTTTGTTGTTGAGAAGAAAACCAGAAATCATAAAAATTGAAAATTGAGAAATCATAGATTTATCTTTATTTCTCAGATGCTTCTGATTGTCCTCAACAGACTGAGCAGGGTATTTCGAATACTGATCCAGTAATTTGGCTCATCCAAGGTGTTTAAATTGGATTTTGATATTCTTATTTTGTAGAACATGTGCTTTTTAGTATGGAAGCCAATTTCCAATTCGCTCACGAGAATGATGTAACAAACTGACGACCAGCTCCAAATTTCAATAATTTACCAACAGAACAGGGCAGTTTCTTGTTTTGTTACTTCTATAACATAGTTGAGAGATTGATAAGGATTTGCTTTTACCTCAATAATTAATAGTTGATTTTCAATATTTTCCCCAGAGAACGAAGCTGAAAAATGTAAGCCACATTAAACTAGAGCTGTGGACCAGATCAAACCACAACCTTAGAAACATTACTATTCTCTGTGATCAATATTTTACACATTACATGGTCTTCTTAAAAAACTCTCTAAAACCAATGGTTTCAAAACAAAAAAATGGCTCTTAATGGAAAAACAAATAAAAAATTAAAAGTTTTCCTCAGATTTTTTTGTTTGTTCTAGTATGTATAATATAGGTGGAAACGGGGTCAAACTTTCACGAGACACTCTCTGTAGATCAAACTCTTTCACAGGATAATATGCTCGGTAGACTCTGAAAACCTTGGAATGCACTATGGAGTCTTATTGCAATGCTATTTCATATGGAAATTGAGCGTGCTGTTCCTATTTTTTTCAATTACATTTTGTCATACACTTGCTGTTGTTCTGAAAACGTGACCACTTGACTAGGCTTGCTTGGCTACTGTGCAACTTGGCAGCACTGTACCCCATAAGCGTATTACAGCAAACTAAGGTTTGTAAAGACAATAGTCTCAAGAAAAATTCTATTTTCTAATGGTTTTTGTTTTTTGTTCATGTGATGCAGGTGCCCTTCTTGGAAGTGCACACATCGGACCCGCGGCGACTGCGAACAAAGCGCACCATCGGGCTGAACTGCGACGAGAACTCTGAGGAGACACGCTGCTGCCGCTACCCACTCACCGTTGACTTCGAGGAGTTTGGCTGGGACTGGATAATAGCGCCAAAAAAGTACGAAGCCAACTACTGTGCCGGCGACTGTCCCTACGTGTTCCTGCAGAAGTATCCGCACACGCACATCGTCGCTCTCGCTAATCCGGCCGGCACTGCCGGTCCCTGCTGCGCTCCCCGAAAAATGTCCGCCATCTCAATGCTCTACTTCGACCAGGAGCTCAACATCATCTACGGACTCCTGCCTGGGATGGTTGTCGACCGCTGTGGATGCTCCTAAATGCTACTACACAACAATCGATGGACATATAACGAAGTGAAGGGAGCATTAAGTCTAAAAATAGTGAATCTAAAAATTAGTCACACAAGATGGCGTCCGTATCACTGATGTTAGTGTTGCCGACATCATCTTATGATGCTAATCTTCATTATAGACTACTCTTCCATGCAAGCTTTACTTTTTAACTTTGGTGGTACAATTTTATGCTCCCACTCACTTTCTTACACCTTCATGCAATCATGCAACCATCCATCATGCTTCTGGCTCAATTACCATCGAGCCAGAGTATCGTAAGTTGCAATCAGCAGGTCTCTCAGAACAGTAAAATACAGACTTAGCTAATTTATTTTTGGCTGATATACTAGAGCTTCATAAAAAATATAACAAGGTTAAATCATTTCAGAGGTGAACTCTGTTGAGGCAGATCTCTAAAATTTCAAACGAACTTGAAATCTTGGTACGATACAGAAGAGAATCTTTGAGATGTATCAGCCATTAAAAGAAAACCAAAAATAATTGACTTATAATACTCAAATCTGGAAAGTTGCAGAGGTGTAAGTCGCAAGCAAAACTAGGTTTGGAGATATATTTGTGATCAATCTTTCCTCAAAATCTTGATTATGTAAAAATGAGGTGTGAATAAACAATTATATTCTTATTCCGAAGATTCAAAAATTATTATAAAAGGAGAAATATGACCATTTCTTCAATCAAATGATGGGAAAGTGCAACTGATTTGACGCTTATTTTTCACATCAAGCGAATATTATTTATAGAAAATCAACTATGAAACGTTGAAAAGTTTTGTATGCGAGGATCATACAATCAACATAATCTTATAAAACCTGAATTTGTGCGAATTCGAATTCTTGAACAAGTCTCAAGCGCCAAATAATCAAAGTCCAACAAGAAAGTCTTAACTAATTAATAATCAATTGCTTTCAATATTGCTCAATATTCTAACAAGTTCTAGGATCCTGGAGACTTCATTCTAAGTGTGAGAAAATTATCCATCGATGAATAGTGGGAATCAATCTGAAGTGAAGGAAAAGCTTATTTCAATTAGGCTATCATGTGACACCATCTCAATATTAAAATAGCCTCCAGTTTCAGTTGTCAGAAGTTATCCGATGATAAAAATAATATTTCGTATGAATAAACATTTTTTTCTGGAATCACAAAAATTAATAAGAAATCAAGTGTGTACTTAACAATTGTGACAATTTCGTATTAATAAAATGATTGATTCCTACCAACTTAGCACAATGGACAAAAATGAATAAATAATAACACGAAAATAATATGTTTTAGATGTAGTCTAGTTGCTTTATGATTCATTTTACAGCATATGCCCGAGTGATTGATCTCTTTGCGTGACATGATGTTTCGTTTTAGTATTGTAGTGTTAGAAATCAATTTCGTTAGCTATTGTGATGCCATTTCAAAAAATATAATTATAATATTATTATGTTTGTAGAAACTGTCTACCCCAATCGTGAGACGTTTAAATGGAAATCATTGTTAAATGTATAATGTGTATCAATTCAATGCATCACTAATGTATTAATGTTAACCATAGCGCAAAGGACATATTAGTTATTTGGAAGTAAAACATTTTCAATAATGTAACAGTTTCGGAACTCAACCCAGCTTTAAAAGTTCTAACAAATTTATTTAAATAGACCATGCTATTTTAGGACATGTTATTCTCAGTTTATTCAAAATCATATTCCAAGCTCCAAAACCTTTGCAAATTATGACGTTTCATCAATTAATTTCAACAATTATTTCTTCTCAAGTCTTGATCAATTACTATCATCGTGATTTGAGAGTTTTTAGTGAGATAGAAAAAAGGGCTATTGACCATTTAGATTAAAGTAATCTCATTGTGATAGATAGCCGGCTAAACTTTCAGTATTTTTATAAGTGATAATTTTGTGTGTAGGCGGTTGTAAAATTATCCTTTAGTGTTTGTAAAGTCAATTAATTCTATGAACTGTTTCAAAAACTTCCAGCCTCTACTGGATCCCATTTCTGTAATATGATAAAAAAGAAAGCAGTGTCTAACTAGTTTTTTTATTGAATCAATCAAAAAGCATTTCGAGAAAATTGAAATTTTTACATGGATTTGATTTTTGTTATACAGTTGTACATTGAGGTTCTTCTTCTTCATCAGAAAAACTAGATATTTCAGTTTAGCCCAACACTTTCATTTCAATGGAGATTTTAAAACATCAATAATTTAAGGAATTATATTAACTAGTACGAGTGCGTTGAAAACTTGGTGGCTGAAGTCCGTTTGTGTGCATGGTAGATTATAAAAAATTATTTCTTAGATTAGGCAAATATCGGATTTTGTTAGTAGTGGATACTCTAATGTCATTGTGATGGATTTAAGCTTATTATTAGTTTTATTTCATGATTGATAACATTACTGTATATATTTGTATGAACGATTATTCAGTACCGTATTGTCTCAAGTATTGATTTCTAATTTGGTATTCGTTTTAACTTGATAAACTACAAAATTCAATGAGAAACTGTTATAGAAAACCATATTTTTCTTGAAAGTTGCCTTGAAGAAATTAAAAAAATATCCAACTCAACTTTCAACCATTAATAAATAATTATGCGGCTGCAGATTGTACTGAGGCAATTGATGAAACACATTTTCTTTTGAAACTTCCAGGGTTCCAGGTTTTAGAGGTTACTGTCTTTATTATTCCATAATTCAGCATGTTCATTCAAATACTTTGAACTGACACATTTTACTGAGCATATTCTGCATGATCTGTATTTGAAACTGGAGTCTCCATAAAATAAGAAACCTCTATACGGGTAGAAATCACCATACATTTTCAAGTTCTATCATTGAAAGTACATAAAAACAATATTGACATCATTTTTTCACAAATTTACTACAATTTTTATCTTTATATCACAATATTTTCAATATCAAAATAAAATGTGTTCAATCGACTTGAAATTGTTGAGAGAGTTCTCCAAATTTATCCAATAATCATTTATTTTTAGTGTATGATTTGATATTTTAGTTATAGGATGAATAAATATTGGTTAATTGAAACAATAATTTAAAAGTTAGTGTGATTAATTGGTGGTTATATCAACAAATTAATATATGTTATTACATGTGATGGTTATATGATAAGGTAGAAGATATTTCTATGTAAATGTCATTGGTAGAGAGCTGCAAAATAATAAAAAATGATAATTTCATTCACTATTTCACATAAACAATGAAAAAATAGTCTTAAAAACAATAAATGAATTTGTAAACTTGAGTGTCTTATCGTGCTGACCAACCAGGGACATGCTCACATAATAAATAATATTGTAAAGATTATAAAAATAATCTGATTTATTAAGATAAATCACAAAGAATCAACAGTCATTTATTTCATCATAAAAGTATTCCTCATTTATCTTAGTTGATTATCTAGTTTCATCCTCAACTAAACAGTATGATTCTTCTCAATCAATAATTTTTCTGCAAAAATACTTCTCGACATTACTAAGAAAGTTAGCAGATTACTGTGAACACTGTTAAAGATCCTTTTGCTATTTACACTCCCTGTAACTAACTGTTCATACTAATCTCAAGATTAAACTGCTAAGATTCGTACATGACTCATCAACGAAATAACGAAAAAGACCTATTGAGAGTTTCTCAATCCTTTCTGCCACAAAACACACATGTTAAAAAGCGATTAACTTTACTTTCCATGTGCTCAACAGATTTTATTCCAACTCACACACGAAATATCTTTTCTCACTCTAAATTTGCCCACAATAAACTTCTCTAATCAACTGTTATAGTTTAAACATTACCTTGAAAAACCCCCTGTTTTATATAACTTTGACTGGACCCTTCTGGCTGTCACATCATAATGATGCCTTACTGATTCACATGATAATTATGCGATAATATATTATTTAATCACACAAAAATAATTTGTATTAGTAGCTACTTATATTCAACCGAACGACCTTTTGAAATTTCACTTTTTATTATAATATATTGTGAAAAAATGTCTATCCATCAAGAGTAAGCTTGTTACAGAGAGTAACACTTGCATAACCTCAGTTTTCATTAATAATTATGCCAGATTTATTCAAATCTGCAATGGAGATTCAACTCCAAAACAATTTTTCCATGGTCAAGACACCAATATGATTATGTTTAATATCTTTGCGCTTTTTACGCCAACCTGATTTTCAATTTTTGATTTTATCAATAATTCAATAGAATCTTTCCGATTGAGTTTTGAAAACTTTCTCGATTTTCTCTGTTTATACATACTTCCATAGGAATTGCAAATATTTTTCTAAGCATGTCACTGTATACAAATTCTTATTATTTTATTTTCCCTGTATTTATATGATCATTACCGTCTTCCAAACCATTAGTATGAATTGACCATTCACTTCCATTTTCTTCTCTTAATCAATAATAATAAAATTATACTTTTTCATTCTATTCTTTTCATTGATCAATTTATTCCCACAATTTCGCCCATTTATATCAATTTGTTGAAAAGTTGTATAGTATGAGACAAAATACTTAAATGTATAGCTCTACTACAATTTTTTTATTGAATCGTTCTTCTCACTTAATGTTCGTAGTAGTCCAAGTATAAAACTGATCGGCATGTTTCCACAGCATTTTTTTAAGTTCGTACATCCACCTTGTTCTAAATACTTATCACAGGTTAATCGCAGCTGTGCATTTTTTTGCTCGTCCTAATTGAGGTTTGGCAATTGCGCAAGAAGAAGGTTCGTTCAGCTCGCTGATAAGTGTTCCATTTCGTGAAGTTTATTGCCGACAGTTTTGCGGAAGAGAACAATAGAGCTGCTGTTTGCGAGAAGCCCTCGTGTAGCATTGAACTGCATCGGCTGTCGCGGCGGCGGCTGTGCCAATGCGAGTCATTCGCGAATTAAAATTTGCCAATGGTCTTTCATTTAAAAAATTAAACACTTCTCTGACAGCTACATGATCCACGACTTGGGTCGAAGCGAAACGAAAGTACCAAAATAGATCTCTCCGAGCAGCACTATCGAAAAAAGCTGTAGTATTTCTTTGTGGAGTTTAATAAAGATAAAAATTGGGCTGGGATTTCACGCAGTGTCTTATGAGACAATAAAACTAGTCGTCCAAGAGGGAAGGTTCCCATCTGCTGGCAATAGTAACAGCTGAGCGAGTGAGGAACAGGTGCGTTTCTTTTTTTCTGTAGTTCCTTTTCCTTTAATGAAGGTCGTATCATACAAAAATCTAAAGGAATTCAAATTTAATAAAACTACATTTGTATTTTTCCCCAAATAATGTGCATGTTTATGAATTATATAATTGATATTCTGAATAAATTTATACTTATTGTAGCTTACTAAAAAAGTTTGCCTAGGGTGATAAAAAAAGAAATCATAACTGTTAGAAATCAAAAATATTGATATGAAATATAAGATTTGATAGAAATAAAAAATATTGTCGCTTAGGCTACAGAAAGTTTTCTAAGCCTTGTTTTTTTAATGATGGAAGTCGAGGGAGTAACCAATTTTTTAGGTGAATCGATAAATGCAGTTACATTTTTGGAGGAAACAATTTTATACGCCTTGGGAGCTTCCATATTTTTAAAAATGTAAAGAAAATTAACAGATTTTGATGGAATAGCTTTCTCAACACTTTAAATTCATCATTATTCTTTTTCCTAAAATCCGAATCAGTGTACAGTGGAGTGATGACGTGATGACAGTCATATACAGATTCTAAATAGAGATAAAGTCCTGGTTATACAAAAAATAAGTCCTGCTAGTTACACTAAAAACGAAAATTGATAATAATAACAATCAGTACTCATTGAATGGCAATCGATTTTTATGAAAGCTGCTCTGTGTTGGTCAGCTGCCTTGTCTTGTATCCGTGTCTTAAATTCAAATAATTTTATGGCTGTAGAAAATATAAAGTTTCTAGGAAAAACATTTACAAATTTAAGACTGTAATGGATCTCGGGAATTATAAACTAGGGACGGCGTTCTAGGTAGAAAGATCTTCAGCAATTGTGATAAAGATAGTTGCTTTTAACTAATATTATAAATTAATCATTATATTTAATTAAATTAATGATACCTACTTCATTATAATTAATTGGAAAGTTATAGAATGAACAGATAACAGTATGAGCTAAGTTTTCCATCTCAGAGCAGATGTGATTCGTGTGTTAGAATAATATGATAGGCAATATTGTAAATAAAATACCACAAGTTCAAGTATTTTTGTTTGTTAGTTATAATATAATTTTATTCTTCTTTATTGTTTGTTTCATTCATCCAAAGATCTCAATAAACAATCTCTTCCAGGTTTGTTTGAAAGATTGTTACCATCAATGAAGAAATGATTCCAGTTGAGCTTGTTTAGTTGAACATAGCCTATATATAAAACACGCATGCAAAAGCAAATACTTTTTCCTTCAAAAACGGTGCATACAGCAAAGTAATTTACTTTGTTGAACTGTGGGTATTGAAATAGGAGTATCCATTCTGTACAATTTCTCTTGTATGTTTCATTACTAAAGTGACATTTACAGAGGACGCAGGTATAACAAAAAGATGAAATAAAAAAGCAAAATTATTCATCATTTACTAGAAAATAGATCAAATAATGTTGGAGGTTAAACGCATTGTTCCCTTGATTTTTCTCTTAGCTTTCTATGAATAGGTTGCAAAAAGATTCTACCTATCATCAATTATTAATTGTACCTTATAGTAGAGAGGGTAATGAATGATTATTATGGACGAGTAAAGTTGTCAACATCTGACTATCTCTAGTGTCATAAGAGTGTTTTTGCCTCCCTGTCAGATTTTTATTCTAAGGTATAGTAACGGACAGGTAGTTGGGACAGCACACCAAATTAGTTCAGGAATGACAAACCAAGTGTATATCGCCCATTGGCTTTCAAGTCGAATGGACAGAATATTGCCACTGAGCGTTTTTGAGGAATATTACTGAGAAAAGTTTAGAATCAATAGAAACTATGTCATGCTAATTGTTAATGATCAATTTCGAAAACATTTTTTAAATCAGACAAAGTTAAGATACTTCCATACTTTGTCCTCTAATTCATTCATTAAAACTTAAAACACATTGCGTTACTACGGTACATCAAACACGAAACTGCCTGTAAATACTGATTGTATATAAGTAGAACTTTCATTACAATTTTCTATTGAATATCGCTGTTTATACAATATTATGCATGTAACTAGAATAGGAAAGTGAATAAATCTTTGTTATAATATTATACCTTGTTCTATCAAATCAATATTAAGAGAAAATAGAAAATAGTGAATATTAGTTCTCAACAAGTTCAATTTTCACCCAATAGAAGAGATGGAAATAACCCAAACAAGGAATTCTTAACTTCAACGGATTTGAAAATCTCATGAACAGAATACAATTATTTTATATCTCATATCAAGAGATCATTAGCTTTAATACATAGCTTTGAGTAGGTAAAGTGATAATCTTCACTACAAGGATTGTGAGCTAGGAAGGAGCCTATACAGACATTTATCTTTCAAACAAATGCCTTCTTTAGCCTCAATCGCACACAAGTCAAATCTTATAACACCATTAATTTATCATGTTTTAAATCAATATTTTCAAGTGAAACGTGAGAGTGATGGCCTCATAAAAAGGGCGACTATCATATACTGTATGTTATAAATTTCGAAAATGATCATTGTAGCGGCAGGGCCATGGGCCATGGCAATGGTCAAAGATTTGCTTGAATAACGTTCACCGTGTTCCATATGTTATGCTGTTGAGTCAATAGGGATCATGCACACACGCACACGTATGCGTACAGGCCAATTTCATAAATGAAGGTCACTTGCAACCCTCTCATCATCAGCAAATATCCAGATTGTGGGTCTGGACTGGCCTTGCCTCGTTCAACGTTAGCCACATCTGGTAGGATTAAGATGTGCAGTATGTGATAACTGTACTGCCTCAAGTCGTTAAAAGTTTGTAGAATCGTAAAAGTTACTTTTAAATGAAATAGTTTTTTGTGAAACACAGGCTTGCAAAAAGTAAGGCTTTCAAAATCATAATCCATCTGAAAAACCACGACGCATTTCAATAAATGACTTTGAAAATAAAAAACTGTACCATGAATTTATTTTGCTCCATTTTAAACTTCATTTTTGAAATTGCACAGAAGAAGAGTAGAAGAGACAGTGAAAGTGGAAAATAACTATTGTTAAACAAAGGAAAGATCAAAATCCGTAGTTCTGGAGCAATAAGTATAGTATTGAGAATATACAATAGCAGTAGGCTATCATGTGCATGATAATGAGTCATAAAATTCGAGAAGAGTGGTATCTGTGGGGTTCAAATTTAATACATTTGGATCTTATAAATGATTGCCAGCTGGAGTAGAAAATTTCCCACCCTTAAACTAAACGACTTTTCACATCCGAATAACCGAACACTAATTTTTATTTATCAATATTTCTATCTCTTCAATCTTCTTTCCCTTTTTTATCTATGCCTATGTTATCTTATTCATGCAAACTCGAATATTTCATACATCTGTCCCTCTTCTGCTACTGGATCATCTTTTTCAACATTATCTCTCCATCACTGACACCATCATCTTCAACTTCCGTTTTTTTTTGCTCGTCTTTGTTCTATCTTTCTTACAAGAGCGCTTCTACATCCTTTTTTTGGAACATCATACACCTGTATCTGACAAAATGATGATATCGCTTAGTGATGTTTGACAATAAATTGTGAGAGGATGTTGTCACGGCTATTTGGCGAGTGAAGTTCCAATCCTGTTGATCTTTCTGGAATATAAAATCTTGCCTTTATTTGCCACCGGATAATTAGGCATTTCTCCTTCACATGCACCACCCAGAAATATCCGACAAACAAAATCCTGGATCTCCCCAATTCACTATTACTTATAGGAATCCAGAATAAAATATCTGTCAAGTCCAGTTGTAGATACAGTAGAACTCCTCATTATCCGGCCTTTGTTTATCCGGCCAATTCTTGGAAGCGACCATAGCGCGTTATGTTATTCAAAAAGTGGAGAGGCTAGCTATATGCCTTCAAAAAAACAATGGACAAGAAAGTTCAGCAGAAAATTACGGATCATTTTTAAGCCTAATAATCTACAAAGCCTTATTGCGAGTAATTTTTACATCCATCTTTATATTTAACATTAATTTATGTTATATGATTTCATAATATTTTTATGTTAATTACTTAACTACTTTTTCCTGTAAATAAATGTTCTATTTGTTTTAAAAACATGTATATTTATCTAAAAAAAAAATCCAAAAGAGATTTAAACACTACTTTTGACTACACTATCAATTACACAAATTACCTAATTACTATTAATTACCTAATTATTAGGTATAAATTATCTTTTTTATAATAGGTTGGCCAGGGGCTCGGTCCCGTGGTGGCCGGATATGAGGAGTTCTACTGTACTTGATTTTTGATACTTAAATCTAGTATTAAACCTAGATTTGCCGAGTAAGGTGAATTCTAATTATAGACAATAGTTGAATGACAAACAGATAGATATAAATTCATTGTGCTCTAAAATAACCACAATCAAGACTTGGCAATTTAATCTACAGATAAACTCCAATTAACAAGACATTGAAAAATCTGAAAGTCTTCGTAATTTATCATATGAGGGAATCCTTGTGTATAGAGACTCGACTCAAGAATATTATTTGAGAATTGATCAATCTTTTAAAAATCCTACAGGTTGGCTCAATTTGCATAATAATGTTGTACATTCTTGGTGAGTATTTAGAATATAAGATTCGACCGGTGCACTGTATTGACTTTGTGCGAAACATGGCCATGCATAACAAAATATTTTTATTCACGCATAATACTCGAAATTCCTTAATCGTGATTCGGGCGTCAGGAAAGCCATGCGGTCATCTAGGTCGAAGTGAACACCTCTTTGAATTGTTGACTATTTCTCTCACAAAAATACTTCCACACAAATACGAACTTCAAGACTGTCAAAAGATTGTTTATAAGTCAGGAACTTATTTAACAGATTTTAGGAACTTTAATTCGGCTTGTGCTACATTTAAATAATTGATATGTGGAACCACGACTCTTATTTGGTCTGCGTAGCAGGCTGCACTATGCAACCGTTAAACTTGGGAAGTAACGCTTGATGAGGTTGTTCTTACAAAAAAATGTAAGAGGTATCGATTGATTTGTAATTTTTTCTCTCGATTTGTCTAATTTGACTGGGCTAATATTAATCACCTTAGCTGGCAAGCCCGACTGATTACACACCAGGCATTATTTTTTCTGAATTCAGCGCTAATGAAATTTATTTATGAATTATATTTTATTATTGTGATTGTATATTCTCTATTATTTTTCCCACAATGCCCGAATCATTGACAAACATATTATGTCATTTGACGTCTAGCAGCTCAATAGTTGATGGTATTCCGTCCGTTTATGAGATTTGTTTGATTTATTTTCTGGGCGACCACGTGTTATCCTATTCAATATTGGTAACATGAGTATTTAAAATGAAAACAGGCAATTTGGGAGACTTGAAATATTTGTAGTTAAATTGTTGAAGGAACAATTAAGAAACATTCAACAATAATTGTAACGAAATAATAATTGTTCTAAGAAGCAAATTATTGAATTATTAAAACACAAGGAAAAAATACAAGAGAAAATAAGACGATAAAGAAGATTACATGTGTACATTTTCTTGATTCAATTGGAATTTGTTCAAGACATTTTGCAACTCTATACAGTCTTACTTTTGGCAGCCCCTACTTGAAGTCTGTAGGTGAGTAGGTTTAGGGTGGAAGAGCCTAGCTGGGTTTCTTAATGAGGGTGTTATTGTTGGCTGGAGGGGGGTTGGTGGGTGTGTGTGTGCACCTAAGGGCTCACTTTAGTATGTAGTTGGAAGGGCCACATCCCAGATGGCGATCGGTGAGTGCATTTACAGGACAGCATGCAACACGCGATCACAGTTGCATTCCCTTCTGCCTTCTCTTTCATTCGGCCCTCCTTCTTCATCCACCTTTTCGGGCCTCGATGCAGGTGTCAATCAATAATCTAACATTTTCCCTTCTTGTCAATGTCGCTCCTGAGTCTATCTCAAAAATAATAAGAGGATTCTTTTGTAATCTAATACACAATTATTTAAAAAATATAAAAAAATGAGAATGATATTTTTCAAGGAATAAAACAATTTATTTCGGTAAATAATATTAGTCTATAGATAAGCCTACAAACATGATATCATATTATAGAAAAAATGTTAAAACTCATATTTTATATAACTGACTAGGTGAGATCCCAACGCTTCCTGTTCTGTAAGGGGCTCAATCGATACAAAAATATTACAGCATTTTCAACGAAAAAGAAAAAAACATATTTAAATAGTAGTTTATGCAACGATTTCATTTTGACCCTTATTAAGGCACGAGTTAGATGTAAGTTATAACACGAGCGAATGCGAGTGTTATAAATATCTCACGAGTGCCTTAATGGCCAAATAAAATCGTTACATACACTATTTTATCTACGACCACTAGTATACATTTAATTAAAACAATTTTATTTTACCTGTGACTGTCAGAGATACGTAACCTCTCATCTCAAATATGAGAAGTTATAGTAGATTGTTAGGTTAAAGCAGCTGGCGTAGCAATTTGATCAAATCAGCTGATAGTTTCACAATATTGAATTACGATATTGATTCCATCAAAAATGCTTCTGATTGGTCCAGAACCCGTGTTATAATGTAGAACCTGTACTATAATGAGCTCTTTATGCAACGGGCTTCAAAAAGCATTTCGAAAAGACAGCTGTTTTGGCATCAATTGTGAAACTGTAATGTATACATTATGACATGGTCGTAGATAAAAGTATTGTAAGCGATTTAAAAGATAAAGATATACTAGAGATATTAGTAAATGATAAGAAGTAGACGATGAAGATATTGAGATGGTCTCTATTTCACTATCGAATGACATTGCAGTAATTTGTAAAAATGGATGAATCCATCACCGTATATCACAGTATTTATTTTAAGATGTTGAATGTGGGTCGTCTAACGATGCTCTTGACAACGGAGTGAAACGGCCGTCACGATATAGCGTGAGTCATAATTTCCACTTGAAAGTGTTTCGTAAGGTTTTATTTATTTCATGGTGATCAATAGTAAATCTGCACTATAAATGAATAAATGATGGTAGTTTAAGAAACGAATGTACCATGATTGTCTTAAGCATCTCTACGACTACCAGTAACTTACTCTCACTTTTACTTACCAGTTACTTGGATAGCTTCTCAGCCTTACTTCACCTAGAGTGCTTGATTGTTGATGATCGGTTAAATTAAGTCAGTTGTTATGATATTACTTTCCGAGCTCTATAAGTGCGGTACTTAAAATCGCTGTTATAGATAAAAAACGTTAAAAACCCACTATAAAAAATTAAGTTATGTGTTGGCGATCAAGGGTCAACTCGATTTCAGTCATTCCCAATCAAAATCATTGCATAATGTAGCTATTATAACATTGGTGTCACTTTTCGATGCATGCTCTACACGAACCAGAACTCACCATTTCTGATGAGTTTCAATGTCGGAATAAATGTTATCAAAATATCACATCATCTCATTTGATCCTTCATTGTAATACTAAACGTAGGTCCTCCAACGCCGTCATTAACTAATACTTAAATTTAGAAACATCTGGAGTAAAACATATATATAATAAATTTCTGTGTTCTTGTGTTGTCACACACACGGTATAAGCATTATCAAACATTTTCCATTGATTTGCCAACAAAAGCCTATCGAATGAGATAAATAAATAGAAAGACAGATTTCTCTAAAAATCATTCATCTCTAAATGAATGAGGATGACAAAAATAATACAAATTACTAGATTTGAAAAAATCACAAAATATTCTCAAATTCAATTTGAAGAATATACAGGCCTGGTTATTTTTACAAAACGGATTGAAATGTTAGACTAACGCAATAAGGAATTACAGTAAATAGGGAATGTGTGGAACATTTGAAAGTTGAATTCAATGATTTGAGTTTCCAGAATATTTAATGGAAATTATGTTTTCGATAATTTATAAAATTAACTTCGAACACGTCATTTCGCCTCAGGTGCGAATCGGGTTGTGGATGAAGGGGATAGATATCCCGAGATTTTCAAACAACGCCTAAAAAGCGGTTTATTTGCGTCTTTTATGGAAAATGAAAACCCTCTTTTAGACACCTACCAAAAAATAATATCTGAATTGATAGCCTTACCCCACCAGTAAAATTCCTGGATTTTCCTCAGGTAATTATATCTTTGTGAAATAATAGGAGAAATTACTAAAAATACCTATATAGCCTAATACGAGATCTTCTCATCTTTCATTGCATGAAAGTTCCAAACTCTCAAAGTTCGTTGGCAGTTCTAGTTCTGATAGAATTTATTGCAAGGAACAAAGAATTAATTCAGGGGTGCCCACAGGGGGGAGCTATGACGCAGACTGCGTCATTGAAATTCTTGGGGGGGGGGGGGGGGGTTCCAAAAACCGTTTTGGGGGGGGGGGGGGTCGTAAAGTTGATTGAAACCGTGTTTAACGTGACAACATTAAAAAATATACTAAGAAGTCACCAGATAGAATGTCAATTAATGAAAATATATTTATAATTATTATTATTATTATTATACAATTGAATATGAATTAGCTAAAATAATAATGTTTAGGATTTGTGCAGGAACTTGTGCAGATGTACTTGAGTCTATTTCTAACGAAGAAATAATTGAAAGGTTTTCTGTTTCCTCATCCCAAAAACGTCTATGTGGGGTTTAGAGAGATAGATTTAACAATAGATTTTAGAGGGAAGTGATAGCCGCGAGCCGTAGCAGGTATCTGTTCAATCAGATAGATAAGCTGCGTTCTCGTAGGTCCTGTTTGTAACGGTGACCGATTAGATTGGCCAGCAAAAAAGACAATGTTCTCTGCTGAAAATCACTTCCCGGTGGTTCGGAACCCACCTAAAACTGTAGGTCCAACTCATCAATCACCATCATCCAACTCATTACCCACGCACAGGTCTCAGACCCATGTGGGCTTCATCCTCAAAAAAAAAAAAAAAAACTTAGAAGGTGCCTAGCTAACTTGTAAATGGTCACAGTCTACAAATTTAAAATGTTTGTCTTCAAACTGTTGATGTTTTTCATGTATTTTACGATAACTACTTACTAATAAGTAAGAACTGCTTTTGAAAAACTTACTAAATACTAAAAATTCAGTAATTTTTCATAACTATGTCTTTATTTTGTTTTTGAAAGACACTTCTTTCGATTGTGTGTTGTAAATAACTATACATGAAATGTGTGCCTTTTATGTACTTCATCCATACATAAATTCTCCCAAGATACTACACTAAGTAAATAACCTGTTGTTTAACTACTGTCCAATAAATGTCTTAGTATTTTGAATTTTTGTCTTTTACAAATGAAGTTATTAACTCATTGTTTTCACTTCCTTTAAATGAACAACTTTTTAGAATTATTTAACCTTAATGTAATTGGGACACCGAACATAAACTTATAGGTATTTCATTTTTATTGAACATTGTGTATTTGTAATAATATTTTATTGTTTAAAAACCATTTAGGTTCAAATTCTTATTTAGCTATTTTGCAATTAAGTTCATTGAGCAGAAGTTCATAAATTCATTTCATTGATATTTCTTTTTTACCTTTACAAAAAATGTTAGCTATGTAAAGAATATCTAGAAATATACGGTACATACATTTCGTATATTATCGACTGGGTTTGAATTTTTTCAATAGTTTTATAAATCTTCTTTTAGTTTTAGAAAGAATACGGGGGGCTCTTTTCGCATTTTTGGTGGGGGGCCTAATTTATGGGGGGGGGAGGGGGGATTGGTGCTAACTTTAGGGGGGGTGCGTCATGAGGCTTAGGGGGGGTGGGCACCCCTGATTAATTGCAAGAATTTATCGCAGAGCTTGTGTGTACATGTGTGACTTTCATAGATATAGACTCTATTCTATGATTGTGTCTTGTAGTCACTGGATTGTGTGCTTGTGGAGCTGCTATCTGGTAGAGAATGCTGTAACTTCCAATCAAATAATAAGAGCAGGCTGAACGCAGTACGGTACTTATCTTGAAGCACCACCATCTGGAATCACTTCAAGAACCAAATGAATAATATTAATGATAATAATTCAATGAGAAATAAGAATTTTTTTTTATTTTTTTACAATTTCGAGGATATTTCAATTTATATTTTTTTGCTCCGAAATACCTCCATTTTCACCAATACTCCCTCTCACCGTGGTGAGGTCTTGTAGAGTGGGAGATCAATCATAATACAAATCAACATTTTAGGGATTTTAAACTTTTGTTTGATGGCTTCAACCTCTTGAGATTGAATTTTCATTTATTATCCTATTATAAATTTTCCAAATTCATGAAATTCAATTCAAGGTTCAAGTAAAATTTAAATAAAAAAAAAAAAATATATATATATATATATATATAAATCGGCTTGATTGAAATGTATTAATGGTGAATTCTATGCACACATGTATTAAAACTGACACTATTTCACTTTTATATAATGTTTTACTCACTTATATTGGAGATGCTTGAGGGAGGCTTGGGAGCTGCTTGAGGGCACCACTGAGTGGGACTAGTGAGCTAACGACTGCGCATCAAGATATAAGAGACATTATTTACGCATGATATTATCGTGTATATGGTTTATATAATATATGGTATTATAATAAGTATGTTGGGTATAATATTGTCTCAATCACCATGAACCTTTTACCTGTTTGTTGTCAAGCTCATCGTTAGATGCTAGTCTAAATAAACCCCAAGGATTAACAGGTAAAAAATTAGGTTATTGATTTATCCGCATCTTATTTGATAAACAATATTCATCACCGCCATTAGTGTTATTATCGAATCCTTCTTACGTCAACATTAAACTTTAAAGTTTATTGAATATACTTTTGGGAAAAGATGAACGAACCCTCCATATTGTGTTGTAAGAATGTGAAAACAATGTAATAGATGAATAAAATTTTCCAATGGGAAAGACGGCACCGCGAATCGTTCGATTCTTCCGCGGTGATCTCTCCTCTTCGTGATGAGTCTCTCTCCCGCCTCTGGCAGTGGTTTTCCCACTTTCTCTACCAATGGCTTTCCCACTTTCTCTACCAGTGGCTTTCCCACTGCCTCATTCTATTCTTTTACACGTATCAGGCCAGTTACCTTGCTTGGTACATTGTATTTTTTTATATAAAGTTTTTTTTAACTGAAAGTCAGTTGGGATCAGAGTAAACTGGAGTGAACATAAAAGAAAAACGAACAAGCCGTCAGCAATGATTATGGCGACTCTAGTGTTTTTGGTTGGTGAATGCATCCCAAAATTTTCATCTTCAAATTTTTATTTGAGGTGGACATGAGTGGCAAGGAGAAGAGATAGGGCATTGAAGTTTGGTAGATTAATATGTACATAATTTGAACTAATTGGATCTTTAATTTTGATTAGCTCTTATTGAGAGTAATTAGATATTAGTGACATTTTGAATATTCAATTTAATATTATCTGAAATAATAAATTAATTAGGAAATAATTTGTAACATTAGTTAGTTAGTAGGTGTCAAATCAGTTATGATTTAAAACTTTATTTTGTTTTTATTCTTGAAATTTTGGCCATATTATCTAACCAAACGTTAGCCAGTGAGTTTTTGAATTTGGTCATGAATAAAAACGTTGATCTTATGTTGATCCTGGAATTTTAACAATAATATTTCTATCCGCAATTTAAAGCAGTAGATTATTTGATTTTGGCTTTTTTATGGACTTTATTGAGTTTTATGGATATTATTGAGAGTTATGTGAATCGAGTTATTAGAAGTTATTCAATGATGAATTTGTTGGATTTTATGTACAATAATTCAAATTGATTTGAGAATGTTGAAGTTGAATTTGATTATACAAAAGTTGAATTAATTTAAAGAGGTTCAACTGAAATTACTCAGATATAATTTGAAATTTCGAACTTAATTTGATATAAGTTGAATTATTAACTTGAGAATGTTGAAACTGAATTTGATTATATACTAGTTCAATTAATTTGAAGATGTTAAACTAAAATTGCTTGGATATCATTTGAAATTTCGAATTTGATTAGATATTAGTTGAATTAATTTGAGAATGGTTAAAGTTAATCGATCTGGTCTTTAATGGGAATTCGGTTGATTTTCTTTTTAATTTAATCTTAGTTGGTTATCGACTTTCTGCTTGTGTGTATTATTTTTCTGATGTAGGCATAAGTAAATAATGTAGATAAAGTGGAAATTTTATTTTATAGAATGGGTTTGGCTCTTGGCCGCTCTGAGCCCCTCGAAGGGCGGAGAACAAACAGCCGTCATTTTCATCTATCTGCGTGTTTCTTGACCTCTGGTTACAGTGGTAACGAGATCAAGGAAATCCCCCTCAAAAGAAGAATGAGTTCAGTGTAATAAATACAAACTGAGGTACATGAAAATGAGACTTTATCATGAATCTAGTAACTGAGACACGTTAAGTTTTTTATCAACTTCAGAGAGACAATTTCAAAATCTCACTCATTTTAGCATGATCATTACATTATTAACTTTTATCTAGAAAATGCTTTTATTCAAGTTTCGTGAGTTGTATTATTTGTATAAATGAGCATATTGGTAACTTTCGTAGGTGTAGTCACCTTGCACCATATATATTTTAACCTGATGGTGCTAAAAGATGACTTCTTGGTATTGCTTTCGCAAAATTGGAATTTTGCTTTTGGGAAAAAATAATAATTTTGTTATGAATTATCAAAAAAAAAACTACTTCAGAAGTTCATGGAAGAGAAACTTTTTTAAAGAAAAAAACAGTTGGGAAATATAATTCTCTAATGCCAGCAACTTGCCCCTATCACTGCTAGCAGACACAGTAGCTTACATTAATCACTAATATAATGATTGATACCAATAAAAATATCTGTACTGTTTTAGTTACAGTGATCAGTAAAGTAAGCTTCTTGTTGGCCCATTAACTTCAATTTCATGCAATGCATACAAATGTTTTGTTATTGAAGGTGATTTCAACGAGAATAGTTTGATGGTGATTTCAACGATTTATAGCTTTCATGTACAGTTCATTCTCATTTTACTATATTGATACATTGATGGATTATTTGAGTAAGTGCTGATCCAATATCCCTGTTGAAATTCATGACACACTCACATAGAGCTAGTTTTTATTATTAATTTCTCATCATCTCTAATTTTAGGTTATGTTATTGCTTTCGTATTGACTGCAGGCACTGGTCACTTGATCATGTTTTGTCATTGCATAATCAGCTGTTGTCCTTCTTACTGCTGTTCATGTTTTATTATTGCATTCAATTTCTTGTAGTATTTCATTATTATTGTGTCCAATTATTGTCAATTTTTATTTCTTATCAAATTTGATTGCTATTTGTTTATGGAAATTTTAGTACAATTCAACCTTTCCAGTTTTGCAGTTTTAGGTTGGTATCTTAACTTACTCTTCCGTTTCCAGTCAGACCATGCTCTGCTCTAGAGAAAAAATGTCTCATTGCTATCCTCGATTCGGGATGTTCATCTTGTTTTTATCAGATCTTCTTGATCCAACAATTGTGTTATGAATCTTTTCAATTGTGAAGTGTGAGCCTTTGGGTTGCGTTTTTGCAGTTCTGCTTGATCATGCAATTTGCTTTGACACTGTCGTCCTCTGGCTGTGATGAGCTAAATTTGGAATGTGAGCATCAAGTTTTCGAACTGCCCATGTATGTTTTCCTGTCAATGTGAGCATTGAGTTTTTGAACTGCCCACGTATGTTTTCCTGTCAATGTGAGCATTGAGTTTTCGAACTGCCCATGGATTTTTCCTGACAATGTGAACATTGAGTTTTCGAACTGTCCACGGGTGTTTCCTGTCAATGTGCACATCCTGATGCATTCTGTAGACCATGTGCTGCTGCTGTGTCCTGCCTTGTCCAACCTTGTGTGGACTTTGTTGTATCCTATCCTGCAATGAATCTATCAAGTTGCTGCTTGCTGCTGTTTGGCTGGGATACAGTTCGATATCCCATCCAGTAAAATAACCGCATGAGTTTTGATACCGAATGTAAGTGTCAATATCAATACTTCATACTATCGATTGGAATTGTATAACAAAAAGGTTTTGCGTATCAAAGTGTCTGTATAAAACTGCATTTTAACACATGAATTGATGTCTGGAATTGTATTGTAAACAAAATGTAGTTTATTATTGTTTACTTTACAATATTATAAATACAAAAATAAAACATTTAATTAAATTTTAATAGAGAATAAATAAATATTTACTAACGTAGGCTGAAATGTGATAATTATGTTCATTTGCAACAACTGGATTGGTAGTGTTGTAGGTTTAGGTAAAGTTATAATTTCATACTATTTATACAAAGTAATACATATATATATTTAACTATGGAACTATGGTATATATTTAACATGGGTATAACATTTTTGTGGCATTGAAGATGATATTTGAATCGTATATGTTTTAGTGCCAATACCTGTTGACAGAACTGCTCCATATTGTTCTCTTGCTTTTTCCATATCATTCTGTTCCTTTTTCAGCTTTCGTCTGTTTCTATCCTTCAGTAGCATGAGTTTATTATAGAAAATGAATGCATTTTGGTAGGAATTTTATGTAATTAGTAATAAAATCAAGTTTTTTAAAAATTTAAACATATCCTAGCCCATCATCATTAATCCTTATAACAAAATAATGATAAAAGTGCCAAATAAGAGTTTAACAATATTTCAACATTCTATAGTATTATTTTAAAGTATTTTACATGCTCACCACAAACATCATAATCATTTTGAGCATAAGCGCCTAATAACAGACAAAAATAAAAATTAAAGTGATAATTTGATGTTAATGAAATGAAATTACATTTCATGAAACAGAACAAGTTTGTTAAGGTTGAGTTAAAGTAGGTGGAGTAAGGTTGAATTACCAAACTTAACCAACACAACCTAGCTTAACCAAAGGCATCCTAACCTAGCTAGGCTAGGTTAGGTTGGGTTAGGCTAGGTTAGATTGGCTTTGGTTAGTTAGGGGTATTGTAAAGTTCAAGCTAGGTTAGGTTGGCTTTGGTTAGTTATGGGTAAGTTAGGTTGGCTTTGGCTGATTAGGTTTATGAGGTTAGGCTTTGGTTTGGTTAGGCTATTTTGGGTTAGGTGAGGTTGGGTTGAATATGCAAAATATGGGTGGTATCCTTTAGGACGACCTAACAGTTTGATTGATGTACTACTAGTTAACCAAACCTAACCTAACCTGGCTAGATGTGACTGAACCACCTCATACAAACATGACCTTTGTTTACTAGGTCAGACAAAACTACAGTCATACAAATGGTGTCCTCCTGCAAAATACACAAGCATATTACTAACCATATTATATTTGTTAGGCTTGGTGGGCTTTGCCTGATGTCTGCACAGACAATTTTTGAAAGAAAAACTGTTTAAAACTTTTGGATTTCTAGTTCCATGACGATCTGCGTTGTTAATATTATCTTTTTGTTGTAAATTTAACAACTTGCAGTCAGTTAACGACTGCAAATCGTCCTCGAAGTGTAAATGTGTAGTTAAAACGCAACATAACACGTTATCAGCTGTTTTGTATCATTCGGATGATACGGAACAGATGTGTTGATAAGCAAAACAGTATTGATACTTCCATCTAGTATCGAAACTCATGCGATTATTTCACTGGATGGGATATCGAACTGTATCCTTGGGCTGTTTCCCTAAGATGGCTCACGAAACGTTCATAAGTTGAGTATATTTTTATTGTGAATTATTCATTAGTGTTTAAGTTCACATAATATCGGCCATTGCGCCCTCTAATGTTATTATTCATTGCAAGTATTAATTTTCATTTATGTAATATCGGCCACTGCGCCATCTCAATGGTAATGTTTATTACAATTACAAGGTCTCGTCTTGACGTAATATCGGCCATTGCGCCCTCTAATGTTATTATTCATTACAAGTATAAAAATTCATTTACGTAATATCGTCCACTGCGCCCTCTCAATGGTAATGTTTATTACAACTACAAGGTCTAGTCTTGACATAATATCGGCCATTGCGCCCTCTAATGTTATTATTCATTGCAAGTGTTAATTTTCATGCCACTGCGCCCTCTCAATGGATTTTTTTTTTTTTTTTTTTGTAGATTACGTCTTTGAGACTCCGGTTAAGGAGTATAAGACAAGTCAGATCAACAATATTATACACTAGATACCATAATTACTTCAATTAGTTGAGGTGAAGCTTAATTTTGATGTGAAAGGAACTCTTGTACACTATAAAAAGCTTTATCAACTAATGGTAATGGTAATGCTTATTACACCTACAAGGTCTCATCTTGACATATTATTGGCCATTGCGCCCTCTAATGTTATTATTCATTGCAAGTATTAATTTTCATTTATGTAATATCGGCCACTGCGCCCTCTCAATGGTAATGCTTATTACAAGTATTAATTTTCATTTCAATTATCTATGACTATGAGCACATTCTTGTTGTAAAAACTAAAATTTCAAATCTTGCACTCAAATATGATGACATTTTTCTTCAGCTTGATCCTGAGGAATTAGCTCAGGATTCTAATGAAATTGATGAGGCCCAATTGGAGCACTCAATTATTGATGAGAAATTTTCAAATTTAATAGCTAGACTCAACTTGATAACAAAAAAATTTTCAATCCAGCAGGAGCATGCAACACATAATAACTCTCCTGTAATTCTTGATGAATCAATTCATTCTCAGATAATCTCCTCTGTTCCACCACCCATTAATGAACCTATGCCTTTAGCTGATCAACACTCATCGCATGAGCAATGCTCTGTACCCCTCTTACTTCCTGCTCCTCAGCCACAATACAAACAATCAAATCAACCTTCAGATCCAAACTTTGTCCTTCCTCCTATACCCCTTCCACATTTCAGTGGTGAGCCTGGGAGATGTATTAATTTTCGCTCCAGTTTTTCAAATCTTGTTGCTGATAATCCAGCGCTCTCATCTTACACCAAATTTCATTATTTAAAGCAGTATCTTAGTGGTGAAGCCCTTAATTGAATTCAAAATGTTTTTACTGGCAAGAATGATTTTGAGCAGGCCTGGAGACTCCTTGGAGAACGTTATGATAATTCTAGATTGCTTGCTGATGCGCACATCAGCGCACTACTGGAACCACCATTGCTTGATTCAAATTCCCCTCAGTCTTGGAGGGCACTTATTGATTCTACTGAAACTCATATTACAGCTCTTTCTGCTATTGATGGTATTAACCTTGGGAACCTATTTACCATGCATAGGGTAATTAGTCGTTTTGATTCAGTCACTCTTAGGGACTGGGAAAGAGATGCTGCTGTTGTTGTAACTCCTACTTTGGAAACTTTGCTTAGATTTATGGAATCTCAACATAAAATATCTCAATCTCTTGCATTGCAATCTAATTCATCTGTTGAAACCAATTCACAGCCTCATCAAAGCTCTCTGAATAACAATGCAGCTTCCTCGTCCAATGTAAATTCAAGGTCAAATAACAATCATTATCATCATCAAATTAATCATAATAATGTGCGCAATTTTCAGCCATCAACTTCATGTTTGTTCTGCAAAGACACTACTCATAAGGTGTTTGGTTGTCCATCACTGTCTAAAATTGCTCCAGCTGATAGATGGGAAGCTGTGAAGAAAAAGAAACTCTGTTTCAATTATTTGAAGCCATTTATCCATGGTCATTGCTGTTCTGGATCTTGTCGCTATTGTGGTAAGGCACATCATTCACTTTTGCATAATCAGCCTAGCAATGCTATTGGTAAGAACGTTGTTAGCTCCAACAAAATACAGGTTGAAACCAATCAGAAGTCTCATGTTTCCAAGACCTCTATGATTGACTCACAGGTCAAAGTAACTCCAAATGAAATATCCACTGGAAATATTTCAAGTTCTCAGTTACCAGTCTCAGTACATACAAATTTTTTTTTTTTTTTTTTTTTTTTTTTGTAGATTACGTCTTGGAGACTCCAGTTAAGGAGTATAAGACAAGTCAGATCAACAATATTATACACTAGATACCATAATTACTTCAATTAGTTGAGGTGAGGCTTAATTTTGATGTGAAAGGAACTCTTGTACACTATAAAAAGCTTTGTCAACTAAATATTTCTTCAATTGATTTTTAAATATTTCTATATTTTCAAGACTCTTCAAAAACTGCGGTAGCTTGTTGTAGAATTTCCTACCAATATAACTAGGTTTTTGTTTGAATAGGCTACTATTGTGACTCACCAAGTGATAATCTCCTCGGCTTCTTGTATTATAATCATGTACATCAAGATTTTGGTTAATATCATTCGTTTTTACATATAAAGTAGCTTCATACACATATAAGCAGGGTACAGTTAGGAGACCAAGTCTCTTGAACAACGGCCTACATGAATCTAATCTATTTACTCTTTCTATACACCTAACCGCTTTCTTTTGGATCTTAACACCCTATCAAGATTTTGTTTTGATGAATTACCCCATACTAAGATAGCATACCTAATATGTGGCAGTAAGAGCCCATGGTAAGCTGTAAAAAGTAACTTTTTGTCATTCAATCTAGCGAGCTGTTGCAGGACAAATACCCCAGATGAAATTTTACTACATATTTTCTCAATGTATGGAGTCCAGGTCAATCGTCTATCCAACGTAACTCCTAGAAATGCAATTTTTTCTTCCTGGTCTAATTGATTATCGTTTACAAACACGTTAATAGCCCTATCTTCATTTAAATTATGTTTGTTTTTGAATTGAAGGTATTGGCATTTTTTACTATTTATAGTTAATTTCAACTGGTTTAAAAATTGGACAACGGACTGCACACCTATATGGGCACTTATTTCTAAATTATCTAGAATGGAATTGCTGAAAATGAGTGATGTATCATCAGCAAATAAGAGGGCTCTACCACTAATTAATTCTTTAGGTAAACGGTTGACATATAACAAAAAAAGCAATGGACCTAGTATTGACCCCTGAGGCACTCCAGCTTGCACCTCTAATTTATTAGATTTATTCTTTACTATACTATTACCAACTACTGTAGTTAGTTCTACACATTGTTTTCTCCCAATAAGATATGATTCAAACCATTTCAGTTCAACCCCATTTACACCTACATTTTGCAGTATTTCCAATAAAGTTCTATGATTAACACAGTCAAATGCCTTTGACAGATCTAAGAAGATTGCAGTAGCTTTATCACCTGAATCTATTATATCTATTAGTTTTTCAACTAGAGAAACTATGGCTGTTTTATATATACTGCATCATCTGGGGACACCACTCATAAATCTTCTATTGCAGTCATGCCTACTGCTGAAATCATTGCTATCAATTCAAAGGGTGAAATGATCAAATGTCTAGCTCTTTCAGATAGTGGTTCTGACTGTTGCTTAATTTCTCAGGGATTAGCATCATGCTTAGCACTTTACTTCCCTCATTACAATTAAATAGTTTAATACATACCATTTCAAGTAATGATGTCAGGTCATCAGTTGCTCATTCTGTCTCACTCAAGTCAGCTGATCAAACTTGGTCAGCTATTGAAAATTGGATAGTTGTTGATCAAATTTCACAGAATGTTCCTAGTGTTAGTTTCAATCCTGTTAATTTGAATATTCCTAAAAACATAAAGTTAGCAAATCCTCAATTCTTTCAATCCAGAAATATTGACATCCTGCTTGGAGCAGGTGTCTTTGCTTCAATCATGACCTTTGGACAGATTTTCATATCACCTGAACTCCCACTTATGCAAAACACCAAGCTAGGTTGGATATTTTTTGGGAATCTCAAACTTTCTCAGCCGAGTACACCTCTAATTTTGTTTCTGGCGCACCTCAGTGTATCTCTAATCATGATGTATCTAGCAGGGAAATCTCAAATCAATTGGAAGGTTTTTGGAAAATTGAGGAGATGCCATCCTCAAAAGATTTGTCAGCTGAATCACTCAGCATTGAAGAGCATTACAATCAGCACACTATTAGAGAAACCAATGGTCGATTTATGGTGGCACTTCCTCGCAAAAATACATTTCACACACTGGGACAATCTCAATTTCAAGCTGAAAAACGATTTCACTCAAGAAAAGACTTGCCGCTAATCCAGAGTTGAAATCACAATATGTGGATTTTATGTCTGAATATCAGGTTCTCAATCACATGACTGCTGTACCACCACTTAGTGACTCTGAAAAGGGATACTTTATTCCTCACCATCCTGTGTTTAAGTTAGACTCTACCACAACCAAGCTTAGAGTAGTATTCAATGCATCGGCCAAAACATCCACAGCTGAATCACTAAATGATGTCCTTTATGTAGGTCCAACAGTCCAACCAGACTTATTTGACATCATTTTACAATTTCGCATGCATCCTGTTGCCTTTGTTGCTGACATTGTCAAGATGTACTGGCAAATTTTATTGATCCTGTTGATCACAACTTCCATAGAATCTTATGGCATGATGATGTCTCAAAACCAGTCCAGCAATTCCAATCAAATACGGTTACTTATGGAACTGCCCCAGCTGCCTTTCTTGCTACTCGTACACTCAATTAGCTTGCAGAATTGGAGAGTATTCCTTACTCAGTTTCTAACATTATTAAACATGATTTTTATGTTGACGACTTAATTTCAGGTGCCCCTTCTGCACATCAAGCCCAAGTATTGGCTCATCAATTGTTGGATACTCTTGAAAGGGGAGGTTTTCCACTCAGGAAATGGTCTTCTAATTCGCCTGAGTTATTGAACTCAATTCCTGCAAATCTCATTGAAACTGCATCAATCAAATTGTTCGCGCCAGTTCAAGCTGTTGCTCTCTGGTAATTTGTTATTGTAGTTTATTCACTGTTAGTTTCTGTATGTACTGCTCGCAATGAGAGCGCCTTGATCGCCCTCCACTCTGGTCTAGCTTACAACTAAACCAGTACGCCATGAATTATGAGTCTGTCTAGTCATGAATGTTTCAATTACGCTGTAATGCCTATCACCTCTGTCTTCTATGTTGTACGTTGTACATGTAAATCCATCTGGGTTAGCTAAGTTTGATTAGTAAATGTGTGTTGAAAAGTTCGCCAGTTGAAGTGTACGTTCATTGTTTATATGTTTTCCAATCGTAATCTCTTAAACTAGTCTTGATGCCATCCTTCCGTTACTGGTCCACGTGTGTTCTGAATCGATACTCATCTACAAGAATTTCTGCCACAGCAGCAGGTAGTACCTCTCTATATATTAATTTGTGTGTGTGGGCCCACCCCAAATTTCAGAGGTACTTGGCTTCGAGAACGCTGAGTCTACACAGTTTTCACGTGCCAGCTTTTCAGCGCTTTTTTCTATGCATGAGTCATTTTTCACATTCTATTACCTTAAATTGAATGTTTGTACTTTGGCTGCAACATAGAAAAGTGGTCCTCCAGGCCGGATTTAGAATTTGGCAAATTTAAATCTTCTAAAAGTTCCTTTTCACATATTCAAGAATTTGCCCGTATCAGCATCCTGCATAGCGTATCTTGTTTTGATACACGTATCTGCCGCTGCTCATGCATTAGCACTTTGCAATGGAGCAGTGCTCCCCATAGTTTCGTATCATTACTTTGTGGGCATCCTTGATTTACGCCACTCTGTTTGAGCTTGCTATCCATCTATCTTGCTTATCTCTGTATTGACCTTTGTCTGGTGCATTGCTATCCGTTGAATATTTCTGTTGTACGGAATTGCACAGTTATTGTCTCATTGAACACCATTATTGTTTACTACACAAGACGCTCGCTCGCATGCGCACTCTCACTCATGCATACTACCTTACTCCTACAGACTCTTGGTTCAACCGCTCCTACGCACATCAACGTGCACACGCCTTCGTAATGCTCTTGATTGCCCTCGATCATTGTTTGTTTACAAATCTCGTGCACTGCCACTCTCATGCCGTCTACTTTGCTATTTCGCTAACCAACTCTGTTGCAGTCTCAGTCGAGTCAGATGATTTGCTTGCGGCCTTAGCACCCCCCGAGCCCTCTTGCACAGTACTTCAATTATGGGATGCATTATCACAGATATTTCAAAAACGTCTCACCCATCATTGAGTGAATGTCAAGTCGCTGGCAGACAGTCGCAAATAGCCATGGCTCTTTCTGAGAAACTTGACAAGCTTTCGGACGCTGACTTTAAAATAGCTGAGCATGCACCTCCTGTGATTCGAATCAACAGCTCACATCCAGTAATGCTTGCCGTACCTTCTCCTCCTCTTCATCCTCTGATGAGGAACCACATCGACTGCATCGCTCAATGGCATCGCGCAACCCTCAACTACGTTGTTGCACCTCTCCACCATGGAAGGGACCATTCCGCAACCAGGTATGCTCCAGCCAGCCAATGCCCTCAGCTGCCGCTTCCTTCACGTCTGCCTCGGCGCCTCCCTCGTCTTCTGCCACTGCACGGGTCCACATCGCTCCCTCGTCATCCCAGTCAACAGTACATGCTATGGTGCCATATGCTTCCTCACACAGGTCCACGCCTTCTCGCCATGTTCTCTTCACCTACCAGCATTCGTTTCGGCACCGATGCTGTGCTACCCGTTTTGTCTGCCACTGCTGTTCCTGGGTGCATTCATTCCACTCCTGCTCCTGCGTCATTCGCCGACCCTCATTCGCCTGATGCCATTCCGAGCACTGCTGATCCTGATGCTATCACACCGCTTCCAACCACTCTTGCACCACGAGACGTGGTTTTCGACTTTTCCTCGCCCGGGGGGAAAATGTTCGCGCCAGTTCAAGCTGTTGCTCTCTGGTAATTTGTTATTGTAATTCACTGTTAGATTCTGTACATACCGCTCGCAATGAGAGCGCCTTGATCGCCCTCTACTCTGGTCTAGCTTACAACTAAACCAGTATGCCGTGAATTATGAGTCTGTCTAGTCATGAATGTTTCAATTACACTGTAACGCCTATCACCTCTGTCTTCTATGTTGTATGTTGAATGTGTAAATCCATCTGGGTTAGCTCAGTTTGATTAGTAAATGTGTGTTGAAAAGTTCGCCAGTTGAAGTGTACGTTCATTGTTTATATGTTTTCTGATCGTAATCTCTTAAACTAGTCTTGACGCCGTCCTTCCGTTACCAGTCCACGTGTGTTCCAAATCGATACTCCCCTACAAGAACTTCTGCTGCAGCACCAGGTAGTACCTCTCTATATATTAATTTGTGTGTGTGGGCCCACCCCAAATTTCAGAGGTACTTGGCTTCGAGAACGCCGAGTCTACGCAGTTTTCATGTGTCAGCTTTTCAGCGCTTTTTTCTATGTGTGAGTCATTTTTCACATTCTATTACCATAAATTGAATGTTTGTACTCTGGTCGCGACAAAATCTTTGGCTGATTCTGATGAGAGTGTCACCAAAACACTTGGTTTACTTTGGAATCATTCATTGGGCATTTTATCCATCTCTTCTAATACTAGTAAACTGGTCAACAAAACCTCTTTTACCAAACGTGAATTTCTTTCTGCTATTGCATCTATTTTTGATCCATTAGGCCTAATAAGCCCTATTGTGATTCGTCCTAAGATTCTATTCCAAAAATTATGGCTACTGAAATTAGATTGGGATGATTTTCTTTCTGGCGATCTTCTATTGGAATGGCTAAAAATTGTACAACAGCTCCCTGATATTTTGAAAATCTCCATTCCTCACTGTGTTGTTACAGCTGATCAGGATGCTATAATTGAATTGCATGGCTTTTCAGATGCAAGCCTCACCACTTATGGTGCTTGTATCTATTTTCGTACCATTTCTAATAATATCATTCAAGCTGGACTCTTATGTTCTATCAACAGTGTTGCCCCATTACCAATTGATGACTAAAGAGTGCATCATTATTTTCAAAATATTATTTTATTTTTTCTAATTATTATACAATTCTTTGAATTGCATAATGGGGCAATTGTTGAATTTCAAATCGAATTTGATTGCTATTTGTTTATGGAAATTTTAGTACAATTCAACCTTTCCAGTTTTGCAGTTTTAGGTTGGTATCTTAACTTACTCTTCCATTTCCAGTCAGACCATGCTCTGCTCTAGAGAAAAAATGTCTCGTTGCTATCCTCGATTCGGGATGTTCATCTTGTTTTTATCAGATCTTCTTGATCCAACAATTGTGTTGTGAATCTTTTCAATTGTGAAGTGTGAGCCTTCGGGTTGCGTTTTTGCAGTTCTGCTTGATCATGCAATTTGCTTTGACACTGTCGTCATCCGGCTGTGATGAGCTAAATTTGGAATGTGAGCATCAAGTTTTCGAACTGCCCATGTATGTTTTCCTGTCAATGTGAGCATTGAGTTTTTGAACTGCCCACGTATGTTTTCCTGTCAATGTGAGCATTGAGTTTTCGAACTGCCCATGGATTTTTCCTGTCAATGTGAACATCGAGTTTTTGAACTGTCCACGGGTGTTTCCTGTCAATGTGCGCATCCTGATGCATTCTGTAGACCATGTGCTGCTGCTGTGTCCTGCCTTGTCCAACCTTGTGTGGACTTTGTTGTATCCTATCCTGCAATGAATCTATGAAGTTGCTGCTTGCTGCTGTTGGGCTGTTTCCCTAAGATGGCTCACAAAACGCTCTTAAGTTGAGTATATTTTTATTGTGAATTATTCATTAGTGTTTAAGTTCACATAATATCGGCCATTGCGCCCTCTAATGTTATTATTCATTGCAAGTATTAATTTTCATTTATTTAATATCGGCCACTGCGCCACCTCAATGGTAATGTTTATTACAATTACAAGGTCTCGTCTTGACATAATATCGGCCATTGCGCCCTCTAATGGTATTATACATTGCAAGTGTTGATTTTCATTTATGTAATATCGGCCACTGCGCCCTCTCAATGGTAATGCTTATTACAAGTATTAATTTTCATTTCAATGTAATATCGGCCACTGCGCCCTCTCAATGGTAATGTTGATTACAACTACAAGGTCTCGTCTTGACATATTATCGGCCATTACGCCCTCTAATGTTATTATTCATTACAAGTATTAAGTTTCATTTATTCGTATTATCGGCCATTGCGCCCTCCAATGTTAGTATTCATTACAAATACTAATTGCCATGTATAATTTCAATTATCGGCTCTATGCCTATCCTATTGATTGATTTTTGTTTATTAAATCCACTATTGCTTTCACATGGTCTAATTCTTTCGTTTTTTTCCTAAGTCTATTTTACTTATTAGGCTACTCATCTTTCCTACCATTTGCAATCTTGCACATGGTCTTTGAGTTGCTCATGCATTCTAACATTAGAATACATGTGCTGGTCCTCCGCTATCATTGGAAATCTAAATGTGGTGTTATTTAATCTTATTATTCCACTGCTCTTTTCTTGGCAACATCAACAATCCCGGACAAAATACATTGTTGCTTCTTGAAAAATATTCATACAGCTGAATTGAAGTGTGTCCAGTATTTCAAACCACTTGTTTTGAGAACAAAATAATGAAATAAAAGAATAAAGATTGTAGCTTATTCACTTCATAAGTAATTTCTTCAGTTCTATTATTTAGAATCCTCTATCTTCATTCTAACTTGAAGGCAATACTGGATCAATTAATAATTGTTTAAACAATCTAAAATTTTTAAAATATTCTTATTTCACAAAATTAAATGAAATAAACAACATAGAATTAAAACTCGCACTTCATTAACACAAATTACTGACAACTTGCACTAATCAGTTATATCAAACAAAAGAAATCAACCAGAAACGAATAAATCGATAATGTTCAGCTAATAAAGAATTTGCTATATTACTGTTCCAAAATCAATCACTAACTGTTAAAAGGCCAATCAAATATTACATAATAACTGTTCAATAAACTGTTCAACAATTCAAGAAGAAGCGTCTAAAACATAACAGTTGAAACACTACAAGCACTTACGAGCCACTGTATAAAGTTTTAAGAAGCCTGAATAATAATCTGTCACAATATATTGCGTTTATCACTTAAAACATTAAGTTCATATAATACATATATAATTCATATAACACAGTTTGTATTAGTGCTCACTGGTAATCCGGTTTGTATGAGTGGGAACTGTCACTGTCACTTTATCTCATTAACGTTTGAATCACAACTGACTCATGTTTACAAGAGCTTCTGCTTTATATACATTTTTATCATACTGGAAAGAATGAGAGAATTCGACCAGAAAGTTCTCGATGGATTGCAAGGCGTGGAGAGAACAGGGGAAGAGTAAATAATCATGCCAATTATCACTTCGACCGGAAGACTTATTGACACAGGCAAATAATCACTTCTTTCTTCCTCCTTGCTTCCATAACAGTAAGAAGCTTACAACACTGGAACTCTGTTGAACCAGGGCCGGTTGGGGGCCCCTGGGCATTAACTACGGGGGGGCCCTTACTGAGAGATCTTGGGGGTATTGGCCTTCCCCGGAAATTCGTTAAATATATTACATAGAAAAACCTCTTTCCACTAGTAATTTTACAAAAAAAAAACTGCAGTATTCAACACTTTTTGATTGTAATAATTACATAGACAAGATAGATTTTTATAAGAATGTAGTTTATTGCTAGAAGTTCAAACATACACATTACACAGGTTAAATACTTGATCATGTAAAAACTTGCACAACGTTTTCATTTAAAAATGGTTATTAAGGATTTTTTTTATTACATACTAAAATAAAAAATAATACTGCTTTAGGCCTTGATGAACCTCCTAACTATTTAAGTAGTTTTAATTTGAGTACATCATTAGAATTATATAGCAATATTTTAGTCAATGTTTGTAAACGAATCTGTTCACCCGCCATTAGCATTAATGGTGACAAAAAATCCTGAAAAAGAGATAACCTCAACCGGCTTTTAACAATTTTTAATTTTGATCTCGCACGTCGCCCTTAACAATGTTTCAAACAAATAAAATGATAAATTATTTGAAGCAACGTGTATTGTGGAATATGGCAAATCGTGGGTTTGAATGAAAACATAAAAACAACAAATATTTAAAACGTATTCTTTTTTATTATTTCGTTTTGGGGCCCCCTAGCTCGGGGACCTCCGGCGATCGCCAGGTTGCCACACGGGCCTGTGTTGAACGATGTTTGATGACATGAAAAGAATCAGTTGCAGGCTTGTATTGATATAACCAGGGGTGCCCACCCCCCCTAAGCCTCATGACGCACCCCCCCCTAAATTTAGCATCACCCCCCCCCATAAATTAGGCCCCCCAAAAAAATGCGAAAAAAGCCCCCCGTATTCTGTCTAAAACTAAAAGAAGATTTTTATAGCTATTGAAAAAATTCAAACCCAGTCGATAATATACAAAATATATGTATATTTCTTGAGATTCTTTACATAGGTAACATTTTCTTGTAAAGGTAAAAACGAAATATCAATGAAATGAATATATGAACTTCTGCTCAATAAACTTAATTGTAAAATAGCTAAATGAGAATTTGAACCTGAATGGTTTTTAAACAATAAAATATTATTACAAATACACAAGGTTCAATAAAAATGAAATACCTATAGGTTTATGTTCGGTGTACCAATTAAATTAAGGTTGAATAATTCTACAAAGTTGTTCCTTTAAAGGAAGTGAAAACAATGAGTTAATAACTTCATTTGTAAAACACAAAAATTCAAAATACTAAGTCATTTATTGGACAGTAGTTAAACAACAGGTTATTTACTTAGTGTAGTATCTTGGGAGAATTTATGTATGGATGAAGTACATAAAAGCAACACATTTCATGTATAGTTATCTACAACACACAATCGAAAAAAGTGTCTTTCAAAAACAAAATAGAGACATAGTTATGAAAAATTACTGAATTTTTAGTATTTAGTAAGTTTTGCTATAGCAGTTCTTACTTATTAGTAAGTAGTTATCGTAAAATACATGAAAAACATCAACAGTTTGAAGACAAACATTTTAAATTTGTAGGGTGCGACCATCTACAAGTTAGCTAGGCACCTTCTCAGCTTCTTAAATCTATCTCTCTAAACTCCACATAGAAGTTTTTGTCTTTGGGATGAGAAAACAGAAAACCTTTCAATTATTTCTTCGTTAGAAATAGACTCAAGTACATCTTTTTCTGCAGCTAGAACCATTAGATTGGACAACCATGAGTCTCCCATAGCTGATCTGAGTCTGTTTTTGATAATTTTAAATCGACTTATTGCTCTTTCTGCTGATTAACTAGTAACTGTTAAGGAGAGTAAAGTTGTATAAACCACTTTCAGAGCACTCGCTTAGCGTCTTGCTAAGTTTGAATAATAACTTCCTGCACAAATCCTAAACATAACTATTCTAGCTAATTCATATTCAATTGTATAATAATAATTATAAATATATTTTCATTAATTGTCATTCTATCTGGTGACTTCGTAGTATATTTATGAATGTTCTCACGTTGAACACGGTTTCAATCAACTTTACGCCCCCCCCAAAACGTTTTTTGGAACCCCCCCCCCCCCCCAAGAATTTCAATGACGCAGTCTGTGTCATAGCCCCCCCCTGTGGGCACCCCTGATATAACTTAATGAACGTGTTCAGATTTTTTGTCATGTTGATGACAAATCGTGCCAGTTTGTAAGTGGCATTGCACTATTAATTAAAAACAATCAATATCTTCCCTATCTGATACGCTCACCCCCTTCACTAATCAGTTATACTGATTATACATGAAAGTTTAGTGCAAGAACTATAATTAATTTATTTGTTCGTTTTTAATCTAAGAGCGTCGATAATCCGGCTTTCAGCCGGAAACAAATAAAATAATAAATTATTTGACGCAACGTGTATTGTGGAATATGACAAATCGTGGTTTTGAATGAAAACATTAATACAAAAAAATTTAAAACGTATTATTTTTTAATATTATTTCGTTTTGGACGACTGTTATTCAGATCGATCAGGATCAGGACCCATCTGAAATACATATAGTTTCCTAAATATCTAAATGTACTATGAATAACAATGTATCCACTGGAAGATACACGATGCTCGTTAGTCCAGTGTATTGCAAAATAGAGACTAAAGGGTTCGAAAAATACAGTTTACAAAATATTCTAATAAAGTACAGTATATTTAATAAGAACTGGTTGTATATCATTTTGGTGCAGCTACTCACTATCTTCCGCCTGCTACCTGCTCAAGCAACCGATCCGGATTTGCTCCGGAACAAAGATGTTCTATTGTAGTTCGTAAATTGGGGCTAAATTTATCTACTTATCACTCTAACTACCTATTAACTCCAACTCTGACTAAGCTTCTTCAACATAATTGTTTGCTAAATTAATAGGATACTTTTTTGCTCCGAAATACCTCCATACCAACATGGTGAGGTCTTGTAGAGTGGTAGATCAATCCATAATAAAAATCAACATTTTAGGGCTTTTAAAATTTTGTTTGATGGCTTCAATTACATTGCTGAGATATTCTAAATCACTACAAACAATCTATTGCAGCAAATATTTTTGCATGTAAGAAGATCTAAAAATTCAAACTGGAGTGATAAAGCATACATTATTTAGATTATAAACTAAGAGAAAGGAGGACCTTAGCAGCCTGGTATGAAGAGGTTGACGGTTTTGTATCTCTTTGGCAAGGTTTTAAGATGATTTCGGACATAAAACTTGTGACTTTTCGCCTTTTAATGCAAAATTAATTATTCATATGTAACGGTGGTTATTTTCTTGCTCTTTCAAGATACCAATTACGATAATAATAATTCTCAAACAAGACCAACTCACTAAGGTTTCACGACTAACGCAAAACCAAGAATCGATGCATATTATCTGTTTCATGGAAACGGATAGGTGGAAATACTCTGTCGGTAAAATTGGAAATGAGGAAGGTGGATTCCGGAAGGAATCGATGACAAAAACAAGTATTTGGGAGAGAGCGTTCTATTTTAAACAGTTTCCCTTTTATTTTACAAAGTATTCCCCCCGCTGTACATATAACTTATCATTATAGGTTGATTCTCTACAGACTATCGGCATCTTGTATCAGATCGGCCAATCTTTCTTAGTCCCAAATAAAAGATACAGGAAGCCAAAGTTTAAAAATTACGCTCTCTATATTAATTAGTTGATTATGTTTGATAAAAGATAAATTAATGGGGCATCGAATTTATCAACTGCTTACTGCTATTCTCTTGATGGGCGTGAGTTCGACACTTGCTCTAGTTTAGTACCGGGTACGTGTCTTCTGCATGTTTATTCTTATGTGAATTCTGCATGTGAATTCTTATTGTATTCCATTAATTGTACTGGACTTTCAAATTATGGATATTTAAAATAGCAAAAAATGGGTTTCGCAAAAATTTGATGGTTCTGCAGGTCAAAACACTTACGCCCCCGCTGAGTTCAAACACCGGGTCTTTCTTTTTCGCGGGGACTGCTCTATCAACTAAGCTAGACTACTGACTAAGCTACTGACCAACTGTAACTTAGTAGCGCAGAGGAAGATACTTTAAGTACTCGACGATCTAACACAATATTTATTAGACCCTTGCTTGAAACGAACCCTTCAGGAGTTTTGGAGGAGCACAACTTAGGAAAAAATGTAAGGAAGTGACCAGCTGAAAAAAAACTTCTCATCCCCATTAAAATTGTTACAATAGAAATTATAACTGTCTTAAGCTGTTATTTCTAGTATTGCTTGAAAAATATTGTTCAGCCTCTTACTTTATTCAGCAGGTTTGGGGGGGCACAGATATATGAGATGCACAACCGGCAGAATAATAATTATTTTTCCATGTATTTTGGCAATAGAAACTATTCCTTGAAAGAAAATTAGTAGAACTGGTGTTGATATTGTGAAATCTCTCCATAGTTGAAACAAAACAGAAGTTGTCAAATTTCACTGAACTTTAATAATTTGAGTCATAGCACCATGTTTTCGTGTGTTACTAGCACATCTTCGGTTGTACTAGAGAAGCAGAGGCCTCCTGCTTAACTGTAACTGTTGTCAGTATCCAACATTTGGAAGTCTCAAGTGCAACTAGTGGAATTGAAAGAGAACTTGGGAATTATTGGAGTACGTATTTAGCAATAATTATCAATGACGGTACAGTATAGATGTGATTCAACAATTTCAGTGAATTGCTTTCTCTCTTTTCAGAAAGTTCAGGATTTTGTGACTCATTAATGTGACAGGGATAGGCCTAACAATCGACATTCGAATTGAAGTGAAGAGTTAAAAAAACGAATACTAAAGTAATCAATCTATCACACCAATTGGAATGTTTGTTTGAGAGAAAAGAGTTACATATCAAGAGATATCAGCTAACGGTAATCTAAAAATAATGTACGATTGAATTCAAATCTGTTGTGTCGCAACTACAGCAGTAGTATCTATAATAGTGTGTGTGAGTTGGATGGAGGAAGGTAGGAACGCTGGCCGTATAGTGGTTGAGCAAACCAGCCGACAGGAGATAGTAGTAAGCAGCACTGAGCAGTGAGACAGTGAGTGGGTTAGCCATGGGGCAAGGGGCCTCCAACCGGCAGCAACGGGTATCTTTATTAACAGCTTGATACACAAGACACCGGTTCCCTAACGTGGACAGCCGGCAGTAAAACAAACTTTCGGAACGTAATGCAATGCATAAATCATCGTTAATAATGATTTTAATGAGCTCCACAGCCTTCCAGGCTCACGTCTTTATCGATGTAAATAATACCCGTCCTATTTTGGGAAGGAAAAGGCACACGTGGAGTTGTGTGCTTTTGTGTACACACCCCTTACATTCAATTTCACTGGAATTCGGAGAGCAAATCGGGAAAATTGATAATGCTTCAGGTGGTGAAAGCATCTGCAGCGTGCAGCAAATACATAAGTCTTAAGTTGCAGACCCTTATGTTACAATGTGATGAATATCAGAAAATGTTATTCTTAAGCTCTAAATGAACATCAAAATTATTATAGAACAACGAAAAGTGAAAGAATATGAAAGTAATACATGAATTCAAAATTGTTGACAAAAATCAGAATAGACCTTACAAGTCTTATATACTGACAAAATATCATGAAATTGATAATGCCCCAAGTGATGAAAACATCTGCAGCCAATGCATAACAGTTTTCCAATGATGAATATCAGAAAATTCTTAAGCTCCAACATTCTTTTTTAAATATTATAGCAAGCAGACTCAATCTGAGTTCAGACTTTTTCTTCATATATCAGCCAAAAAGATTCTACACTGATAAGTTGATCAACAAACGATGAGATGTTGTTTCAAAAGTTTTTATAAGGTCATACAATATTATTTAAAAAAAAACACATTTGAAAAGAAAAGTAAATACTTCATGTTTGATCATAATTTATTATGTTAGTAAACAAAATGAAAATTTATTATGGAACAAAATAGAACAGAATTCACTTGAAAAATGGATTAAATTGTTTAAGTGTGAGAGATTTATTATTTAAATAAATAGTTCATGAACAAGCAAGATCAACATTGTTTCTGACATGAACCCTACAAACAAGATGACCCAGAGTTGGGAAATTTATAATTTTATTTTTAAACAAAAGGAATTCTCAATTGGCGCCCAACATGAGGTGAATAATACAAATAGCGAATAGAAAACAATTGAATGATGGAAAATAAAAAAATAGCTGATTTAAAACTCACTGATCTTTGAGCTGAATTGGACAAATGAAATATTTTCCAGTCTGGAATCAAAACAGTTCTCATTAAAAAGTTAAAAATGTGTTTGAAGATGAAAGTTATGACCCAGATACATGACCCATATATATTCTATGTTAGATTATACAATCTGAATTATTACATGATCAACTGGAAAAATATCAATCAATGATGGATACAAATATAAAAAATCAGAAGAAATAATATCAAATAACTTAGAACGATTGCCCAATAAACTAGATAAAAAATTAAAAAAATCTGAAATCGCAAAAGTAATTGAGGAAATTCAAGATTCAAATAGATAAAATTTAAATGAGACCAAACAACTAATCAATGGTCATTCACAGACAATTGAGGATGTAAAATTAAACTATTTTACTTCACAAAATGGGCCTAATCCACCAACACACATAAACGTTACTTGCCCAGGATATTCAAATCTAAAAAATGACTAAACATTCACAGAATTCAATGGTAGGCCATCTAATCCAGAAGAATGTTTGAATAGACTATCAAAATATTGTTTGGGTAACAAATCTAAGAGAAATGTTCAAGATATAATCCAGAAGCTGAGTATTTACAAGAAATCATTGTCAACCGTTTAGAGTTCTATGACTCTCGATGGTGGGAAATGATTGAAGAAGAAGTCAAGGACTGGACCACATTTGAAAATAAATTCTCAGAAAAATGTAGGAGTCAAGATGTACAGGAGGGAATTCGTAGAAAATTGAAAACCAAAACATATAGACCAGTGGGAAGATTAACCAGAAGCGAATATTTTATAGCAAGAGTGATACATTAAGATCAATGCAATTGCTGTTAGAAGATAATGAAATAGTTTCTATCCTTGCTGAACGTTATGAAGAGATTATTCAAGATGTGAAAAGAGTTCAAATATTGAAACAATAGAAGAATTTCAGTTACTGCTACAATGTGAATTACCTACAGTGTAAACATCATCATGAACCAATGAATATGAGGACTACAACTGTACTGGTTTAGAATAATAAATATGAGAACCATACTTATCAGCAATATATCAAACCAGTATCCTCATATCAAAATGTTAATCATGAAAGACCAACAACATACCAAACAGTATACCTCAGAAAGGAAATTAGAATGATTGTAAACCACAACAAAGGCAAATTATTACAACAATCAAACCCAATTTCCCAAATATAATAGTCCAAATACATTTGAGATTGAATTAGATTAACGAGGGCAAAACCGAAATTTTTGAACTCAAGAACAAAATACAAGTATGTCATACCGGCCACCAACAACCACAAATGAACTTTGTCAATGTGTTTATTTTTTTTAAATTCTGTTAAAGTGCACTCAGGTTTTATAAACGTCTGCAGCGCGCATCATGCATCTACAGGTTAGTGTTAACTTAGTTTAGTTGTTGTTGTTGTTGTTGTCATCGAGTATTGATACTAGGTAGGTTTAGGGTGGTTATATATACTTTTTTACAAGACGTTTAAGTGGCTAGTCTTGAGTAAATTGGCATTAGAAATATTATCTTTCCCATAATAAGTTTTAAATGATGAACAATTGAATTATCATTGATCTCTTTGCAATTTGATTGTAGATAATGCTCATTTTCTTTGATGATGACAACAATATATTACATAAAATTGCAACAACATCATAATCTTCCCTCCAGTAATTGTCTTGAAATGATTCTGGGGCAATTGCTTGAAAAGAGTTTGAAGGTGGGGTTTCATTGTTGTTAGTTGGTAGGAGATATGATAAGATTCTCCATTATCCATACACTGAGTTGGTAGCCTAATATAAATTACCTGTGAATGGTATTTGGTCAATGAAAATTTTCATTTTGGAATTTTGGTGGCCAAATGCCTCAAAGGATCAGATTTATTAGATATTATGAAAACGATATCACATTACCCACAAGAAGAGGTAATTTGAAATATATTTTAACATTTTGACATTTTTTCAAAATACATGAAATTATGCCCTATTCGAACTCCAAAGACTAACAACATTCTAAGAAAATTATTTGATCACTATATTCCAGAAAAAGGAATTCCACAAAAAATAAAAAGTGATAATTGACCTCAATTTAAGAGTCACATAGGGAATACGAACTTTAGAAGAAAATTGTATTATACCTATTTTCAATATTATTTTTCAAAACTCCATATGGCGGAAAAACCAATAAAAGAAATAAAATGTATTATCCAAAATTCAATATGGCGGAAAGACCAATAAAAGAAATCAAATGATGCCTTTGGACTTATTAATAATATGCAAAAAGGTAGAAGTTGGATGAAACTTATTTCCAAAATTAACCAATTTTTTAATGAAATATACCATAATACAACTGGATTTACACCAAATGAATTACAATTTGGAGTAAAAGATATTCGTTTTCGGGAGAAGTAATCAAGAATCAATTCCAATGCAAAATTCCCATTGAACAAAAACTTTAACTAGCAAAACAACGCATAAATTATGAACAAAGCAAAATAACCAATAAAGTTAGTGAAAAACATAAAATAATCACATTTGTATGAGAAGATGAAGTTTTAGTCAAATATCATCCTATAACAAATCAAAATCTGACAGCAGAATCTGTTTGAAATTTATCAACGTACATTCAAGATAAGTCGAATCTAAGGAGCATGTGCATATCAGATAACATATTTGTCAGGGACCATATCATATAACTGCATTAAAACGTTACTACCACATTAATGCAATAATAATATAAATGTATGAAAGGATTAGGAAGGAAATCGAGAGGATGAAAGTCAAGAATCAAAAGTATGTCTATGGGTTCATCAGTTGAAACCAATTATTTATTTTCAAGTTATTTAATTATTTTTATTTTATTCTATATTTGTTATGCTTTGATGTTTGTAAATTTTGGAACATTATAGCCAAGTCCTCAAATTTGAAAATAATAAAGAATTATGAGATGTTCCAAAAGAGATGTTTCATGAAACTGATTTTATATTTTCATCAGCTCTGCTGTATTCATGTATTTGCTTCTACTCATTACCTATTCTGTTCCTTGATGGGTGCTTGGACAATGTATCTCTACACACAGGAGCACGTGTCTGAGACTGCATGAGCAGCAAGCAAGCATCAGCAGGTGCACCAGCTGATGATGGGACTGGTGAAGTGGTGAGTGTGAGTGTGTGTGTGTCACCTGTTGGGAGTTTGTTGAACAGTGACGGCGGCGGCCGGTGCACGTGGGGGCGGCCGGTGCACGTGGGGGCGGTCGGTGGCCGGCGCGCTCAGCTGATCGGCGTGTGGCGAGTGTGCGCATGCGCACTTCTAGGGGCTGCTGGAGAGAAGGCAGAGGGCCGCACACTGTCGGCAGTAACAGTCCGCGTTCGGACGCTGCCGTGATGTGATGTGATGAAGACGCGGAACAACCGCAACCGCACTTCTGAAAGCGAGCGCCGTCGAAGTCGATACCGCCGCGTCCGGTCATGACGCATTGTGTCAGTGACCACTATCAGCAGCAGAAGCAGCCGAGCCATAGCAGCAGCAGTCAAAGCAGCCAGAGCAGTGACAGCGCGTGATGCGGCTGATGCGGAGATGAGGCTTACGCCGCTGCTAATCCTGCTCCTCAGTGTGCGGGCATTGCTGCCGCCGACTGCCGCCCACGCAGCTACTGCAGCTGACCCGCCGCAGTCCCAGCAGCAGCAGCAGCAGCTCGAGCACCACGCCTCGCAGCTCGAGCGCGCGCCTTCCTCGCTACTCGATCAGGATGCCTCCTCCACAGCCCGGCGTACACCACTGCCCAGTAAGTCACCTCTTTCTTCCTCTACTTTCTTCAAAGCAAAGCACAAAATTCTATTGAAAGAAAACCTATATTGTTGGTGAATTGATAATACTATCAACTTATAAAGTTTGTCTGACCTCAATTTTCAAGCAACTACTTATAATTTTAATAAACTTCCTCCTCTAACATTACTTGTGGCAAAATAGAAAAGTTTGTAGACAAAAAAACTATACTGTTAATGAATTCATTAACTTGTAAAATGTGTTTGACTTTGAGTAACAACTCATTTTCTGCATAACCCTTTTCTCTATTTTCATGTCATCGTGTACTTGCTTGAGGAACTATAATCAACTATATTGTTGGTGAATTGATAATACAATACTACAATCACTACTTGTTTGTGTAAGTGATTGTGATTCATGAACGGTTTAATTTTTTATGGTGAATAACCTAGAATAACGAGTGTGTAATGCCAGTGTGAGAGTTGCGAATAATATAATTAAAAAATTATAAAAAAAATTCAATTTAACCTATTTATTTCGAAAAAGGGAGAATGATGTCGCATTTTGATTTATTCAGATCAAACACATTATCGAGTAAGTGACTTAGTCATGAACTCATAAAAGCAAAAAATTCAATACTTCATTTTAAAATAATTTTTTAAATTTAATTCCACCACTATTGTAAGAAATAGAGAGAAGATCGACTTCGTTATTAATAGAGAAACAATACTTGGAGAAAGTCTTTTTGTTGTTCCTATAGAGAGTTTTTTTTTTGTTCTTATAATGAAATTTCTTTTAGTTGTAAATGTCTAGAACCAAAATCATCATCATCATCATCATCATTTATTCATACAGACAACAAATTACAGCATGTACTTATATTACAACAAACCCTTAGAATAATAATGGTAGTGCAATAAAGTCATAACAAAATTAAACTACTTCACATTCGTTAGAAATAAATAAAATATATATATATATTTTTTTTTTCAATAGATTTGTATGCACTCCAGCATAAGCCAAGCTTGTGCGCTAGAGCGAAGTTCATTGAAATAAACAAATTGAAAGAAGAAAAAAAAATAAAAAAAATAAGAAAATAGATCCTATTTAAGTTATGGTTGTTCATCTACAAGTTGGGCTTGATTTCTAAATCAGACTGATCGTCAAGTGAATTTATTCATGTATGCAGTTCGTTTCAGCCACGATTCAGCGTATCAATAAAGTGTTTAAATTTATACTCGGACACACATATATGATGATGAATGGTATGAGTTAGCTTTTGGGCCTGAATTTAGAGCATGGAACAAGGAAAACAGTATTGAAAATATTGAAATAACTTATCCACTTTGTCTGGGTGGTTACGTCTTAGTGGACTAAAACCCAATCAGCTTGCTTCCAAAATCATTTAATTTACGGTACTTGAAGATTTGGCCTCTCCTACCAAGTGATCAACATGTTCAATAAATTACAATGATAGTTTTCGGTTGATCAATAAATGAGGTGAATGGGTCACGAGACCAAAGTCAAGAACAAAATATAGTTCATAGCTCGATCATTTCCAAAATTCATCAAAAATCCTTCTCAGATTCAAACGTGGAGTTAATCTTTTATGAGATAAGTCTATATAACTGCGAAAGAAATATAAGTAATTGACAGAAGAATAATTATTATAATCAGGGCCAAAGCATGAGTTTTAGGCGCCCGAGGCAAGATTTTGTCAAGCGCCCCCCCACCACTCCACAACAAAACCATAAAGTCGCACTGCATAAGATCTCAATCTATTAGCCATATGTTAACATTAATTATTTCTTGTAACTATGCTCTGGAAGATAAATCAAAATACCGCAGCAAAGACTACAAACTGAAAAAGAAGCCTAGGCCCAAGCCAAATATAACAATTTTGAAATAAACGTCCAACTGTTTTCTTAAGAGTTTTTTAAAACAAATATAGTAATTGGTAGGATGTCTATCAATAGGATTTTTTGTACATTTTCTTACACTTCTTGGAGAAATTTATCAAAATTTTTTAATATTTGATGATTGCGCTGTTATTTTTAGATGAGCTCTACGTTTTTGAACGCTTAAAGCTTGTGTTTGTATTTTAAAATATGTATTCAACAATTATACGGGGTTGGCAGCCGTTTTCTGCTATGTCACTATCGTTTTTATACTGTGTTGATACTGCATCCTAATGGATTCAATACGAATTTAAAAAAAATTGTGGTTTGAAGAACAGTAGTTGCATCAAGACGATTAGCGGTACTTTGTAGAGTAAAATTTCTATTATGAAATTTTTTGATAAATACCTGCGGTACTAGAAAGTCAGCAAGTGAAGTTTTCAGGTTAGGAATTGAAGGTAGATCGTGTACTTGGACAACCTTTGACAAACCTTTGATAAACCTTTTAAACGCAATTTATTGAAGGGAAATTCCAATTTAGTGCCAATACGTCAGTGAGACAGAGGTGGAGTGTACTTATTTATTTATCTATTTATTCTTTACAAATTACAGGGAAACAACAGATAGATGGCTATCCATATTGCTTCCATAACACAACGATTGAACAAATTAATATACTTAATTAATTAAAATATACAAATTAATTAACTTGAAACAAGGCAGAGACTACAACAATCACCGCAGTTATCTCCAGCCGCTGCATACTTATCTCCAGCAGCCCAGCTACTTGATGGATAAGGCTACTTTACTTCGATAAAAGTAGGCTTACTAGATTGAGCTTCTAGGCTCTATATAATATCAATTATCTATTCATGCGAAGCTATTTATTTTGAAGCCCTACTTTCATAAATCGGCGGAGTTGGTGAGAACAAAAAAGTGAATAAAAGGCGAATAAAAGTGGAAAAACTGTATCGATTGGCTAACAAAATGACTTCGGTAGAGGACAAACTAGACAGAATTTTAGAACAGCTGCATCAATTGGACATATCAGAGAATAAAGACGATATTTTGAATGCACATTTTAAAGATGGAATATGGAAAATGAAAACCGAGATCCGACTCATAAAATTGTACTTTTTGAAAACAAAGAAAGATAGGTAATCCAGTCTATTGTTTATCGGTTTTAAGGATCAAATATTCACAAAATAAATATAGAGATTATGAACTTATTGAAATTCCTGGCTCCAGAAATTGATGGAAACTGTAATAGAGATTTGTGAAAAACAAACAAAATGAAGGAGAGATCACCAGTTGTTGGGAAACTGAACTCGATCATGATAAAGAACCCTATAAGAAGAATTCTGGGAAATTATGCATAAGGATCGCTACAAAATCGTGCAGGTGAAATAATACTCTAAAAAGGAAATAAAGGAGACAATGGAGGATCTATTTCCTCGTCTGTTTCATTTTAAGAGAGGATAAAGAAGATTAATAATGTTCAATGATAAACTTAAAGTTGATGAAGTTTTGACCCTTGAGGAATTTGAACAGCCAGGGAAAAACAAAAAACTAAGAGAAATTTCGAACGACTGAGATGGGAGAAAATAAGGATCATGTTGCAGAGGAGAGATTTGTAGCCAGGAAAAAATAGCTTGGAGAGAAATAGTAAAGTATGAAAAGGATTGGAGAAAAATAGGAAGAACAACTAGTACAATTGGATATCAAAACGGGATCTCCCTAAAATCTAGAAGAAATTATTAGAAAGTAAAGGAATATCATTAATATTTTATTGAACACTGCTTTAGGAGAAAAATAAAATTATCATCTGTATTATAATACTGCTGGTCAAGAGATTTGCTTTAGAGGAAGATGAAAATATTACTGAGCTTGATGCAATGGAGCAAAACAAATAATAGGATATAGAAAATTGGGTGAAACTATAAAAAGGGGAAGAACAATGAATTAGCTGTAGTATGAGGATGTAATCCAACAGCAACAAGAGATATTGAAAGAAAACATGTATCTTCCATCATACAAATTCTGCAAATACGTTTAATTCATAAATTAAAAAAAAACTTTTCTGCCAACCCTGCAAACAATGGCTTTTGTCCAGTAAAAATATAACAATAAAGCTTTATTATCATTCAGCATACTTCCGAAAAATACAAAATTTTTGAGTGGCCAAAACGATTTAAACCTCTGACGAGATCGCAGGCGGTATAGTGAGACATTCCGTTGCTGAGATAGGAAATTAATTAAGTTCAATATTGAAAAACAGCAAATTTTAATAATTTGACAATAAAACTTCCTGCACTAGCTGACTACCCTCGTTGGATTTTCTTAAGCCTATTTCATATGGGACCAAAAAAGGGCGGCAGAAATGCGTGACTTCAAATTCAAATTCAACTTATTTCCAAAGATTCATAAAAAGTACAAAAATATTTTTGCCAATACATAAATACAAAGTATTTTTAAGATTATGCTTACAATGCTAGAAATCAATTGCAAATACAAGCCACTTGCTGAAAGTATACTTAGGCTATATCTTTCATATTATCTTATTGGCCAAAGTATATGGACCGAGATTCGGTGGCGACAGACGCGCTGTGAAGCGGAGAGGCAGAATTTACGCCTAGCGATGCGATCCAAGAGGCTGTACATAATCATCTGTCTATATAATAAGAGAGAGTAGGGGCGTGTTTTTTGTGTGTGTATGCGTGTGTTTTGTCTTACGTATATCACAAAAACGGCAACGATTTGGAGCACTAAATTTGGCACATAGCTTTCTCTAAACTCTAGACTCAGTGCACCTCGAAGCCCGATTTTTTCTTTCCTTTTCAGTCTTTTCAAAATTATCAATGTTCAAATTTCACTTATGGGCGCTATTACTATTTTAATATGTGTTTAGGTGCAAGGAGCTCATAGATCAGCCGAAGCAATACTATGATGCAAAAAGATATTAATTAATTAATTTAATGCAAAAAAGCTTAGTCACAAGCCAAAGCAACACATTTTTTGTATCAATATTGCAGAATTGCCCTTTTTAGAATTGAATTGGCGATGGTGTTTTAAATCCGTGTATCACATGTTCAATTTGAACATCTTGTTGCAAAGCATGGGATGTTTCCTTGAAACTCAATTGCCCAATTTCTCATTTCTATTTATATACAGTATATTAGGATTTTACAGTAATCACTGTTTTCCTTCTTTGAGCGAGATTTTCCACCATTCTCTATCCTCCCAATCACCCTCGATCAAGCTTCTCGATTCCCCATCGCTTCATCCTCCACATTCTCCTCGGCCTTCCTATTCTCCGTACTCCCCCCCGGTCACCACTCTGTAACCATTCTGATCATATCCTCATCACATGCCCTCCTCGCATAACCATACCAAACAAGAAGTCTCTTCTCTTTCATGTATGCAATTATATCACTTTTTACTTCATTCTCCTTCGAATTTTATCATTCCTTACTCATTCATATTAATTTACCCTTTTCAAAACTGATGTTGAATTTCAGTATTTTTATAAAATGGTTTAGATGTAGGAAACTCATAGAGCAGCTGATGAGTCACCATGATGCTGATTCAGATGACTCGCCAATATGTCAGAGACCAAAGCAACAGATTTGTTTTGTATCAATATTGCATCGTCGAAAAACACGGCTCATTTTGTCCACTTCTCTTTTCAAACACGAAAATTATACGACTAACAACACTGCAGTTTCACTCGGCCTTCCCAATTTTGTGACGGCTACCGTAAGCTATCTATCAGAAAAGTGAAACTCCAAACTGGATATCGGATTAAACCGGGCAAGACTTAAATGCTAGTTCTAAAATCACATATAATTAATATTATAACGAAGTATGCGAGAACATCTCATAGCATAGAAATTCGGTGCCGAAAAATTCTGCTCGTATAACAGACAAAATCGGCTGAGCAGAATAACATTTTTGGGTTGCATTTCTGCCGTGCATTTTCTGTCCGTATATAATGGACTTTAGCTGAAATCTCTGTTATTTTTTATGCATTGAAAACTATAAACATATTTGAATTACATTTAAGTTTGACGTGAGTCAAAATCTGTAACTGATGTAAGGACGCCTCTCAATGGCGGTTATAAGGAGCCCGCAGGACCCGCAGCGCGGGAGAGCCCCAAGTTTTTAATAAGCGGCCCCTGTAGGCCCTTAGCTTGAGCCGGTATAGGCCTCATAAATACTTTTTCTGGCCGCCATTAGTCAGCCAGCCTATCTTTATTAACAGATATTCAAACGGCTGAATTTTAAGCTCATTCTCATACTTTGGTATCTAATTTACCCTTCAAACTTTATGATCTCAAATAAAATAGATATTATTTTGACTATAATTCAGGATTAAAATGCAAACAATCCACTCCACATTTTTAGGAAGAATAGCGAGACTTTTCAGAAGAAAGAGTAATTGAATCTCAAAAGTATTTGGAGTACTCTCTTTTTATAATTGCTAGAAATTTTAGTATTTTGTTGTAATGTATGGGAGCGGTAGATATGAGGATAGAGAACAGTACAGAACTTTTACAATGTACATAGGCCTAATCATGAGAGAAAAAAAATCAGAAAATATTGACATAGATCTAATCGAGTAGAGCTCTTCATAATATAATCTCACAAAATAGTGACACTACAACTCCATCAGAGAGAGTTTTTTGTTCTTCACTATAAGTTATCTCGTTCAGACAGAGCATTCTTCGCAACTCAGTCCTCAGTTTCTAAACATTTTCCGAAACTATTCTGAGCAGTTTCCACCTCAAGGTTTGTTGCTGCCCATCGCTTTCACCTTGAATAGGCCGTTGGAATGCGTTCCATTTCAATATCTTATCTTGACCGCGAACTTTTTTCAAGAAAGAAACTTGGGAATTATCAAAGTTTCGGATTCGAAAGTTGACGAGGAGAAGCAAACTATTCTCGTGTAATCGATAACATTCGTGCTACTTAACAGAGCTCTCTGGGTGAGAAGACAACATAGAAATAAGTCGCTTTGTCAATAAAGATGCCATCGAATAATTATTATACTCAATATATACTGAATTATTGTGAAAGTTTGAGAATTTCAAAGACATAGTTGGACCTTGGACGTGTCTTATATATGGAACCAAGCAATATTTCGGGCTGAATGGAGCTAGTGTTGCAATCTTGTAGAGAAAAACAGAATCTACTTGAAGGCGACACAGAAAAGACATGACTAAATAACTAAAAATTTCAAAAAATTAAAATTTTAGAATTGATCGTCAACCACATACTCTGACGTCAATTTTTTCAGTTCAGACTACATGTCCCTTGGCTCCTCCGTTAAAAGCTGTCCAGTTTACAAGATAGTCATAAGTTTTTTATGTATTGGATTCTATCAATTGAATTAGTGTTGTAGAGTAGACTACTAAACCCGTTCTGGGAAATCAATTGAAAATAGTATACTTTTTCAATTTATTGTCTCTAATTCAATTATCATCTTCAATTTTAAAAGCAACAATTAAGCTTCACTTAATAATGAATTTTATGAGTTTAATAATAAATTATTCAGGCTTCAACTAGACTAGAGAGCATTCAAATTGTAACTTCGTAATCAATTGGGTCTCAATCTAGTCCCTGCATTGCTTCAGTGAGCTTAGCTTTGCATATTGATGGAATTCTAAAAAAAGAGGAAGGCGACCGCAGCCTACCTAGCCTGTCTCTCTCCTGAATTACATAGTGCCAAAGACAATACGATATACTTTATATCCTCTGATAGTAGTCTACGTTTATCGGACCGAAACATTCTATTTACTTATTGTCGAAATCAAGTTGAGACGTCATTTCTAGCATGATTAATCGAAACGGTTAATAGTTTTTCATATATTTTCATACGGTAACATAAAAAAAATTTCATACGGTAACGTTTGATTTGATTAAAACTTTAAAAATACGTATTGAAGATTCTAGATGACTTCAACACACTTCTGGAGAAACTCTCTTTACTTAGAACTCAATCTAAGAACTTCACTCATAACTACTTACTACTTTACTTACACCTCAGTCTGAGATCTTAAAAAATTGTTGACCACAATACTAATATCCAACTAAGGTATTAAGTTACAATGTGAAATAATTGACCGGACTTAGTAAGGGGGCCTCAGTTTTAACTTGGCATTTTGTCTGTCCATCTGCTTGTTAGACGATTACGGCCAAATGCATTGACCCATTATCATGAAATTTTGCATGAATGTTCCTTATTCCTATGAGGTTTTTTTCCCAAAAAATGCCCCTTCTTCTTTAGGGGGCACAATTTACCCCCAATTATTGTAGTGTCTAGTTTGGGTGTGGATGGTTTTCCCACTAAGACAATTTGAGAGGGGATTTAATCCGTGACAAAAATTCGATAAATCATAGTTGGGCTTTAGAGATAAGAGTTCAATATTTAAAAAATCTTAAATATTGAGTTTTTTCTGTTTCCTTAGGGCTTTTCAAGCTGAGTGGAATGGTACAGCCTATACTGAATTCTTCATAATCTGACTTTTTGTCTTTGCAGGTGGAGAAAAATTTACTTTTTCAAAAATCTCATTTTGTGGTTATTTTTTTAATTGGAAGCTTGTACAAGGTAGGCCTAGCTTCATGCGAAGGAGTTTTGCATTGAACTATTGAAGCTACTCCCAAGTACTGGCAGAGGGGAAATTTTTAAATGTTGATTTTTTCAGTATTTATCATCAATAGATTAAGCAATAAAAATTGAGTCGAAAGTGCTCTTGAACTTTTCTTGAAAATATCATCACCTTATGAGTGAAGAGTGTCGGGCGAGTGAAGTCTACTCTTCACAGAACTACCAGTTTAAATGATCAAACTTCGAGCCTCAGAAGCTCGGTTGAAAAAGAACTCGGATTGCATTAAAAAAGAGAGAAATTCCCAACTACAAATATAAGTATTTGTTTATTTATGTGAAGACAGAGGTTGATCCAGCCGCAGAGTTTTGGGGGGGGGGGGCTGGTGAAATGCCTCAGTGAAGTGGTGGTTACCAGGGTGGGGGGGGGGGGGTCCATGGTGTTTGAAAATGAGTCATAAAATCGTGAATTTAGGGTATTTTCAATTGAAATGAAACCAACCTTCCAAATTTATTTGTTCACCTATTGCCTGTAATGATATTTTAAATACAAATTTTAATAACCTTTTAATGTGTATCGTTACATCACACAAAGCAGTGGCATAGGTACAGGGTCAGTCTAAGGGTGGGGGGTGTTGCCAGGAGGGTTAGACTCTCGTTACAATAATTGCAATAGTAATTTGTAATTTGGAGTAGTAGATCTCTAACGATAAATTGAAACAATATGCATGGCTGCATGGCTATTTATTTCAAAACGGGGGTTCGGGGAACTCCCCGAAAAAATTTAAATAAAATTACATTTTTAAAACTTCATGTCAAGTGATTCTAGGCATTAATTCTTCTAACTTAACACTTTTCAACCCACGTTATGTAAAATTTAAATAAAATTACATCTTTAAAACTTCATGTCAAGTGATTCTAGGCATTAATTCTTCTAACTTAACACTTTTCAACCCACGTTATGTGAAATTTAAATAAAATTACATCTTTAAAACTTCATGTCAAGTGATTCTAGGCATTAATTCTTCTAACTTAACACTTTTCAACCCACGTTATGTGTCAAAGTAAATTTTGTCTAGTTCTTGTGTTACTGTTAATGGGAGATCCGGGACCTTTCTTGAAACTTCCACTTACCTATATTTGATCCCTCACTGCTCCTGATTGTGGTAATGTACAGTACCGTAGGCTACTTGAAAATTTCCTTCAAAATAATTTAGGGGTACTCCTCGAAAACTTTTTCATAACAAAACTCCAACATAATCACATTTTTAGCGATTCCAGACATCTTTGACTCTTGCCAAAAATTGTTTCACAATGGCCTGCTAAAATTCCAAATTTTCTTTTGTCCCTGAGGGGGGGAAGGATATCCTCTTATTTCCCTCCATAGTTATGCCACTGACACTAGCTGTTAATGAAAAATAAAATTAACAAGAAAAATTACATCCATTATTCCCAATTGAAAATTGATTCTGTAATCAGTCAAAATCTCCCAACAATTTTTGAGGATCCAGGATCTAGGCTCTAGAGTGATTATCTGAGTGAATGTAAAGTAGTTCTAATAAAACAAGTCTGCTTTTTCTGCCATAGTAGTCCTCAGCCATGTATTGATAAGCTGCAAAATCCAGAATACCCTTTCAGAACTGACATCATTTTCAGACCAAGTACTGAAGTACACAGTATTTGCAATAGAAAATTAATTGTTGGTTAGGAATTGCTATCTCATTTTCGTCGCTTGTCAACAACTTTTAAAACTCTCCTTCATTTTCTTCTACTTTTAATTTTCTTCTTCTCTGCTACTGTGTGAAGAGTATAAGCATCATAAAGTGAATGAAAAGGATTCGAATTTGTTGTATGAATCAAATTATTGACCATTTGGGCTGTAATGTAACCGCAATGAAATTGGGAGTTGGAATAGTCTCATTAAACATGAACATTCCATTAAATTCCTTGACTATGAACCATAGGTATCACGCTGAGCCAATCATACTGGAATCAGTTATCGAACTATTCAGCCAATCACCCTTGATAAACATTTTCCCAGCCATTAGCCAGAAATATGTCAACGCAAAGCATTGAACTGAAGACTGATAGGGTTGTAATGCTTTTGTTTCCCTGAATCTGGGTTTAAATAAGGCCATCTCAGAATGTGGCGTGAAGAATGAGTTTTCTCATTGACAGGTCCAAACAAGATGGGCTGAAATGAAATTGCCGGCGAGACTAATGACATGAGAAACAATCTTCTCAAAAGCTATTAGATTAGATGCTCTCCTGAAAAGCAAACCTATACAAAGTATGTTCAATAGGGTTCATAGATAAATTTTTCAAGGGTATGACAAATTTGAAGAGTTTTTTTATGTGATAAAGTTTCTTCTACCCATATCCAATTCATTTTTTTACATTCTGAAGCATCTAGTGGTGTTCAAATACGAAATACAGGTTCGGAATACATTCATCAGTCTAGACCAGCCCGACCAGGCTGAAGAAGTCGTACAAAATCTAGTCTGGCTCTTGATTTAATCTTGTCACCTAACGTTTGTTACACTTAATCCTCAAAATAAACATTCTTACCCCGGTGACCCATTGCCAGATAACTGGTTCTCTTTCTCTCCTCCTACCACAAAAACCCTCCCTCACCGTCGCATCACTCATTCACTCATGCTCACTCTCTCACGCTCTTTCTCTCACACAATCTCACACTCTCTCTCTCGTGCTCTCTCACCCTTTCTCTCTCTCTCTCCCTATTGATCATCAACTAGATTCTATTAACTAACTTAACATGTATGCAACAAAACTAATCACATTGCATTTGCATTAGTAGTTGCATCTAAATAATAAGTAGACATTCGGTAAGTTGTCATAAAGCTAAGCATTGTAGTTCACTGACACGATGTGAAGCCGTATCTATCAGTTTGTTAGTATCCGACTTCACTTTATTGACTAAGTACATTATAATTCACGGGTACTTACAAAGAGCACATTGTACTATTGAGAAGATCTCATTTTTTATAGTTTTTACTAGAATAAATTATTGATGGATAAATTTCTTATAAAACATTCATGGGTTGTTGAATATGGAAGATGCCTTGCAAGCTTGCATACATTGTATCCAGGACATTGGTAGGGGACACGTAGTACGCGGTCATCCACACCAAATTGTTTGGAAATTATTGATTAATAGTATTTAGATATTTCTGGAGTAATAGATTATTTTTTATTTTATTCAATGAACTTCATCGATTTCTGGAAGCATTCCATCTGTTCCAGAAGTCTCCCATCATCAGTTCTTTTTTTTACCGAATTACTTCTTCCCTTTTTTAGAACGGCAGTTACACATCAAAATTTTGTAGTGTTACTAATTACTTCACTCTTAATCTCAGGGTCATTAATATTTTTATTCACACATTTACAATAATAATTTTATGAAAATACTTTTCTTCTTAGGTCTTCACTCATTGAGTCTCATTTTTCAACTGATGTTTTTATTCGTTATTTATTCCAAGTTACTAGGCAACCTTCTTCTTCTCTTCCATATGATTAACTTTGTATCGATTTTTCAATAAAATATTTATAATATTACAATTACTTCTTCCCTTTTTTAGAACGGCAGTTACACATCAAAACACCCTTGCAGGTGGAAAATCGAAGATGCAAATAACAATATGAAACACTTATTATTAAATAATTTTGAAATAGTAACATTTTTAATAATTTTGATCAAGAGATCTTGATAAATATTCATTTCACATCATAATCCCTCGTAATTTAAGTTGGTTGAACCTAACAAAAGCTGATCACAATCAAAATCATTTCATCCATTCGACAATGCTTTAAAACTAGAATTATAATGGAGTATTGTATCATGATTTTATTTTAAATTTCAAGTTTTAATTTTTATCCAAACCCATAGTCATTTTATCGATTCTCTGACGTGCAGTGATGGAATTCAACTCAACAAATTTTGTTGCGGCTCATTGTAATGGGAAAATCTATTTTATCGACTGGTGTGATCTAGAAAATAATTAACTTTACTTTTTTCCGTTTCAAGTCCACCATTTTATATTTGTCTGTAACGCCATTTCGGCTTAACGCATAGACCAAATTCTATTAAATTTTGCATGGATCTTCCTTTAATGAATTACCAGCGTTGTATGTGTTGGGATTTTCAAAATTTGCTTGCATTTTAAGAATAAAGTAAGAGAAAAGGAAAGACACTCAGGTCTCCTTCTATAGGGGAAATATGGTTTTTAAAATGACCTCCATCACATGGGATTGGAACCACATTTCAAGGTTTCCCTCTTATCCATCTGGTTGAGCCTCCATGTGAATTAAGTTATCATTCATAAGACTAACATATTTATTGAGAGAAAAAACATTTATCATTTTCCAATAAAGAATATTAACAAGTGATTACTAGGTGAATTAATTATACGAATTTAATTAGGCTAATATTACTCTATAAATCAGACATGTAAAATTGTATATGATTTAATCAACCAGCTGTTTGGAACAACAGGCTGGAAGGATATAGAAACGCAGCCTTGGTGACGTGATACAGAATGACCTTTTGTGGAAAACAGACATGAAATAGACTACGCAAATTGAATAATAGGTCTGATGATTGTGTTTAATTTTTTGATAGTGATTATCACTAAGTAAATTGAATATGTTCCTCTGTGCATGCACCGTTATTCTTGGGCGTGAGGTCCCTGTTCACAGAACTACTAGTATTGATTGAATCAGTCTACAGCTTTTATATTTATTCAGGAAGTATTGTTTAAAGTGCATCAATTATACAATTTGTAACTAATGCTTCTTCTAAAATAAGTTGAGTTCCCGAGAGTTACGAAGCAGCAGATGTTATCATTATTGTGTCGATGAGCACCAGAAGACCAGTGGCAGTGAGAGGCATGTGTCTCTTCGAAATCAAATATCGAGTCATAATTATTATTACGCCACATGATTAACCGGCAAGAAGATGAAAGCTGTCATGGCTATGAGTTGGCGCTGGCGTTTATTCGGCTTGATGTCTATTTCTGTTTCGGAAGCGGAAGTTACACGATATATATTCGTATTTGACATTTCAAACAGTCGCAACTACATTTCCCATCCATCCAGCATCCATAAATTGGAACGTCTCTCAGAACCTCATCATTTAAACCGAGCACAGGTTCATGATGTAGATGCGTTCATTATTGAAGGGTATTCTGGCTAGCATCAATTGCCACAATTATTATTGAGCGAGCATTCGTCGAATAGTCCTAATTATTATCACTCAAGACTATGACCTCCCTATGAACTTCAGAAATAGAACAACCCCGGTAATTTTCTTCATATAGTTATATTGTAATAAATACAATATAAACTCCAATAAATTCTGTTTCTCCTTTGTTCTGTAATGTCGGGGAAAATAAGGTACATTTAAATTGAACAGCATTCATATTCATTAACAAAAAAATGTACAAGACTTCCAACTCAATTTTAATCACACATGCAATAAGCAGAATCTTAAAAACAAAATTTAGAAAAAAAAAACAGAAATATATACACAAGAAATTGAAATAGCTTTTGTTAGAATGTGCTGGAGAGAGTAAAGGGAGGACCTTTTTAGCTTTGGTTTCCTATGAAATAGGACAAGCAGTAAAAGTAGTTTTCAATGACAGGTAAAGAAAAGTGACATTGAAGATGAAAGCAGAAAACGAACAAAGAAATAAGCGAAAACAAAGATAGAAAAGCAGCGAATTGAAGAGTTTTCTCTGTATTGTTATTCTACTCCTTTATTTTGATCATCACCAATACCACTCAGTTATGTGAACAGACACTAATTTGGATGAAGACTGTCAATTCCACGTAGTGTGCTCCGGGACTTTCCCAGAAAAATTCCAACACCTTCTCAGGCACAATAGAAATTTATAAGATATTTTCTCACAGACTTTGATAGAATTACAATTTTTAGCCTTGTTTCCAGTACAGTATTACTTGATAACAGAAAGAGGAATCGCTCTTAATGTACCGCTCCGTCTTTAACTAATGGCTCTCGATAATTCCTATCCCGATGGATTATGAGTTACTCTTTTCGACCACATTGGAAGTCATTTCAAGTTCGGCTGTTTTTGAAATTTATATTCGCCTGACCTTCCGATCCTGTCACTAGCTCTTATCCACTTACCCGGTGGTTCGGAACCCACCTAAAATAGTAGGTCCACCATGTTCCCCGTAACATGGCACAAACGGCGAGGTGGAACTACCCGTAAGGGTCTCCCCACCATTAAAAGCCATACGCTTATTATTATCCACTCACTCTATCTCTCTCTTTCTTTCTCTCACTCTCTCTCTCTCTCTCTCACTCCCTCTCTCTCAGTCAGGTGTTGATAAGGATATCCTTAAATATCCTCTTCTAAGAATGGACATTTATATGTTCAAACTTCGCCGTTTCATGTACGAGATAGATATATCATGCTCGTAGATACATCACAATCATATTATCGTTATCAAATTGCACCTCATATTCATTTCGTTGAATAATTGTCTCGTTAATCTTTGTAAAATTCATAGAACAATTACAGTACTTATAATATATTTTTAACAATCTAGAATCTAAGACTATAAGACTGTGCATTTTGTAATCTACACGAATAAAGTAAATAATCTAATCTAATCTCTCTCATCCGCAATATCTTTTTCTCTCTCTCTTCATTTTGTAAGAATAACGAGAGATTGGATAAATATTGGATATTATTGGTTCAGACTAAAGACAGGACCTTCCGTCCTTTTCATGCGAAACACCACTGTGATCTTAATTAGCCTTTCTATTCTCAATACATTGAATCATTTAGTTTGAAGTGTAAACTCAAGTGCAATAGTCAATATTATATGAGTTGAAATTTAGCTAGACTTCGTATTATATGACAATGATGCATTTAACTTCAAAAGGGAAACTTCAATGAGAATCTTCCTGCTGATAGGACCTATCAGGTGCAAAGTGTTTTGCTTGCGGAGAGTTGATCAAGTACGCAGTAAGGCAAGTGATTTCGCACCGAGCTCAAAGTATGACAATTTTGTCGAGCAGCGATTAGCGAGTCCGCCCGTTGGCAGTGCCAGCCCCTAATTACTCTGTATCGGCCCGTCATTATGCGTGCTATCAGCGCTGCGCTGATGGTGGGAGAGGGGACTCCGCGCGCAAAACCAATTCATTGATTGCGAAAACGTTAATAATTAACAAAGTGAAAAGTGAAAGAGAACGTCAGCAGGGCAAAAGAGATGCCACAAAGCTTGTTGTATATACTTGCCGACTTGGAGTTTGCAATCTTGAAAAATATATAGGAAATGTTAGCGAGTGACTCAATTATTCAGGGAGCACATCCGAGTGATGCCTAACTATTTCAGGCGTTGCTAGTGCCGCTAGTCACAGCTACCAACCAAAGAGGAGGAGCACTACTACGCCTCCGGCTCAGCCCTCGGCCAACAACACAACCACCATCATGCGCCACCTCATGCTTATTCTTCGATATGTTGCTTAACGTTACGTCGACTTTCAAGGCGGCAATCAGCTGCTTCCTAATTTCCCACATATGATTGACAATGGTATAAATAAGGAAGTTGATAAATTCTCTCTAGCTTTAAAAATGTTATATATTTTCTAAGTAAGAGGTTAAGTAGAAGAAAAAAGAAAATAAAAATGCAATAAGCAGGGGAGTTGGAGGACAAAAAGTGGAAATTATGCAAGGTATGAAGGCAAACAGAGAAGTACAGTTAAGACAAAAGACAAAACACAGTAGACAAAAGAGTGGAGACAGAAATCGTGGAAGGAGGGTATTTTAATGAGGATAATTACTAGGGATATTGAATATCCACAATGGATCAGAGGCTTTCGAGGAGCATGCAGAGTCATTTTATATTAGGAGAAATGAAATAAAAAGGATAAATAATAAGACTTTAGAAGTTGTCTACTAAGAAGTTGTCACAGCCATATTTTTATTGAAACAGTGAAATACTAGTTTCGGTTGTTACACCATTATCAATATCAATCAAAATGTTGATTGAGATTGATAATGGTGTAACAATCAACAGTTTGATTGAGATTGATAATGGTGTAACAACCGGAACTAGTATCTCACTGTTTTCAATAAATATGGTTGTAGCAACTTCAAGTCTTATTATTCATTATGGATATCTTCCACAATATCACCTTCACCACTACAAAGAAAAATAAAAAGGAGGCTGTAGAGAGAATATAAAGTGATTGAGGAGAGTAAGGAAAATGAGAATTACATGGTGGAAGACGAGGTACAGAAAGTATATTGATGAGCGGATGAAGGGGGAAAACGGACATGGACGACCAGATGGCGGGGAAGGTGGAAGAGGAATGGTTGAGTGGAAGGTTGGAGGAGGAGGAAATGACGAAGAAAGGGGTAGTGAAGGAAAACAGGATGATGAGGAAGATGGGTGAAGGAGATCGAGATGGAGTACTCATACAAATACTCGATAATCACCATCGCAAAATCAAACCATGTTACGGAATGCTGTTATTAACGCTGCTCATATCTGTCATACACCATACCACAGCACGAGTTCGATTTTTTTAATGGTGATTATGCTCAAGTATAATGCACTGAAATGTCCAGCACACATTTAAATGTTCCGCTGTGCAAACACCCTAAGAAAGTGGTGGATAGAATGAATGCCTTTTGATGGAGTTATGGATAGTGATGAAAAAATAATGAATAGCTCAGAAAGAGTTTCAGAAACATCTTATATTGCTCATATTCTAGAGAGAAAAGATAAAAAAAGTACTGTATAGATAAAAAAGTATCATTTTAACGCAAGTTGTCTGTGATCTATCAGTAAGGCCCGTGGTAAGACGTTGTTGAATTCATCAAGGGTTGTGGCTGTGCTAGAATGGCAGTGCCTTGTTTGATGAAGTGTGTGCTTCTGCTTATTGAACATCAAATTTGATGCGATGGTTTCGGCACTACATTGCTTGGTCTAGGCCTAATTAGTTGGCTTCAGTATGATGCGATGCGTTGCAAAGGTGCATGGCATATGGACGCTTTCCTCGGGGAGTAGTGGAAATTCTAGCATAAAGTAACGAGCTATCACGTGTAGGCGCGTGGGAGTATATGCTAATAATCCAAGTATTTTCATTCGGCTGGATAGCTAGAGTTTGCATTCAATCGATCAACTTAGCAAAGTTATAATTGAGTCGATGAAGTAGGCACGAGCTCAGCCTACAACTCAGAGGAATATTGTTCTTGTATGGATAGAATCGCACCAATCACACAGCTCTATTTTAGTGGGAATATTGTACAGACGTATCTCATCAATGCACTCAACCAAACATTTGTGTTCTCGTACAAATAATATTGGAGGACGCTCATTGATGATCTATTCACTGAATATCAAATTGTTAGTGAACATTTTAATAGATAACTCATACAAGAAAAAAATCATTTTTGTATTATTTTAAGATAATAATGACAGTATTTATAATTATTAGAATAAATTAATATAATATACTGATATTATAATACATAATATATGAATAATAAATTTACGGATATATTTTTCTCACTCTGCATGAAAACCATTTCGCGTGTTAAAATGTGCTGTATTCATGCAAATGAACTGTAATGTGATCATGAATTTGGGAGGAGATAGTAGAGTTTGTGCGAAACTACATCAACGAAAACATTTAGAGCAGACGGATGCATAGTGTTCAGGCTAGCGTTATCGTTAACGTAGTTTTGCCTCAACTCTAAAAATGCCAACAACATAGATGGAAACTTATACATGATTTCAAATTTAGTTCATACAAAAGCTGCAAGAATCTTATAAGAGAGGCAAACTAGTGATTTCTATTTATGCATTTTTGTAATAAATATTATCAACTGTCATCACTTTATTAATAATAATTATCTTCAAAGGGAGTCATTTTCGGCTACCTGCGAAAATTTGGAGATGCATTTTTTATTGTTGATCAAAGTTTGAGTTACATGTGCACATTAGTAGCAGCAGAATAATCCGAATCAAGTTATTTTTCTTGCAAAATACTTAGCTTGCAAACTTTATCGAAAATAAATAGCTTTCCCTGTTGGCGCATACAAGAGAAATTGGGAATAACAATTTAGGAAATGTTTCCTCGAAGAACGGAAATCGTAAATTTTACAGGAAACCATAAATTCGAGAGTTACTTTTGCAAGTGGATGCCAGCCGTAATCACTGGCTCTACTTTTCACACTCTAGTCAGTCAAACTTTGATTGGGGGGGGGGGGGGGGGTAGGACCTCGCTGCGAGATCATTGGATTGATCCAAATCCACGCGCCAAAGATGAACATGTCGCTTCGACTTAATCACTTTCGAGTCATCAGAAATATTCGACTTTGCCAGTTGCTGAAATATTGACAAGAATTATATTTTCAAGCAGCTAGTTCCTTATCCACATTAAGTAAGTTTGGCCTGACGTTTCTAACAGTTTCCCATATGAATAACTAACAAAATTTTTTAAAAAGTAATCAAAGGAATCGCAGTAGATTTATTGATTGATTTATTTGATGCAAGGTCTTGAGAGACGTATTTCATATTACTTACAAAATATACAGTTTACAAAAACAATAGCAGCAGTTAAGAAAACAAATTTACTAAACTAACTAGATCTAAGCTAACTGAATAAACTTTAACTAGATAATAGGTAATAACAGAAATAAATAAGAGAAGAGTAAGTAGTTATGGACAAGAAGATAAAACAAGAATGATGCATGATGATGAAGAATGATCAATGGTGATGAAGAATGATGATAGAGATTGATGAGTTAGAATGAAAATGAGTATGATGACTAAAATATCATCTCTCCTATTATTCAATCATAATAATATAATTATATAAATAAACCAGTGCTCACAACTATTTTACTCAGCACCGATAAACTTCCAACTTATTGAGCCACAATAAATCCTTTAAAAAAAAAAATAAACTAAAAATAAACTCCCAGTTGAATTCCTCCTTTTAAACAATGTACATATTGAGGTGCTCATAGAGTATTTTTTTAAAGATGTTTAATAAACCAGAAAAGATAATGTTATCAGGCTCCACTCTCTCGAGGCTGTAACCAAAAAAGAATTATTAAAAATTCCAGTGCGGTGCAATGGTATATGAAGCTTATGACAATGAGACCTTGTCCCTCGACCAGGATTCACACTTGTCATCAGTGTGAAAGCGTCTTGAAGATATGCTTCATAACAAGAATTTTGAAAGTGAGTCAAAGAATGAAGAATTTTCTTTTGAATTTAAGCCAGTCTAACTCGATAAAAAGTGGTGTTATGTGTGAATCTCTTCTGGTGTCAAAAATAAATCGTACAACATAGTTTAGAGACCTTTGCAACCGTTCACTTAATTCATTTGAAAGATCATTGTATACAACGCAGCAGTAGTGAAGAAGTGGAACTTTTTTTGGGAGGATGAAGTCCACATACAGTAGGTCTGAGACCTGTGCGTGAGTGAGTTGGATGATGGTGATTGATAAGCGTTATCAAAGCATTTACAAGTGTGACTCTAACAGATCTCGGCAAGTAATTTTTAATTCTCTTGAGCTGATGCATGCCACCAAAAATTTTGTTTCATCTTGTGTTGCCTGCTCCTAAGTCCTACCAACCAAGAGAACTATCTATCTGAATGCCAAGGATTGGACACACTGCGAATTAGGAATCATATTACCTATTGCCATCAATGACAACATTTGGAGAACTGGCAAGATCTGAGCTATTTAGAATTCTAGGGTTAACAATAACTATAATTTTTGTTTTTGTTGGATTCAGTCTCAGCCCATGTGTATCAGACCACTCCACAAGTTTAGTGATATCTCCATCCATGTCATTTACTGAGTAACTGAAGTAAAATGAAGATATATTATGAGATCGTCTGCAAAGAGGTGGTAAAATGAGTGAGAAAATATCATGAGAGCATTATTGATAAACATAGAAAAGAGGAGTCCTCTGAGAAAATATTTGATAAGTATTATTAGTCAATCCAATTCTCTAGTGATGGAGATCTTAAAAAAAGTTATTCTCTTTCAATAAATAAAGAAATTAACTCTGGATAAAAGATCAATTCTGATAATATTCCTGCCATTGAAAATTAACCTCAGGATTCATTGCTCAGTATTAAAAATGTATAATTGATAAAATCACCATTAAATTAAACTATCTATTAATTGATTATTAATATCTGATGTATATACTTAATATCATTAATCTCTGAGAAGGCTCTGCTGATTAAAAAACATGGATTTGCTCGAACTGTTCACTATAACTTATTGCAAGTAATTCATTGTTGATACGAAAGTTATAATTTTGAACTCATCATTTTTTCCACTTTTAAGTTAAATTTCATTCTTTGACATTTTATTAAAACAGCCTGTTTTTTTTATTTATTTTTTGTCTTGCTTTTTTTCCGATGCATACAAAGCACAAACAATGCCGTTTTATTCACAATAATATTTTCATTCGCCTCACTAATCTCTATCATACACTGACACATCTGGAGATGCACATAAAATAAAATATTTCAACCCTTGTACCCGATTAGAATAATTATCGTTTCTAGACCTGCAGAGAAAACTCACTTCAATCCATGCGGTGATAATAGCACTGGCGTCTTGGATAAATTATCGCTACTTCTGTATTTTTATTGCATTTTTTAAACAAGGAATAGGCAAACTAACCATTTCATTTTTTCCCTTCTATCCAGAGCTGCCAGGTAGAATATCAAATGCCCATGCGATTGCAGCACCGAAGTTGATTACTATACCTGAAAAGGGATGGATGTTGAGAATGATAATTTTCCAGTGTTATCGGCTTCAAAAGAATAACCCTTAATTTTCTACCTTCTTGTAGCTTCTGGAATTGGCGAAATATTATATAATCACTATTATTGTGTTTCTTGTGTTGTTCACAAGGGTCTATTGGTGAATCTAGAACATTTCCCCCATCTACAAAACGGTCATGTGCATCATGTTTTATCCAATTCCACTAAGATTAAAAAAACGTAACATGTGGCCATAGCCCGTCAAATTGTTATGAATGGAGTGCCCCACATCATTATGTTGTCAATTAATGAAAATCGCTAGCATGCTGAAGATTTGATTAAGTAGGGTGGGTATACCCAACATTGATGATGTTGGGATAGAACTGAATAAAAAATGGTTTGCCTTTCAAACATGTTCGAATACTACCTGAAATAATCGTTTGCTTTTTGATATGTGAGGACTGAGGAAATCTGATCCAGTAAACTACATAAATCAGTAGTTACTCCAGTTTTTCAAAGTAGGCTATTTGCACAGTTCTTACACGCCTTTCATACAAAAATTCACATAATAAGTGAGTTATTATTCTCCCAGTGGAAGTCATGATCAAAACGTACAGAGATTTTTGAATAATAAATCTGGTTGCTGCGTTCTATCCGAGGGAAGATCGTCATTTGGTCATGGAGTGTGAGGCTTCTCCTAAAGCATCAAAGGTTGTTTGCCATATGGGCCTTCTCAAACATCAGATTGCCATTGCATCATGGTAGCTGTCACTGCCTCTAGGCTGAAGCTTACAAGCTACGTGTTGAATGGGACTCATCTGACATTCAAATAAAATTTAGCTCTCGGTTGAACTATGAACACCTCATGAGCATTTCTATAGAAATATCATTTACCTCTATCATTCAATTTTTTAATTACAAATATTGGAATAAACTCTAAGCACTACTGTTTGTACTAGACACAAGACAGGGATATTACTTGGATAAGGTTAATTAAGGACCTGAGAGAGCCTTATTGAAACCATGCGTCTGTCTGTGCACTAGCGCTTGAATAGCTTCCTCATATTCCAAGTGAGATCGCTGTTGATTTTGGAGTTTAGGAGTCAACTATTAAAATAATTATGATGTAAAACAGATTTCCACTACAGGCTCTAGATTAATTTAGACTAGTGAAAATCAAAACAGCTGTTACTGTTTATATTTGAAAATCTAAACATGGAAAAACATTTTTCAATGTCAATTGTCAACATCGACGCCACAAATATATGTTTCCAATAATAAAACGCCTTTATATATTATATAATATGAAGCATAGTACAGACTATCAGACTCGAATAAAAGCAGCTCAAGAATTGAGCTCTGATTCTTCAGTCATATATTTATGTTTCCTATAGGTAAGTGTAGCCTGATGCTTCCACTGCTCGGTACGTCAGTGTTCTAGGTCTGAGCTCTATCAACGTAAATAACGCTGCGAAACCTAATATAATTAATTATTTAAAGTTGGATACTTGAATCCACTTGGATTCTTCATTGCTAGGTAATTAGAATTTTTGTAGATATGTTTTCATTCGATAGGCTTATCCATTTAAGATAAAACATTATTTTTATATGATTTTTTTTTTGTTCACATTCTCTGATACAGATGTTGATCATGATAAATGCTTGGTTTAGTCTCGAGCAGATGAAAAAAGAAGGCATGAGGTTCAATTATTATTAATATTATTTAAATCTTTGGGTCCGTGGATACTACGTCGTATCGGTTCACCTATTTCTTCATCTAGTCGTGTTTGAAACACAACGACGAGTAGGCTTAGTATTTATTTAATACATTGAGTCCCGATAATTCGAGTTTGATGCAAGGGCGGATCCAGCAGGGGGGCGCGCGCCCCTCCCTTGAGGTAGTGTAAAAATATATTTTATGGTTAATGCTTGTGAAAAATGATACATCTTTACATACTTTATACATCTATTAAGTAATCCAACTGATTCGAAATCGTTATTTTTCTTTAACATACTTTTATAATAATCTAATATTTATTGGTGATAGTGATGATATGGTAGATATCCAAAATTAATAAGGCCCCCTTACAAAAATCCTGGATCCGCCCCTGGTTTGATGAGACAACAAATTATAGAAAACCCGGGTTACACGGAATAATATGAGAAAAATTGTGTTCCAATTGAGACTACGGGGATTAAAGTGATACCTTATTTAAAGACAATGAGTAGAGTAGTGTAGGCCTACATATCTTGCAGGGCATTATCATGATCGTAATTGATCAACAGCTCTGATTGTTTAGTGGGAATTTCTTCTTCAGAATAAATCATACGGAACAAAGATTTTCCTCTTCTATTTTATCCTTTTGCCCTCTCCTTTTCTTCCTCTTTTTCATCCTCCTCTTCTTAATTTTTTTAATCTTCTTCTTCCTCTTCTTCTTCTTTATCTTCTCCTCTTTTTCTTGCAAGAATTGAGCAATCGTTGCCAAAATATCTGTATACTGTACCTGTCTGATCAAAATACTAGTGCTTTTTTTAAAATATTATCGGCTTAATCGTACAGTTTACAAAAACTTTTTCAATTCATAGAAAACTCATTTTTGATCTTTTTTGTTGGTTTTTCTCATGTTTCTAATCTTGCATCAATGATATTATCAGTAATTCGTTAGCAATATTGTCAATTTCTAACTTAATATAACTGCAATATTTTTCTATAAACCTTGATTGAAACTCTGAGAAGTGTGCATTTAGTTGGTAAAAATCACCTATGTGTCGTAAAATAGAGATTCCAGAATTATTCATAATCAAAATGATAACTGGAACCATTTCCTGCAGTGATAGCGTTGGTTGGAGCGTGGACCACACTAACTATGAATGAACGATGAAAGCATGAACGAACACAATTCTACGTCACACAGCAGCCGCTTACGTCCGTCCCTTCCATTCATGAGATCGAGGTGCATCGGTCCAGAAACGTTATTACTGACGCCAACAACTCTCTTCTTTCGAGGACTCAACCGAAAAGTTAATTTTAGGACAACTTCCGGGCGTTTCGCAAACACTGATGGATGCTACCGATGTTAGGATCAGTGTGGGGAGGGGTTCAGGGGAAAAGGGGTAGGTGAAAAGGTTTGAATGACGGGACGCGTGGGATGGATTGAGGACGATTTGCTGCTGTCGTTATATTTACATCCCGATATTCCTGCATACTTTTGTCAAAACTCAATTTGAGCGAAGATTCATTAATTTGAATTGCCACGATCTATCTGGATGCTGGCGCGCGCTTGTGTGTGTAAAATGCCTACTACCACTTTAAATCTGCGGTGCAGTGTAAATATTTACGTTCGGTTGAGGCCGTGCCCTCTCTGTTTGTAAACAACGGAAGAGACTCCAATAATTCTCAAAACTATTTTTAATATTCCGAACATCTGTACCTGTCTTTGCTACGGGAACATCAATCATAATGATTGAGTTGGAGAGAGTTACCCTATCATTACATTCTAAGGAGGCTATAGATTATAAGGAGTTTGTCTCATGACCGACTCATAATTAATTATTATTCAATCACATTAAGTTAAAGTTTCACAATAAATATTACTTGAAAATAATTTGTAAAGCTCATACAGGCTAAATAAGGTTAAAAACAATAGAGGGTGAAAGTCAACTACTTTGATTTATTGATCCGACTTCCTCTGCCTCATTGAGATTGCTAGGTTTTTCGAACGCTTTGTGATAACGTCAATACAGAGCCGAACAGAAAACTTACCTATTAACCTATTTCCGAATCAAAACATACAAGCAATGAGACACATATAACCTTAAATCTATTTTCACATCTGTCCATATTAGTGGATAACATTCCCAGTCAGCACAACTATGTAAATTATACATATTATTTATCTTCAGCCAAGGTCCATAGATGGTATATAATACATATTGCATTTGTATAATATACGTAAATAATACATCCAAATGTCCCACTTTTGATTGTATAATATACGTATATCAAGGTCAATCTATACATTCATTTGCGTAAATAATATGTCAACAGTATATGTAAACAATACGTACACCATAGACATATAAGATACATATTAAAAACATCCCTAGTGCAACAAATTTACATATAATTTATGTTAATACATATAATATATGTAAACTTGATGTCAGTATATATCCTTTTCAAAATAAATTTAATGTGAATCATAGAGCTTGTCATACAAATGGATATTAAATGAACAGCCAGCAATATAGATGAAATAGATTGGGTTTTATTGAAAATAAACAATTTTTGTTGGACTTAGGTACAGTACATTAAACATTAGATTTTTTTGTCTTATTCCAAATTCTGGTTCCTGCCTGCCTAAACCATTCCTGCAGGCGATTTTCAAAAATCTTGCTGGTGAATATAGTGCAGTGTGTTGCACTAATAACCCCTGAAACAATAATTTTTTTATATTAATGACAAATATATTAACTTTTCATGTGAAATTTAACGACTTGCAGTCAAATATTTGTTAAGAATAAGTATAACTCACTTAATCTGGCCGAGCGCTTTCGAATCTATGAGATCCATCTTCAGAGGCATGGGTTCCTAGATCATCATGTCAGTTTTTTGGTTAGAAGTGTTGTGGTTTTTGTAAAATGTGATCAAAAAGTTTGTGAGATTTAAAATTTAGTTGTTCATTGAAAATGTTTTGTTTATTGTGTGTGGTGTGTTTGTATATTTCAAATTGTTCCAAGGTGTTGAGTTCGTGTCCTTTGAATTTTATATGTAGAATGTGTAGGTTGGTACTGATGTCAGTAAAAGTGTGTCCAGTTTGAATGATATGGTCGGCAAAATTCGATTCAGCTTTTGATGTCAGGGCTTGAAAATGTTCCTTGTAACGTTGTTTGAATGTGCGGCCTGTTTGTCCTATATAGAATTTGTTACAATCAGAGCAGTTCAGTTTGTAGATCCCTGGGAGATCGTATTTTAAATCTCACAAACTTTTTGATCACATTTTACAAAAACCACAACACTTCTAACCAAAAAACTGACATGATGATCTAGGAACCCACGCCTCTGAAGATGGATCTCATAGATTCGAAAGCGCTCGGCCAGATTAAGTGAGTTATACTTATTCTTAACAAATATTTGACTGCAAGTCGTTAAATTTCACATGAAAAGTTAATATTAACAACGCAGTTCGTCATGGAACAAGAAATCCAGGACAAATATATCTTAACTGAATACTTTATTACTTTGAAAAAAATAAAATAAAAAGAACGCTGTAGTGGCAGATGAGTCACAAGAAGTTTCTGAACTTCACTAGCAAACCTGTCAACATTTTTCAAAACTCAACATCTATATCAACGAAAAAGTTGTAATTCTGATGTCTTCAGACAACATTTTTCAAGAAAATGTTTGTGTTTCTTGAATAAAAGCTGTGATAAGAGAAATTTCCTGCATTGTTAAATTAATATGTAAAATACACAACAGTAAATATATTTATAAGCTGACACCCAGCAGGGATAGTAACACCAATGGCATCATGAGATTTTATGGGAGAAATCATCTGTTTGCAAATAAAACACAAATTTAATTACCCTCAATTTTTATTCATGCAGTACTGTATTCCAATTTAAATAGATCAAGTTCTGTAGTATTATTATTGTTTTTATTATTATTACTGTAGAACCCTTTAATATGACCTTGGGAAAACAAACTGCTCAAAATAAAGTGACCATGTCTGACAGTCCATCACACTTCCATCACCACGACCGGCACTGCATGGTGTCTTGCTCATCCCCAATTATTGAAAGTGTTCAAGGGTGGTCCCAGGAGTGCTGGTCAAGGGAGTTTTGATTAAATTTCCATTTATGACCAATAAAATGTAGCCAATTTGCCAATTTTTGATTGATAATACACAATTGAATCACCAATTTTACCTGATAAAACACTTTCCAGCCATTTTTTTGATTATTGAATGCAACAATTAATTGCCAAAAAAATGTGGCCCGATTGCCATTGTAAAATTAATTAATTTTTATGATTAATTCAAGTTCAATTTCCATTTTTTGCATATGTGGCTTTGGTCAAAAACCCTTTTTGGCTAATAATAACACACATTGCAGTTGTCAAATCTGGACTATAAAATGTGGTGATTCATTTTTTTGGCCATAAAATTATGTTAATCTGCCATTTTGCTTATTTTAGTCAATAACAACTTCTGGTTGGTGCATTTACCCTCCACAATGCAGTCCAGCTGTCCAATAATTTTCGGCAGACAGTATGCATGCAGCTTGGCTGTTATAATTAAATCAAATTATTTTTCATAATAAGGCTTAAAAGAAATATTTAGGAAACTTGCTTTAACAAAATAATACAGCCAAGAACATTTTACATTACACTGGTTTTGACAGGAAGTAAAATTCAGTTTAGGGTTTAAATTTTTTTAAATTTATTCTGGAAAATAATCTGTAATTTGATAGTAGAATATACTTACTTTCTAAAATCAGAAAATCAGAATGATTGAAAGCTTGTTCAAGGCTCTCTTGCCTTTCCGCCCCTCCCAGCTTAAATTAACTGCAACTTCATTGGTGAGCAGTCTCACCAGGCTACTTGTTACAGAATCCTCTACAGAATTCCCTCCAATTTTCATGAGGAACTCAACCTGGAAAACAAAAAGTATATTGTAAAAATAAAAATTACACATAAATTACGGCAGTACAAGTTAAGCTGGTTTATTTTGAGAGATTGGCAGTTCTTTAAAGTAATAAAAATACATTTAGGCATTAGGCCCCACTAAATTGTCTAAAATGGAAGACAGTCTCACAGACCATCTTTTGTTTTATATAATTTTCAGTGTTGTATCAAGTTTTTTATTCCAGAGGGTATTTTAGGGAAGTAAATCCTTAGGAGTTGTTTTAGTCTCACAGACCATCTTTTGTTTTATATAATTTTCAGTGTTGTATCAAGTTTTTTATTCCAGAGGGTATTTTAGGGAAGTAAATCCTTAGGAGTTGTTTTAGTCAGCACTACATTTTTAGTATTTTTTACAAATCTTTTATTTATTTACATATTATTTTAGTACACTTACATATTCTAGTGTATGTGTGTTAGATGTAAAAAAGAATTATACTGCAGAGTTATATGTAGGGAGATAAGATATACACTGTCACAATACAATTAGATATGCAACACAGTAGTCTAAGTAAAGGTAAAAACAGTTTTGGAATTATTAGTTAAAAAATATTTGATAATGTACACAATTAAGTCATTCAAGTTGAGATCCTATAATTGGTTAACCCTGAACCCTTTCTATAGCTTGAGTGAATACTTTGCCCTGAAGTCAGTACACTTTTGATGGACACTCAATACCAAATAGGTAGGCCCACTATCTCTAAGAAACTTTATTTTAACTAGACAACACCTAGACCAAAGCCTAATAAACCTAATACATAAAATGTAGAACTACTTAATGAAACTTTATTTGTAATTGCACAAGAACACCTTATACACCAACACTGCACCCACCCACTTCAAAGTAATAAGTCATAGGTAATAGTCATAGGAACTCTCTGATTTATGTACCCAGTGGCATACCGATAATGGAGCGAGTGGAGCAGTCGCTCCAGGGCGCAAGGCTGTGAGGGGCGCCCCGTTCTTTAGAGAAAATTGCTTTTTACTTACAAAAAATGTATTAATATAATGAAGGCCAAAAGAGTAAAATGCAACACAATTTTTAAAAAATCGTATGTATACATTGCTGTGCATTACTAAAGGGAACATTCATGTCAAATTTAAAAGAAATTGGTTCACGCGTTCAGCCGTAAATGCGTTACAAACAGACAGAATGCAAAACGGTCGAGTCAAAAGAAGCAAATAGTCGAAAGTACCAAGCCAAAACAATTTAAATTGGGTGACAAATAAAGGTATAACAATTTCAAGTAATTGAATGAAGACTTTGAACTTATTCTGGAAAAATAAATCCACAAGAAGTTAACTGGTTCTTATATTAACAAGAACAGGACTGAAATACACCACTTTTGAATCCTATTTCCAAAATATAAGAAAATTTTTGTAAGAACGACAAAATGATAAAAAAATAACTGCAAATGAATTTATAGAAAAGAGAAAAAATCCAAAGCAAGCTGTTTGGAAATTGATAAAAGCAGAATCTGGCCTGGCAAAAAATCATTCATTGGAGATTCGCATCTCTGACAAATGAGGTGTAGTAAGAGGCGGAAAAAAGCTGCTGATTCATTAAATGACCACTATATTAATATCAGCCCAATCGGGTGGTTGAGTGTAGACTGATTTTTTTTTTTTGGGGGGGGGGGCATCGAAAGACCCTTCCGCTCCAGGGCGCTTGAAACCTCGGTACGCCACTGTATGTACCTCCTTAAACCTTGGCCTAATACGCCCCCATTGGTTTCTATTACTAAGAAGATGGACATTGAAATTTGCAGGCCTAATATTGGCTAGTTTGTAATATTTTCATTTGATTATATATTGTAGGATGTCAGCATAACTGTACCCCTTACATCGTTTATATAAGGTACATAATGTTGACATATAACAGTAAATATAGGCTATAAAATGAAATATAACTTACAACTTAGGCTACTTTTACAATGCTCTGTGGAGTAAGGTTTTGGTTACTTATCATAATGTAAAGACATTGAAATTCATCATCAAAACAAATGATTTTACAATATTATACATCATACTCACCTAACCTATCTCCACAGTGCTGTAAAAATAGATAAGTGAAGCCAATTCCATTTTAAATTTAATTTAATGTTCAAACCACCAGAACAAATGATTCAATAGCCAACTTATTATATTATTAATTTCGATGTAAGCTATTGATATTGGTAAGCTCAATATTTCCAATCAGATAAGTTAAGTGAGGTACAAGTACAATACTGTACTCCACCCACAGCAGAGACTGAAAACAGATTTCAGTGGAAACTGTCAGTTGGGATAAGTTACCCAGAAGTTTATATGTTGATCAACCAATAGGCCCTAACCCTATTTAGTTTTAGTTTTGATTATCTAACATCAATATAAGTTTATTCAACCCTGCAATTGATATGAAGCTTGAACTTAAGTGTTTGGATTTTTGTATTTGGGGCTAAACAGTAGGCCTAACATACAGAAACCTAACCTAAAAGACGTTTTTATAAGTTTCTTGGATCCTTTCGAAGCCAATAGTGACATAAGATTCAGTTTCTTTTTATACATTATGAATAAATACAAAATAATACGTTTTCCACACTTACCTTGAACGAATAATTAATGATGTTGAAGATCCATCTTGTTTCCACTAATATGTAATATAAACTTGAAAAAAACACTTTTAAATGGAAACTAACTCACGTTATGGCGTGACGGCCGTTTCGCTCTGTTGTCTAGAGCATCGTCAGACGACCCACAGTACACTGACTTAAGGTATCATACCTTAAGTCAGTGTACTGTGGGTCGTCTGACGATGCTCTAGACAACAGAGCGAAACGGCCGTCACGCCATAACGTGAATAATTAATTGTCCTTAGTTTGAACTCTGAAGAACAGAACAAACTAATTTCTCACTTCACAGACTGCCAGAACAACAGTTCTTGAAAATTGACCTCAAAAATACACTACTAACGAACTCAAACTATAAATATATTGAAAAGATAATTAATATTATACATATAATGAAATTAATGTACAATAATTAAATGATTTATTACAACTAAAAGCGAGGGCAAGATCGAACAGAGCAGAAGTAGAAGCGTGTCCGTGTCTGTGTGTGTGTACTGTCTGTGTGTCTCAAAGTCGAATGATCCCATAATCGTGGAATGGTGGTAGCTTGGAAAGACAGACTCTAAATCAAAATGGACGACACCTTTATTCTGCACCAGCCAACTCACTACCTTCGTTCTAGGAAAAAATTTCTCTGGGGCTGGGGAAGTTTAAGCTGTCTAAATTGTAAAAACAAATGAGATAAATATTAAGTATTGCCATGTAAATATTTAGTCAATCTCGAATATAAATAATATATATAGTATATGTATAGCCTATCTTAATACATACCATATACATAACATTGACTTATTCTGTACTTATACCAGAATTTGTAATAGAAGCATAAAAGGTTATAAATGCATTCTCCAAGCAAAAAGGCTATTGCTTTTCACTTGTTTTAGTTTTCTCAAAATACTACATTAATTTCATGAATGTCAACCATGATTCGTCGAATTTATGTATACAATACATTCCAGATTCACATGACCTAAAATTGACCTATTGACTTAAACTATACGTATACTATACGGTTTGTGCTGACTGGGTTGGCACTACTGCCAATTACACTGACAGAACAGGCTCTGAGGGTTTTGAAGAAATGAATATTAACTCGAATGGATAGGTAGTATTTTTGTTTAGTACTACTAGTATTTATAATATTTTAATAATCTCTAGTATTAATTTGTTGTTATAATTTAAAGTATCCTGATAAAAAGCTAAATTCTATTATCAAGGTAAAGTTGTACTGGTATTGCAAAATTGCCTTGAAATTAAATAGTTTTAAGTTGACAAATATAATAAATTAAGTAATATTTCATTAAAAAGTTTACTAAACTCAATTTTAAAAAACGTTTTGGCTAGGAAATGGGTCCAAACAAGTAATCTAAATCGAATTACTTAACTAATACTCAGGTAACAACGCGATCCCAATTGAACAGTCACCATCAGCTCTTAATACTACTGCAGATGTACAATACAATACTAATGTTAACATGAAGTTGAAAATAAAGCATTATTATTATTATTACTACTGCAGATTTCTGAATTATTTCGTGATCACACCGAATTAAAAACAAAATTAGAATCATCAATAAAAATCCCGAGGAATAACGGATAGGGTTGGTGAAGCAAATAGAATCTCTGGAAGTTATTGTAAAAATTCAGCAGGAACACCATAAAATCTAAATTCTAAATCTCAAAAGTCGATGTAGGTCAATGTCAGAAAAAAACGAAATTTTCATGTCAAAAATAAACGAAGCTAATATAAAATCGAAACCTCTAATTAATACAAAACCAATGGAAACTAAAAAAAATTAATGGGAAAACATGAGAAATGGTTAAACAAAAAGTAATAGTGAGGTATTGCAAACATCAAAAAAAGTATAGTGAAGTATTGCAACAGCAACAAAAAAATATAGTGAGGTATTGCAAACAGCAACCAAAAATTAAGTAATGGAATTTAACGGTACTACTTTTGACATCCAGTCGTGGACGAGACTTCAGTGATCTTCATGTTGAAAGATTGAAAAATAAATATAATGTGCAAAGTTTTTTTCAACCATTGAAACAATTGCATCCTCAGGTCACCAAATGGGGAACGGAACAATTCTTATTTCTTTCATGGATCACTAATACTCGTTTTACAAACGGAAATAGTGAAATTTCGGAAACGGAATTGGAAATTTCGATACTGACTTTGCAATAAAGAATAAAATGACAAAGAATTCAAACAATAGATGAATAACTTGGTAATAAAAGTTAATGAGTATACAAGAGTCACAAGAACATAACAAACAATAGTTGATAAAACCCTTAAACATATAGATTGCTGTAAAACGAGATTAGGCGGTTCGGAACCATCTGATCAAGATTATCAAATCTTATGCCCGGTTTCTAGGTCGTTCATTAAGTTTAATGGATCATTAACTCACAGCTGGAGCAATGTTAACCCATTGCTCCAGCTGTGAGTTAATGATCCATTAAACTTAATGAACGACCTAGAAACCGGGCATTAGAGGTGAGGTTGTAAAGCTATAAATCGATTAAAGAGAGTAGATTAATGGAAGAAATTCAACAATGTGAACAGGGAAATATCAATTGTTTGAAACAGAATCCTTCACGGGAAAATTAGAGTAGGGTTTACAACAGCAATAATTTGAAAAACTATGATAGTTATTTAAAACGATGAGTTGTCCAGTTAAAAAAGTCACTTTAAAAACCAATTAGACAAAATTGAAGAGTGGATAACTGATGATATCCTTGCAGAAAGAAATAAGATTGAATATGTTAAAGATGCATATATTATGATGAATTCAAATTATCTAGAAATATGTTGAGTGAAGATAATTACAAAGCTCTTATGAAAAACTATACAAAAGAAGTGATGAGATTTAAATATAAGAAAACATCTGACATGTTTAATAATAAACAAAACTAGGCATGTAACTGATGAAGATGCTTATACTGTAGTCCCCAGAATAATTAACGAAAATAACAAGTATATCAATGATAGTGTAGATATCTGTAATTTATTTAAGAAATATTACCAACTGGTTGCTAAGAATCTTTAAAAAATCTCTTAAGGCTGTGCGCCAGGCACCGTGACTCTGACCAAGTCTCGAGTCCCGACTCAAGGCAACAAACAAACGAGTCTACAATCGAGTCGAATCGAGTTTGGTCCGGTTTTGAATCACTCTGGTGGATTAGTACGCAACTAGCTTTCCATAGCCCTGGAACGTTGCCAGATCTCTCGGCTCCCGTCTGCTCCGCTCTTCGCCTGGTCTGACTAGGCCTTCTTGGGAGGGAGGCAGAGTCGTTCTACTACTCATAATCTAGTAAAGCAAATATAGTTTACAAGCCTGAGCCACAGATATTCTAATACCTGAGCTTTCATTCACAAAAGTAATCCATTATGTCTGACGGCTAGAGAGCCTGGACAGTTTTTGCCCTCTGTTCGCTTAGGGTGGCATGAGTAGTTTGGTACATTGTTTTGTGCCGTGTTCCATTTTTAACCTAATATTGTACAGAATTCGACAATAATAAAACTAATAATTGATTAATGACATTAATGTAAGGAGTTTTCTGTTGTGTTAATAATGGCAAGGCAAAGCATTAGTTGGGTCATGTCTTTCAATATTTTGTTTTTTATTTTTCTATTCACCCAGGGTTACTCCTAATTCAATCGGTTACATGCTAAACGCGCACAGTGCTAAACACGCACAACTGAAATTCCATGGAATTCTGTGCAAAACGCGCACAAGTTTTATTGAAGGGTCAAGAAAGGGCCTCGGCTACCTGAAAATCGGAAGTAGATTCGGAAGTATTATTAATCACTTTTAGATCATTACAGTGATCAATCAAATCATAAGTAGTGACAACAAACTGTATACTTTGAATGGTAATTGTAACATAATTTTTTAAACAATATAAAATTATGATTTGATTGTGTGGGGTTTCATCCACATTAATATTATTATAATATTATATTCAGTAATATTATCAATATCATTGAGAAGCTGAAATGATATTTGTAATCAAAACATTACAGATTTTCATTGAATGAATCGTCACAAGATCAACAACAAGTGGTATTTAGAGCTACAGAGAAATTAAAAATCTCAAGATCATCCACCACAGACTAGACTACATATTTTTCTAGAATATATTCTGATGTTCTGGATTTTTCTATCATCCGTTCAATTTTAATAGGTTCCATTGAATAGTTTTATTAAATTAACTTTCAAATGTAGATAAAATTGATTGATATTTAATTTATTCAGTGAATTATATTTCCATGTTTTAGCAGAACCCATAATTCTTCTATTTATTAATAATTACACTGTTACTGAAAAATCAAAGTAAAAAAAAACATTGCTATTTTGTTACTTGTACTAATACAGCTCAACTAGAAAATATTTCTTGGAGAGCTGATCAAGAGAAGAGTCTCCTAATTTCATGAGGTAATAAATTCAGTTCCATATCATAATATAGGCTCCCATTGTTTTGATTGTTTTGTAATATGAATTTGTATAATGAATTTTCTTCCGGTCGGTACACTACCAGAGCGGCAGTTCCAGGTAGTGGAGACCCTTTTCTGACCCTTTGATGAATCTTGTGCACGTTTAGCTTAAAAAATAGTTTCTGAGTGAGTAAAACCGGGGGCCATCACGTGTTTTTGGCGCCCAAGGCAAATATCTTAGATTTTGGAAAAATTGGTTAAATTTGGAAAAATATCTAATATACAGGAAAATAAAATTGACTATTATAATTTGGAGAAGGCTTTTTTACAGACAACCATTTATTACCTCATATTCAAAACATATATAATATTTCCATAATATTCTTGTAATTTTCTAAGCCAATTCTTGGAAATACCAATATATATATATATATTGCAGCAACTCCTGAGGTCGTCAGAAGCATTACAAATTGTCATATTTCACATTCAAATAATTTTGTCTCATACAACATTGCTAGAACGTTAAAACAGATAAAAACACAAAATCACATTCAAAATTAGCCTACCTATCTATTGCAGTGTGTCATTTAAAGCTGTCTATAAATTGTCTACAAAGTCTTTGCCCTTTCATAAAAATCCTCAAACCTATATAATGAATAGTAATGGATTATTCATTAGAAAAAATTTCAGTCTATGCTTAAAAATTGGATATGGCAGATTTTTTAAGCTTTCTGGAATGGCATTGAACAGTTTTACACTTACAAAAAGAAAAGTCTTTTGTGTGTTTGAATAATTGTAACGGTGAGTAATCAAGTTATTTCTTGTGTTGTGAGTATGTATCACCCCCTGTATAGTGAAGTTTTCCAAATTATTTTTCACATAGATCAAACATTGTAAAACAAAGAGGGAAGGTAGGGTCAAAATTTGAAGCATTCCATGTGGAAATATAATAATTTCCCCAGGCCCCTGGACCCACTATTCGATTATGGGGGGGGGGAGGGGGGTTACTATTCCTTACTTGAAAAACTTTTAGGAGAAATATTGTATGCAATTCGCGCGTGAAGCTTCTTTATATCGCTCTCGCAATAGTTTCTTGCCAATGTTTTGGCTCGAGCGATAAAGTCGCGCTTCACGCTCTTAATAAAAAAAAAACTATTCGCTCATTAGTCAGTTAAAATTAGCTGACTATACAGCCAATTTTTTGTTAACCGATTTATTTTGAAAATTTATTATTTTTGCCTATTAAATTTAATTGTGTTGTAAGTATAACGTTATTATTCTGTAGCTTTCTTAGGTTTATTATTAACGTTAAGCTTTCTTAGGTTTATTATTATTAACGTTATTATTCTGTAGCTTTTCTAAGGTTTTTATGATTTTTTAGCCAACCAAAATAAGTGTTTATATTAAGAGTAAAATTGTCAAGGTATGTAATGCTAGGATAAGTTGATTGATGAGTTGTAAGATAATCACAGCGTATTAGCAACTTTTGTTCACTCTTTTGATGGACAAAAATTGGTACAAAGCTGGAAGCTTTTTTAATCCACTCTAGGTATTCTAAGTTTGCAAAAGTTGAAATTGAAGAATACGGAATTCTACTTTGATTGATGTATATCAATATATCCGTTGAATTGTTCATTCACAATCAATTTTCAAAAATCAGGTATTCCTGGGCGCTCTTTGTAAGGGTGGCCGATTGGATTGGCCAGCAAAAAAGACTTGGTTCTCTGCTGTAAAAATCATTTCCCGTTTGTTCGGAACCCACCTAAAACTGTAGGTCCAACTCATCAATCACCATCATCCAATTCATTACCCACTCACAGGTCTCAGACCTATGTGGGCTTCATCCTAATTATTGAATTTTTATTTTTATTATTGAATAATTATCCATTTCCTAATTTTGGTGTTAAATAATAGGGCATAACACAATTATAATATTGAGTAAAATAATATACTCAATTGTAATATTTATACATATTTTTTTAGTATTTCATCTCATAATTTGTGGTAAATTTCTGTTTGTAGAGCAACTTCTTCAATTACAGTTCTACTACAGTTTTCATTGGAAGCCTCTTTATATATTATCTATCATAGAAGTCCTACAATATAATCCCATTCACTATGTAAATTATCCAATAAACTATAATGTAATCAAAAGAGTAAGGTACAATATTATGGAACAATCGCAAAAAGAATAATTCGTTTCCTTCCTTCCAAAACAATTTGGCATATGTTTATTTGAGAGAAAAAGATGAGGGTGAAAGAGAGTGAGAGAGCGGAAAGGAATGTGAGAGTGCTACTGGAGACATGTCATTCAAAGCAATTATTTTCGATCGCATAATAATTATTCAAGACTGTAAACATAATGCATCCGGCAGACAGAGCGAGTGCTGGTGTTGCGCGTGAGGGAGCATTGATAAGGGCGAGTAATGAACGAATATGGTTCAAACCGGCAACATAGCAAGTCCTTGCATATGTGTGAGTGAACGTGCTTGCACATTTGCATGAGGAAGTTGACTCTGTAAAACTGAAGAGAATCCAAGAAAACTTTGGGGCAACTTAGCTACCCAACGATTTAATTTGGATTTAGAATAATCTCTCTATTACTAGAAGGGATATCAGAGATTTCAATGACATATTTTGTATTTCAATCGGAAATCTAGTTTTTCTGTAATTAAGGTTTCAAAAAAATGATTTTTTTTAAAAATGAAAATTTTGAAAAATGAAATACCTCATTACAAAAACAATACTTTGTTCCATTGATCCTGAAAATTACACTTTTCTATTCACAACCGTTCATGATACTGGTTGCCCCCAAAAATTAACTTTAAGTGCTCATATCTCAGAAAATAATTGATTAAATTTTTTTTTATTTATTGCAAAAGACTACATTTCAGTAGCCTAATAATCTCCAGTCGAAGAGACTTTGAAAAAAAAATATGACCAAAACCCTATTGCACAGCCTTAATACTGGTATTAGTAATTCAAACATGTGAACTACTGAGGCGATCCAGAATTAATTCAAATTCCAATTGAATACGCTTCTATCATTACTCACCAAGTTAATGCTAATCTCCCCGACTTCTTGGTTAATAAAAATTTTGATTTTGTATATGAAGTAGCTTCATACGCATATAAGCAAGGTACAGTCAGAAGACCAAGTCTCTCGAACAACGACCTACAAGAATCTAACTTATTTACTCTTACCATACACAAAACAGCTTTCTTTTGGACAAATACCCCAGATGAAATTTTAAAACATATTTTCTCAATGTATGGAGCCCAGGTCAATCGTCTATCCAACAAAACTCCTAGAAATGCAATGTTTTCTTCCTGGTCTAGTATCGTTTACAAACACGCTCATACCCCTATCTTAATTTAAATTATGATTGTATTAGCATTTTCTACTATTTATCGTTGATTTCAACTGATTTAAGAATTGGACAATGGACTGCACACCTATATGGGCACTTATTTCTAAACTATCTAGAATGAAATTGCTGAAAATGAGGGATGTATCGTCTGCAAATAAGAGGGCTCTACCAACAATTGATTTTCTGGTAAACGGTTGACCTGTAACAAAAAATAAGCAATGGACCTTGTATAGGACCCTGAGACATTCCAGCTTGGACCTCTGATTTATTAGATTTATTTTTTACTATACTATTCCCAACTACTGTAGTTTGATCTACACATTGTTTTCTCCAAATAAGATATTATTAAAACCATTCAGTTCAAACCCATTTACACCTACATTTTGCAGTGTTTCGAATTAAGTTCTATCATTAACACAATATAATGTCATTGATAGATCTAAGAAGGCTGTTTCTGTTGTTCTCCCTTTCTGGTTCATCACAGATGAAGTTAGCTTCTTGAATGTGCAAAAGTAACCTATTAAAAACTACTCTTTCAAAAAATTTACCTATTACATTTAAAATACCAATTTGATTTGATTTGTCTATAATTTTCTACAATATGTCTCTATCACAACTTTTGAAGATTGGCAAGATCTTCCCCTCTTTCAAATTCTCTGGAAAAGTACATTATTCTAATGATTGATTGATCAGATAAATCGAAGGGTCTAACAATATTGATCTTACATCCTTTTAGAATTTTACTTTATACCCCAACCATTCATACAGTTTTTTTTTTTATAAATTCACACTATCATTGATATTTGGCAACTCGTCTTGGGATACTGGATGGAATTTAAATTCATTTTGGATCACCTCAGTAGTCCTCATGTTTGAATCACTAATACCTGTATTAAGAGATTTTAGAAGATTCTTAGCAACCAGTTGGTAATATTTGTTAACCCTAGAAAGCTGATCTGTCCAAGAATTACATTAAAGCTTAACTATTGTAAAACTCACGTTAGAAAACAGTTTTCTGGTAGCAGATTCTTCTTCAAACAATTGACATTCCTCTGTTCACATTGTTGATTTTCTTTCATTACTCTACAATCGATTTATGGCCTTGCAACCCTACCTCTGAGATTTATAGTCATGATCAGATAGTTCCAAGCCGCCTAATCTTGTTTTGCAGTAATCTATATTTGTAAGGATGTTATCAACTATTGTTTGTTATATTCTTGTGACTCTTATATATTCATGAGCCTTTATTTCCAAGTTATTCATGTATATAATATCCTTATGTCATTCTTATGTCAAATCTTATGTCATTTAATTCTATGTTGCAAAGTCTGTATTTGAATCTCCCGCTACAATAACGTTTGTAAAACGAAGGTTAGGTTAGGTCTAACCTAAGAGTCTACTGAATAGTTCGCAAAAATTGTTCCATTCCCCATTTGGTGAACTGTAAATACCAACACAGCTACTTCGAAATTGATGTCAATTTTAACTTTTAAGCCAGTAAATTCTTAAATAATATATTTCCACAGCAAATATCTCTACATATTCTAAATTAAATGTTTGCATATTCTTGGAATTTTTAGTGAAGATACCAACTTCGATGAGATGCCCTGCAATACGATCCTCTCAATGAATAGTTGTTTGTAATATTAAGTTGTGACATTTTATCTTAAGAGCTGGTAGTGACTGTTTGTTCAATTAGGATCGTGTTGTTACCTGAGTATTAGTTGAATAATTTGATTTATATTACTCGTTTGGACATATTTCCTAGCTAAAACGTTTTTTTAAATTGAGTTTAGTAAAATTTGTAATGAAATATTACTTAATCTATATATATAAAAATGAATGTGTGTATGTATGTTTGTATGTATGTTCCCAGTAAACTCCGAAAGCGCTGAACCGATTTGAATGAAATTTTCAGGGACGATGTAGAATAGTTCTGAGATGGTTCCTGTGAAGTTTGGGAGTTCAAAGCCCCCCATTTTTTTTCTCCGGGGGTTAGGGGGGGCATACTTATACTTTGATATTTTGTGTCCTAACCGCTGAAGCGATTTCGATGAAATTTTCTGGCACAATGTACAATAACTTAGTCCCAAGATAGTTTCTGTGAAGTTTGGCAGTTCAAAGCCCCCATTTTTTCTCCGGGGGGGGAGGGGGGCATACTTATACTTTGATATTTTGTGTCCTAACCGCTGAAGCGATTTCGATGAAATTTTCTGGTACAATGTAGAATAGTCCCAAGATAGTTTCTGTAAAGTTTGGCAGTTCAAAGCCCCCCATTTTTTTCTTAGGGGGGGGGGGGGGGAGGGGGGCATACTTATACTTTGATATTTTGTGTCCTAACCGCTGAACCGATTTCAATGAAATTTTCAGTGACGATGTAGAATAGTTCTGAGATGGTTCCTGTGAAGTTTGGGAGTTCAAAGCCCCCCATTTTTTTTCTCTGGGGGTTAGGGGGGGCATACTTATACTTTGATATTTTGTGTCCTAACCGCTGAAGCGATTTCGATGAAATTTTCTGGGACAATGTAGAATAGTCCCAAGATAGTTTCTGTAAATTTTGGCAGTTCATACTTTTTTAAATATTTTTTTTACTATTCGGTAGATCTTTTTAAGATGAACTAAAATATTGATTTTACATTTTTAAAACTTCAAGCTTAACTTGAACTTATTTGTAAATATCAATCTCAATATCAATATCCATTTACAATTTATATTTTTTTTTTAAAACATGTACAATTAATAAAATTCCTGAAAATATATTGTTTCAAAATATGTACAAAAATTAGGTGTGTTTTTATTTGGGCATAGCCCGTCTACCTGCCCCACGCATTCCTCATTATCACAGCCCACTATGCCCCCTCTGGCTGCCTCTTGCTGCCACTGGCGTAGCAACGCACGCCGGGTACCGCTAGTTTATTATAATTGTCATCTTAAGACTATTTAATTTCAAGACAATTTATCAATATTGGTACAACCTAACCTCGAAAACAGATTTTGGGTTTCTATCAAGATACTTTAACTTATACTGGACAAATTTATATGGGCAATTATTAAGATATTATAAATACAAATAATAAAAATAAAAAATACTACTTATCCATTTGAATTAATATTTAATTCTTCAGAATCACTAGAGCCTGTTCTGTCAATACCCATACACGATCACTGCTACCTAGATTTTTCTTCAGAGTATGTATTAACATTTATTAGTGAGATTTAATTCATCCAAAAAAACCTTGTGTCAACTATTAGATTGAGTTAACTGGGAGTTGAAACCACCAAAATCGACTGTTTGAACTAAACAGCCAGTTAAACTTAGTTTGCAGTTGAACTAAGATTAATAATATGGTTCAATATTTAAACTTCAGTTCAAACTAAGTTCAATTATATAGTTTATAGTATAGGCTATAGTTTGAACTGGAATTCAGAATAAGGGCTTGAGAGTAATGAGAATTGAAATTAATATAATATAGTATTCTTTATTGTATTGTAACTTTTAATGTAATCTTTTTAATGATATACTTATTTATTTTTCATGAAAAGTAGTGTGTAGTGGTAATATAAAAGTGTATAGTCATTAATTTACCATGAAAGACAAAATGTTTGAAAAAGACCTGTACATAAAAGGTTATTTGTACAGAAGTATAATGATAGCAATCCAAGGAACCAATATACCACGCTAATTTATTTAAATACTGTTGCTTCACATTATGTTCAATATCTAATTTGTCATTCTTCCATTTCCAGAGAAAAAAAAGATGCGAATAATTTGGAGAAATGGTAAATCTTTCTAAATTAAAATAAATGTTCACCACACCCTCACCCTTTTTGCACAAACCCTTTGTTATTGTACCTATCAAAATTATCAATACAGAAAATTTCATATCACATTTAGCCTACCTTCCTTATCACACTACTTATAGTGAACCCAGAACAGTTTATTTTATTTTGAGCACGTTGAATGTTGTCAAAACATGTGTCTTGAAACACCATATTTTATTGAATTCCATATGACCAGTCCAGGAAATATGAACCATAATTTATTTGTGACACACGCGAATCTAGTATTGTTGCAGTATTGTTGTGATCCAGCACTTTGATGTTGTTTGCCATGATTTACAAATCTTTGTGGCTATGCAAAAATTTGTCATGTATTGAAGAATGAGTTTGTAAGTTTTCACAGTGTTTTGATGTCTTTATCACCCTTATTCCCAATTTTGCATGCTTAGTATATCTATCACTTGGCTTGTTCTTATCTTTGAGTGGAGAATATAGTTTTTTGTGGTCATGTAAGTCTATAAGTGGAATATTTTCCATTGTATCACCGTTTCCATTTTAAATCTATATTTTTTCTCCCATTTTAGCATTATTCTGTGACATTTTTATTTATATTCAATGATAATGGCCGGGTTAGGTAGTTGTGTCACAGATATTCGCCAGAATAAAATCATTCAAAACCTTCAACAAATTGTAGTATTATGTCTCCTGATGATAATTATCTGTCTCAATTGATTTAATTTATTATTCAATATACAAACTTACCTTTTGACCAAAACGTCAAAATGATTATGTTCAGCAATTAACTTGAATAAATAAATTGTTGAGTGTTTGGAATACATGAAAACATTGCTACACAATAAAGGTCTCAACGGACAGAACGCGGCCTGGCAAGACGGTCTGACGCCGCGGCCTGACCTTCAACTGTGCTTATGGGAATTGCATTGTCCACGACATACTGAGACCGAACTGCCACAACGGCCTGCGTTAGGCCGCTTCAGTCTGTGTTGGAACTCAGTTTGAACGCGATGGCCAGCGGATCACATCCAATTGGACACCGAGAAGCTCATAGTCAGAAAAAGTCAGAAAATAATGTTCACTAGCTGACGTCAGGCCACTCTGTGTCTGACATCCCCAGGCCGTCATCCAAAGCGTCTGTATGCGACGGCCTGAACGCGACGGCCTGGCCGTCAGGCCGCGATCTGTCTGGTGAGACCTTAATAAGTGATATCATTTATTGATTATTTACAATATATCAATTTGTTAGTGAAACATTTTTTATTCTATGATGTTGAAGATCCATCTTGTTTCCACTAGTATATAATAAAAACTTAAAAAAAACGTTTAAATAGAAATTATGACTCACGTTATGACGTGACGGCCGTTTCACTCTGTTGTTAAGAGCATCATTAGACGACCCACATGCTCATGCCTTAAATCAGTGTACTGTGGATCGTCTGACGATGCTTTCGACAACAGAGTGAAACGGCCGTCACGCCATTACGTGAGTCATAATTTCCACTTAATAGCTGTTTTAAAGTTTTTATTTTTTCAATTGTTCCATATTGCACACAATACTACATAATCTGTATATGCATTCCCATCCCCGTGCCACAGTTCAAGTCTTGAGAGCTTATTTTGTTTGAATTTTAAAAATACAATATTCATGTAAAAGAAACACATAAATACAAGTATAGAAAAAGTGTGTATTGCTACATTTATTTTACTAAAAAAAGAATTTTATTAGACTTTAGGACATCAATTTTTGTTTGAGTTCTTCACTGTTTGCAGCAATGTTATTTATTACTTCTTCTTTTTCCAAACTTTCAAATAAGTATTTTTCACAAGTCATGAGCATCAGGTTAGCCAGTAAAGGTTGACTTGTTGTATTTCTTAATTTCGTCTTAATGGTTTTTAGATTTGAAAAAAAACCTTTTGTAGGAGACTTGAGTACTGTGTAAAGTAATAACAAATTGATAGACTGAGTATAGATTGTTGAAAAGTCCATTATAAACTATGATAAACTGATGAACTATGATGACAAACAATGGAACTCAGTGAAACCACATGATCAGCACTCTGAATACATTTTCTTCTTTTACATAGTGCAAAGTTGTTTTTCTTCATCCTCGAGTCTGAAGGCCTTATTTATGAACGTTTCTGATCAATGAACGACTTGTATAAGTCAGACTTACACTTACAGGTTCATGATGTGACAAACCAGCGAGCAGCTGTATAACACTAAAAGCCAACCCAGCTCTCAAGACAAAGACCTGACTCCTGATAAATAATTTAACATTAATAATTTACATCAAACAACTCTAATTTACACCAATATAAGAATTTACACTACATAAATGTGGCAGGGACAACTGGGTTGGCTTATAACCTCACTTTTCAGCTCGTAAATCCACCCAGTAAAATAAGCAACACTTCAACTCAAGTTTGTATTTATGAACCTTACTTACAGGTCTTCTTGACTTAAAAGTCAAGTCATTCTCAAAATCGTTAGGCCTATCTGAAATCTGTTCTCAGCCAAGTTAGATACAGAGCAGACTTGAAGCCGTTCTTAGATTGTTGTGTTGCTTCATTTTTTATAATATAAACTTAAAAGACACTTTTAAGTGGAAATTATAACTCACGTTATGGCGTGACTGCCGTTTCACTCTGTTGTCAAGAGCATCGTCAGACGACCCACAGTAGCCTACACTGATTTAAGGATCTAAAGCTGGGCATTCACGTTCCGATTTGCAGTACCATTTGCAGTCCAACCTCCAAGGTTGGATCCGAAAACGGAACGTGAATGGGCTTGTTGGATAGTTGGAATTGTAGATGGACTACTAGAGGGATAACTTCCGAATGTTGACGGTGTTGGAACGTGTGTGGGGGCGTTGGATCAAGTCGTCCAACCTATCTCAATCAGTGCATGACCTTCGGGCAACATCGGGCAACTTCGGTTACATTTTTCGGCTCGAGAGCGACGTTCACAGCTGATTAGGAATAAAGTTGGATTTCAAGTAGGAGCGTGAGTGGAGTCGACTATCCATCTAGCAGTACTACTAGCAGTACTGCAAGTGGTACTGCAAGTTGGAACGTGAATTCCCAGCTTAAATCAGTGTACCGTGTTCAACATCACACATTCATTTTTTAATATAGCATCGGCTCATAAAAATAAAATAGAATCATCATATTTAATTTTGCACCATTGCAATGTAATTCACTGTATATTTGACTTATTGAAACTATTTTTACTTGTTAGTTTGAAGTGACTGACAATTGAATAAACTGACAAATATACATAAACAGAATTTATTAATTTCGAATTCCTAAACTAATAGCAATTAGAGGAATTCGAAATTAATAAATTCTGTTTATTTTTACTTCTTTTATATAAATCGAATTCTAACCTATACATTTTTCTTTGCACTAGGATAGAATTATTTTTCTACGAAATAGGATGAATGAAGTTATTTGGTCTGCTTGCAGGTAGAGCTCACTACACTGCATCAAAATGCTATAATTTTAAAATTCAAACACAGAAAGTAATCAGAATTTTTTATTAATTTCGAATTCCTTTAATTGCTATTACTTTATACTGAAGACTTCCGCAATGGCGGATATTGACAACAGCATTGAACAGCTGATGGGAATCGATTCCCATCAGCTGTTCAATTAAAGGAATTCGAAATTAATAAAAAATTCTGTTTATGTATATTTGTCAGTTTATTCAATTGTCAGTCACTTCAAACTAACTTAACAGAAAGTAATAATTTAAAAGATATTGGTGTGGATATTGGTGCGTAATGCCCGTCTCCACCAACCGAACATGCTCAGCGAACAGTGTTCGCTGGAATCAGCTGATGTCGCCGAACATTTTTTGGAGTTGGTTTGGTGTGGACGCCTCCTCGAGCATTATTATCGGTGTGGTGGGAATAGTGGCGGGAACCTGTTGTTGGTCGTTACTGTTCGCTCACAGACCGAACATTTGAATTGAACTCAAGAACATGTTCGGTGACCCATATGTTTAATGTTTGCCCGTTTTTTGTATTCGCCAACAATGCTCGGCAGACATGTTCGGTTGGTGGAGACGCGGCTTAACAGTAACTGTAAATTTACATGCAATGTAGTATCTTCATCTTTTCATGTATTTTATTTTATGTTTATTAGTGCCTGATATTACAACTCAATTTTAAGTTAGCTTGTGACCACGTTCAATGTAGCCTAGTAGAGCCTTTCCAAGTCGTTCTTAAATCAAAGTAAGCCACGTTCATAAATACGGCTCTGAATCTTCACCACTGCCAATGTGCTGATCCTGAAGCTCTTTCTCAATTTTGGATTTTTTCCTTGATGTTTCAGTACTCTTCCCTTTGATATTTCCAAGGGTCAGTCTGTAAACATCGTACTGCCTAGCAAATTGTTTTAGTTCAGTTATCAAACTGATTCTTGAAAAATTTGCCAACACTGGCAACGTTTGCATAAGAATTTCAGGCTTCTGTAATTTCATTTCCACAATATCATTAAACTGCTTGGGGTCCAAAAAAGAACAATCTTCAAGAAGTCCTTTGTTTGGCACAAATCTCTTATTGATACTGTTGATTGCACAGTACAATATGTTGAAATAAGATGAGTGGCCTTATGCTTCAAATTTGTTGACAGAGGGCGACTCATCTTCACTCAAGCTCACCTGGAATCATTTTTCTTTTCATATTTTTTAGGTGGGAAGTCAGTCTCAATTTATACCTTTTCGAAAATATTTTGTATTTCTGTGGTGTATTTTCTAAAAAGTTTCAATAATATTTATCAAACTCCAAATCTTTTTTTTTCAGTCAACTGTTTCAACATTTCGTCCACTAGTTTCCATGCCATTGAGTACCGGTAGTCAAGCGATTTACTCTATGAATTGAAATATGGAATAATTTTATAAATGAATCCAACAAGCTGTTGAACAAATAATCATCTGCAAAGAATAACTGATTGATTTTCTTGTATGGAGGGTCCGGGTGCCCCCACAGAAGTAATTTTAGATTAGATTATTTACTTTATTCATGTACATTACAAAATGCACAGTCTTAGATTATAGATTATGATAGTTAAAAATATATAAGTACTGTGATTATTGTTCTATGAATTTCACAAATATAAACTAAAGAATTAATCAACGATTATGTATACAGTATAAGATGCAATTTGATAACGATAATATGATTGTGATGTATCTACATGAAACGGCGAAGTTTGAACATATATATGTCCATTCTTGGAAGAGGATATTCAAGAATATCCTTCTCATCAACACTTGACCGTAGGCTATAATAAACTGAAAACGGTATGAAAGTTAAAAACTAAAATAAGATGAATAAATTATTTAAAGGAAATGAATGATTAGAACAAAGTGATTGATAGAGTTAATTTACAATAATAATAGATGTTACGGATTGATATTATTGGTATATTGGTAGGAAATTCTACAACAAGCTACCGCAGTTTTTGAAGAGTCTTGAAAATATAGAAATATTTAAAAAACAATTGAAGAAATATTTAGTTGATAAAGCTTTTTATAGTGTACAAGAGTTCCTTTCACATCAAAATTAAGCCTCACCTCAACTAATTGAAGTAATTATGGTATCTAGTGTATAATATTGTTGATCTGACTTGTCTTATACTCCTTAACTGGACATATTTCTCCAAGACGTAATCTACAAAAAAAAAAAAAAAAAAAAATATTATTGATTGAATTTTAGTTGAGTTTATTAACTAAAAATAGTCCAAATGTGCGATATCTGAATGGAAATTAGCTTGAAGACATTTTTATAGATATTTGTTTAAACTGCATAAGTTGCCATTATAACATGTGATCCATGAAGGTCGATCTATTTCAGTATTTCCCAAACTCATTGGCTCCAAGGATCCCCCCCATTAAAACCAAGCCGTCCCCCGGACCCCCTATGTTTTCCCCTACTTCTCTTCCCTGCTCATTTATTTATTAAGAGATTATAATCAATGAGGACACAAGAATGATCCCATTGTTGTCCTCATAACACAAAAACAAAGTACAAATTTCAAAGATTACAAGAAAAATAATTATGAATATCTGAAAATATAAAGGTGATAATTTAAAAATCAGATGAACATAATCATAATAGATGGCTGAATCATAACACATGGCTGAAGAAGCAAAGGTGTGGAATTTGGATGAAGCTATTACAGATTGAAGATATTAAAATATAAAAATACTGAAAGAACTAAAAATATTAAAGAGCTTCACATAGTATTACTATTGTACAACGATAATTGAAATACAAATTTTAGAGGCGTAAATAACATAGAATTTTCATGGTGTTAGCGCTACACGCTGCTACCATTGCAATATGATTTATATTTGAGTAAACTACATTTTACTAATTATCAAAGAGCACTGGGTAAAAGAAATGTATTTTTGAAATGTTTATTTTTAATTTCTCAGGCTAGTCCGCGGACCCCCTGGGATAGGCTCGCGGACCACACTTTGGGAAACTCTGATCTATTTTATAGCATAAAAAAGCTAATTTTATTGATAGGAGAAAAATTCAAATTGGTTTAGATTAGGAGGCTGAGCACAATAGCATAGGACTTTAAAAAATTTGAATATCTAAAATTCTCATATTTTTTGTATTTGTGTTAGGAAAAATGTCGGTGACAGCTCTGCGATTCATAGTTGCTTTGGCGAGGCTGTTGCCCGTCACAATAATTTCCCTGGCTACAATCGCGCGATTGTAGCTCGTGTGAACCCGGCGTATGAACAGTCGATCGCGAGGGGATGAAACCGTGCTGAAAAGAAGAAATTACTGGCTTTATGTGATTGAATACCTTACTGTAAAGTATATACTCAAACACCTTGCTTGATAAGTTCAAAATGGCAATTGGTTTTAAATTTGAAATTATATTGTTGCTACCGGATTTGTAGACAGGCGTTATCCTAGAAACTTTCCATTTTTTAGGATATTTATTAGATTTGGGAGCTTAGTTGAAGATAAATTGCAATGCAAGGGTCGAGTAAGTATAATAACTCTACAGCCTTTTATGACATAGACTGGCACACCATCAGGTCTACAAGAGCGGGTGGCTGTGAGGTTTTTTATAGCTGAATTGAATTCAACTTTCGAAATATGTTTTATTTGCAGTTTATCAAGGAGAGGCAAAATGTAAGTGGCGTCATCTGCTCAATTATTGTTCTTGTATTTCTTGTTCCATAACGATCTGCGTTGTTAATATCACCTCTTTATTGAAAATTTAACGACTTGCAGTCAGTTTTTAATTGTGAATTAATAATAATTGTGCTCACTCTTGGCCAAACGTTTTCGAGTTATGGAAACAAATCTTCAAGGCATCCTAGATCGTCGTTGTTGGTTTTTTGGTTTGAAGAATTGTGGTTTTTGTTTAAAGTGGTCATAAAGTTTGGGTGATTTAAAATGTAATTGTTCATTGAGGATGTCTTGTTTATTGTGTGGTGTGTTTGTAAACTTTAAATTTTTCTGATGTGTTGAGTTCGTATCCTTTAGATTTTATGTGTAGAATGTGTAGGTTCGTAGTGATGTCAATAAAAGTGTGTACAGTTTCAATCAGTGGCGTAACGTTTTCCAATTGGGCCCCCCCGCAACCGATTTTCCGGGCCCCTCTCCTCAAAATCATCTAAATATCCCCCCTCTCCCTTGTCACCCCTCCCATAAAAACTTGCATGATTTTTTTTGGGCAGTTATAATTATGTAAGAGCAAAACACATTTTTATCTATTATATTTAAAAATTCAATCATGTTTCAAGGAGGGCTAGTCTAATGATTTTGGCTGTAGCCTACGGGCTCCTGAAAGATAAAAATAGTTGAGTGTTGATTATGTTATAATTATCTAATATTAAAACTGACACTGTATTTCACTTTTCTATATTGTTTTACTCACTTATATTGGAGATGCTTGAGGAATGCATTTCACTTCTGAAAAAAGCTTCGTCAGCCTTTGTCACTTTTCAGAAGTGAAATGCATCCCTCAAGCATCTCCAATATAAGTGTGTAAAACAATACAGTATATAAAAGTGAAATACAGTGTCAGTTTTAATATTAGATTGTTCATTTAAGTATTTCGTCATGAAAAACATCACAGATAAATAATTAATTTTGAAACCTAGAAACCTTGAAATTGATGTCTTCCATAGGATCCACATTCACATCCTTGTTAGCACCTTCGCTCCTTTTCCCAGAAAATGTGTTCTCTCAGAATTCGCCTCGTTTGCAGACACGGACACAGGTTAAAATTTGAAAAAAGGGCATTTTATCTAAATTACAGCAAAATTACTAGGTCAGGAAAAGAGAAAAAAATTTAAGAAATTTATTCTTAAGAGGCAGAAGAGAGAAAACGTGAACTACTTATACAGTACTTGATCCTATTATAAGAAAAAAATTCAACTGTGTTAAGAAAACTGAAACAATTAAACCAAAACTATTATTTATATACTTATTCTGTACAATAATCACGAAATTTATCCGATATATCAAGGGCATAAATATTCCTTCTGAACATTTTTTAAAAAATGTCGATAAAAAATAGAAATAACTAAAACATGACTGTACAACATCACAATACCATAAACGCAGCATGTTGAAAAATAGAATAGCAATGAAAAAAAAATGGCACTCCAAATAATAAACTCACGATCACGAACTCAATCAATATACGGTTTACTCTAGGCCAATTTATCGGACACGTGTAGGGCTACATGCATCTAACTGGACGATTCAAAAGTGACTGAATTTATAATACTGTATGAAGAAAAATATTGACTTTATTTCTACACAACCCCCCACTTTCCATTACATCACAATATATGCTAATATACATTGAGGAATTCGATGGGAAAATAATATTAATTTCCTCTAATATTTGCACTTTGGAGACATGATTTGTAACAGTCTAGATAAGTTTGTTTGAAGAGTGTTTTGTCCTCGGTATGTCTCCATTTCCATTTCCTGAAGTCACAACATCCTGCTTCTGAATTCCTTCACTAAAGCTATTTGCGAATTGATAAAGTAAACAATAAACATTGACCTGACAATAATTAGCCAATTCATTCTTCTTCCTTCAGTAATTCAGTTTTATTTCTTTTGAAAAAAAAAATATTTATCAGTCTGAGCACGGGCCAAAAAAAAAAATATTTATCAGTCTGAGCACGGGCCATTTCTTGAGAAAATATATTTTCATTCCGGGCCCCCTTATAGCCCGGGCCCCCCCGCGCCGCGGGGTCTGCGGGGGTGTACGTTACGCCACTGGTTTCAATTATATGTTCTGCAAAAGTCGATCCAGTTTTTGTATTTGTTCCTTATAACGTTGTTTGAATTGGTGGCCTGTCTGTCCCATGTAAAATCTGTTACAATCAGAGCAGTACCGTTTGTAGATACCTCGGAGATCGTATTTGTTTGTGTTCAGTATGGTTTTGGGTGCAAGGGCATTTTTTATTCTGTTTTTTGTTCTGAATGCGATAGTGTGGCCGGCTTTATTGAAGATTTTTGCCAGTCTGTTTGATTGTGGATTTATGTATGTAATTTTGATGTATTTTTTGTTGGTGTTTTGTTTCTTTCGTTTTTATTTTATAATTGAGTTTGTCAATTTGAGTGTTTGTAGCCGTTTTCTTGTGCAAGGTATTTTATTGTGTTTAGATCAGTGTTGCAATTTTTGGTGGATAGTGGTGTGTTGTTCAGTCTGTGTTGACCTGAATGCTGAGTGTTTGTGTTGAGTTCATAATTGTCATTGGAATGAGTATTATCTTTGTTATTGTCACCGTTATTACTATAGGTCAAATAAAAATGATCTGCAAATGCCTGAGGCACTTCCTGATCAGTATATTTAAATTCATTCCACTCAAAACAGTTTGAAACTCATATTCTTTTTTATTTGCAACATAATTCTAAAATTATTGTTTTATATTGGAACTAATGACATGTTGCAAAGAGTAAATGTGATTTTGATAAGTTATATTAATTTATGTTTTCATTGGTGCTCTTACCAGTTCTACCAGTTCACACTTAGTTCAGCTAGCACAGTCGCAGAGTCGCGCTGAGGGCTCCTAATGCGGCTCGTTACCGGTCCATTTATATACTACTGTGAATCGGTCTTGTTGTTCGAAGATACATTCTCACACGCGCATCGTCGTTTACATCGTCTCTCTTTTCAGCTATGTCCACTTGCTCACCGCTATCAAAAAAACTAACATTCAAATACATCATATTTTTGTACTATTTTTGTACCTTTTTGTACCACCTCCCTACCTGAGATAATAGTAACTCTAAGTTCGGGGAGCAAGTGGACACTCTCTCCCCGCATATGTCATAAGCAATAAGTGAATACACCATATTTTTGTACTATTTTTGTACCTTTTTGTACCACCAAAAGAAAATTTTGTACCACCTCCCTAATTGAGATTATATCAACTCTAAGGTCGGGGAGCAAGTGGACACTCTTCCCCTACATGTTATATGCAAGATTTGAATACACCATATTTTTGTACTATTTTTGTACCTTTTTGTACCATTAAAAGAAAATTTTGTACCACCTCCCTAAAGGAGATAATAGCAACTTGAAGGTTGGGGAGCAAGTGGATACTCTCTCCCCATATATGTCATATGCAAGATTTACCATGTTATCACTCTTGTTGAATGCAGAGTTTCAAGATCTTTAATTTCAATGATGAACACTCTACCATAAAGATCTATAATTTTCATGATGAACACCACCATAAAAATTCCATTCCTTCAAAATATATAAGCCAAAGAGCATGAGCCCACTTTCAATGTATATTTTCACCCCCTCTACCAGTTAAACACGCCTCTGTACAAAGATTGGGCTTGAATTTGACTTCAGCCAAATTATGCAGAGGACCTTTTTGTTCTTAATCTTGCTTAAATTATTTCTGTATAATGAAGCTTTTCGCTCTAAACATGATTTTTCCACCGGAAATTTTCACCCCCTCCACCACTAAACCTGTCAATGGAAGACTATTTTCGTAACTTTTTAGTGAACAATGAGTGGACTGTGTTCAAACAATTTGCCATGGTCAGAAAACTTTCACTTTGGATGTTGAGGTTTAGGTCTATTTGTACTATACTATAAGTTTAGAGAACTATTTCTATTAATGTTTATTGCTGTTAAGTTTAATGTTATTTTTGTGTAATTGCGAGTCATTTAGGATAGCATTTGGGCAACGATTGCTAATGAAGTCGGGAGATCTGGTAAGTTTAAAAAACTATTTTTATTAATATAATGTAGATTGATTATAATCTACATTATAATTATTATATTATATATATATGTAAGTTAAATTTCGGGAAAACACTTTGGTGTTTTTAAAAACAATTTTTATTTTTAATACAAGTTGCAAAATATAGAGAGTGAGTAAAAAGTACAATAACAATATAATTTATTAATACGATCAAGGAGATGTTCACTCAGCTCATGCTAATGAGTCTCAGACTGACTACGAATGCTCTGGTGTGAGTCAAGGCATGAGAACTGTGCAATTCCAAGAAATATGCAAGTTTTGCAATAAAAATATATTGAATACGTATTTTTCTAACCCATAACTCCTCCTTCCCTAAATAAAACATCCGGGGGTCGTTGTTCATTAATTGATAACTGCAGGCTGATGGATGTTTTGGAGTATCAGGTGGAAGAAGTAGAAGATAATGCTCAAGATGATAACAGCTTACAGAAGTGAAGTATAGATATTAATGTCTGTGGTGATAAGTGTCCTTGGAATGATGGGCAATACTTTGTTGGTGTTCACTTTATCAAAGTCCAAATTCTTAATGTTTACTTTAAAATCTGGCAGCTGATGTTGTTGAAGCTCTAATTCAAAGTCATCCAGAAATTTTGGGTGCCCTCTTAATTTGGTTGAGTGAAGTAGCAGTTTTTCTTTGAAAGGTATTTTTCCCTCGGTTGTATCAATGAAAGTCCATGTTTGACTGGTATTATTGTAATTTTTGCTTAGAATAATTATAATTATTTCTCTACATTATTTGTGGAACAATAAACAATGATTTTTACAGTTCTTTATGTTGCAACGTAATTATTTATTCAAAGAATCTTTCATTCAGAATAATTATATTTCACTAGGCACTTTACTTCTCAATGATAACTACCATTCATTCAACAAAATTGAATGGTATTTATCATTTAAATGCTGGTTAGCATTATAATACAGTAACTTGCATTTTTTAAACTGCCAATTTCAAACATCATTATAAATTTCAAATTCCGTTTTAATACCACCAATAATTCTGTAGACCTCTGCAATGGCGGACATTTTCAACAGCTTGTGGAAATTGATGAAAGCTCCTTAAAAAAATATTGTAGAGATCTTCAGAATTATTGGTAGTTAAGGTAATTCAATACCTATTTGTGTAACTAGAGTGCAAAGCAGCATTTTTCTGCATTGAGAGAAACAATCGAGTGAAAAAAGTTTCTTGAGTGCAGAAACAATACTTTGCACTTGAATTACACATTAAATTTTTCCTACAGTAATGTATAAAGTAATTTAAACAGAACAAAACAGGACATACATAACCTGGTAATTCCTCACATAACCTATCTTCGAATTAAATCAATTTCAACAACAACTACAACAACTATTTTGCAGCAGAAGCAGAGTAGCCAACCTATTTTTGAATGCTGAATAAAGAACCTGCGTATTACAAGCTCACTATTTTGTGTTGTTAGGTTGCAAATCTGGAGTGCAGAATAGTAGTTTATGCAACGATTTTATTTTGACCCTTATTAAGGCACGAGTTAGGTGTAAGTTATAACACGAGCAAATGCGAGTGTTATAAATATCTCACAAGTGCCTTAATGGCCAAATAAAATCGTTGCATACACTATTTTATCTATGACCACTAGTATACATTTAATTAAAACAATTTCATTTTACCTGTGACTGTCAGAGATACCTAACCTCTCATCTCAAATATGAGAAGTTATAGTAGATTGTTAGGTTAAAGTAGCTGGTGTAGCAGTTTGATTAAATCAGCTGATAGTTTCACAATATTGAATTATGATATTGATTCCATCAAAAATGCTTCTGATTGGTCCAGAACCCGTGTTATAATGTAGAACCTGTACTATAATGAGCTCTTTATGCAACGGGTCTCAAAAAGCATTTCGAAAAGACAGCTGTTTTGGCATCAATTGTGAAACTGTAATGTATACATTATGACATGGTCGTAGATAAAAGTACTTTCCCGCACTGCAATTTACTTTTCCGCACTGGTGCAGGAATAGACCATTTTGCATGCTACAGTTAGTGCAAAAATAGGCACTTTCTTGGGTCACTGTGGGAAAAATTAATTATTATGATGTTCAAATTTGGTAGTTAAAAAATTGCAAGTTATTTCAATGAAAACCACCTTGATTAAACTGGCTGATAAGTCTGAAATGAATGCTACTATACAAAAGTGTCACGGTAGTCTAGTGGTCAAGTCACCAGACTGGCAATTAGAAGATCCGTTGTTTGATCCCTGGCGTTGACTGAATATTCTTGTGCATATCAATTTCCATAAGCTATTTGATATTTTTGTCAATGTCCTCCATTGTGGAAATCTTCAGAATTATTGGTAGTATTTAAAATCATTGGTAATATTTGGAGTTATTGCATATTGCAAATACACCCCAATAAAACCTGAATGAAAAGGGGTAATGAGCTGAAATTCAGGACCTGCTGAGATAATATGATAGGCTTGAATTTGTATTAACTGAGACTGGGCTTGTATGAATATTTTTCAAAAAATACATCATGCAGATGACATATGATGTATTCAAATCTTGCATATGACATATGTGGGGAGAGAGTGTCCATTTGCTCCCTGACCTTACAGTTGCTATTATCTCCTTTAGGGAGGTGGTACAAAATTTTCTTTTAATGGTACAAAAAGGTACAAAAATATGCTGTATTCAAATCTTGCATATAACATGTGGGGAAAGAGTGTCCACTTGCTCCCCGACCTTAGAGTTGATATTATCTCAGTTAGGGAGGTGGTACAAAATTTTCTTTTGGTGGTACAAAAAGGTACAAAAATAGTACAAAAATATGATGTATTTGAATGTTAGTTTTTTTGACAGCAGGGAGCAAGTGGACATAGCTATCTTTTGCTGATAAATTGATGAATAAGTTAAGATTATTTCTGAGCCATCTGCTGAAATAAAATAAATTAACTTGTTCATTCAGAGAATTTCAGATCAGAACTCCATTTGTAAAGAGAGAAAGCAGTTTTCTTCAAATTCAAATTCTTTATTGATTTCATTTGAAAAATATATAAAACATTTTTCATTATCTACATATTATGAAATCATATTCACAAGACTTCCCGTCCATTCGTGAGTATGGGTTACTATTTATTTAAAATTTTGATATGAAAAAATAAAATAATTTTTTTTCATTGAATACAAATACAGTAAATATATAAATTAATGAAAAAAACAAAAGTCAGTTATAATTTATCTAATATAAATGACTGTAGCCACTACCCCTAAGCAGAAAAAAAACTTCTTAACTTCAATCTTCTAAACGTTGTAACCATTCGTTGAACTAAGTAAGCTATATAGTCTATCTAGGATGCAAGAGCTGATTCTTCGAACAAAAAATGAGTGCCATGAAGTAAACTCCAATTTGATAAACGTTGTGAATAGAACGTCAATTTCTGTCTCTTTTTCTCCTCTTAACTACTTCCGTCCGTTCTCCGTGGTGGAAATAAGTATTGGATAGTTGGAACTCAGTGCTCAGTGATCAGTGCTCACTTCTCACCGTCGCAGTACTTACAAGTGGACTGCAAGAAGATGTGAGTTATTGCTCTCATGTACTCCTGCTTTTTATTGGCATATCCCCATCGTATTCATTGGAATTCAACTCGAGCTCATGTCTCAATTCCATTCCATTCCTCGGATACCACTTCAAGTTCAACAAATTTGATTGATTCGGACAAGAAATAGATCCAGCAATATGTCTATATTCAATGAAAGTTTAAAGACGGAAGAATTACTTATTCTAGTCTTTCTTTTAGATTATGACTAAGAAACGTATTTTTCTCTTGTAGACTACAGTGTACAAATGATGGACGTCATTTTGTCAAAATTCAAAGAAATAAAACTAGCAATTCAATTAGACTCCTGAAGAAAACAGGAATAGATGCTAATCAGCTGTTTCAAGAGAAATAGATGCCGGAAAGGGGAAGAAAAGATGAATAAAAGATAGGACAAAAGCAGAAGAGGAAAAACGAAGAAAAAGGAATAAGAAATAACAGGAGAAGGAGAATAAAAAGAATAAGATGGAGTAGAAAGCAACAACAAGAAAAAGTAGAAGACAATAACCAAAAAGAGCAAGGAGTGAGCATAGAAAATATTTTATGGCATTAATAGTATCAATTTGAAAATAAAATTAATTTTTCAACAATAATTTATGATTTTTTAATATAGAATTTTTTCAAAGGATAGTTATTAAATTCTTATTCAATATGTATTATTATTTTTGTAATCGTCATAAATAGTCGACAGCAATAGAAACTCAATCAATGAGGATTAATAGAAAAGTATTCAATTTTAATTCAATAGTATTGCCTTTTATGAATGATGATGATAATTCTTTGTTATTCGAGCTCCATTCAAGGAGAGTATCTAAAACATGACGCTGATGAAGGGGTGAGCATAAAGGGTTCGGAGACTGAGTAAGTAATGAGGGTGTTGATGAGGATGGATAAAGAAAGTATCAAGGATGAGGTTGAGGATGCATTGGCACCAGGTACGAGGCACGAGCCTCGTCAACCGCTAGCTCGCTCATTACTCAGCCGTTACCCCATCTTTCAACATCACCAACGTCCGCCTAGCAAAAGTTCACAAAGTTCCCAAGTTCTGGGCCAAGTTTCCCTCGGGAATGCTGTTCTGCTTCTGATGCGATCAAACCGTCACACGCGGTTTCGCTCTCAGCCGAAATTTCATATTCAGCGAGCCGCTAAGGTCAGAATTCAACACTTTGAACGGCACGCACACGGCAGTCTTCTTGTTCACTCCACTCCACTATCCATTATAGACTCATGCTGAATCCTCAAATCCGCCCCCTTCAACCTAAAACAAGCAAGCAACAACCAAGCCGCGCTGCTTCTTTTGATGAATGATAGGCTCACCTCAATCTCCCAAGTTTGGCCTTAGTCGGTCGATAAGTCTTCGCACAATGTAACCATGCCTATTTAATTCAATATCTCAAAAGAAGTCTGTTCACATGCATTCACTTGGTCCTAGTTTTCAAGTTTGCAAAACTCTAATCAAACAACTCTCGAAAAACTAGTTTTTCTGGATATAATAGTTTACGCCACCAAATTAGGCGGCTCTGTAAAAATAGGACTTTGTCAGATATGGGACCATATCAGTAGTGAATCAACCTCAAATCAACCTCAACGCAAAAATTAACAGCACTACTTGTACCGTGTTGCCTAGTCTACTAGTCAGACGATAGCTTTGTCATCGCAGTCAGCTGTTTTTATTATAACGCAATTTCTACAAGCCAGCTTATTTCGTGGCGTAGTAATGTATTGTAATGAATAAGTATACCAAGAAAGAGAAAGAAAGAAGAAGGAGAGGAAGACAAAGGAAAGGCAGAAAACAAACTGCCAAAAATCGAGAAGGCAGAGATAAAAATAATAAAAAAGTTGTGAAAATAAAAAAAAACTGGGGAGAAAATGCGGAAGAGAAGAGAGGAGAAGTAAGAAGGGTTGAAGGAAGAAAAAGAAGAGAACAAGAAGTTGAAAAAGGAGACTAAGAGGAAAGGCAAAATAAATTGACGGATAGGAGAAGAATAAGAAGAGGAAGAAATAAGAAGAATAAGACCACGAATAGGGAAGCAGAAAGAAGACCAAGATACAAAGTGTTGGATTAAAGTGGTGGCTGAAGTAAATAAGGAATTATACAGAAAAAATTGATGGTTACAAGATAAAGAAGAAGAAGAAGAAGAAGAAGAAGAAGAAGAAGAAGAAGAAGAAGAAAATATAAAAGAAGAAGAGCTAGAAAAAAGAAAAACCTGAACACTATACCTTGTTAAATTATAATTAGTGTTATTGTTACATGAGCATTATTTTTTCCACCCAAGAAGATCAAAAGTTAATAATTCTTGAACGTGACATCGACTCAATTACCTCATTTTATTCAGAGCATTTAAGTTTAATACTATTTTGGATCACAGACAGAAATTGACTTGTATTTTTTGCTGGTAGAAAATGATTGAATTTTATATTTATAGTGTGATGAACTGCAGGGAAACTTAATATAATGCCTCAGCCCTAACAAATTTGCTAGGTGAAAAACTTGTCACATGGTTATGTGGAAGAAGTAATATTATTACTTCAATTGGCTCAATGAAAAATGACGAAAACTAATGACAAGTTCAGTGAAGAAAAATGGAGTGAATGTGTTGTTAACGAATGTGGATGATTTTTCTCAAGATCAGATAAAGCATTTTTGTAGCTTCGAAAGTCGAAGTTGCATTATATAATAAAGCTGTGACCCAGGAGTCGACTTGCGTGTCCAGCCAACTAGCGCCGGGGCTGAGATGGATTTTCATACTGGAAAATAATTTCCATACATTAATGTCCAAGTCCCGCAGGGTACAGAAAATAAGCAGTGCTCCGGTCAAATTGTGTATCAACCGCTTATTCATTTATTCATGAAAATAAATATTTCCTATGTTGAACATACCGACGCAATTAGCCCATTTACCATCGAGCGAAGGCGAAAGTCGCCTGCTATAAAGCTTCAACTATTCGGAACACATTTGTTAAAACAAATTTACTACCTTTCATCTAACGAACTCGCATCGTTCCAGGGAAGAGAATCGTGCTTTCAAGACTGCTTACAAGACAGCCGATTGATGAAGATCTCAAACATCTAATAACAAGAAAAAATACAGAGACCGTCCAGTCTCCCTCAATTTTTGCAATTTGTATCTTGGAACTGTAAATGAATAAAGAGTAGAGAAATATAGAATAGAGTTGTAATTTCTTGAAACTGTGAATCAATAAGTTTAAATTATCAAGAAGTTTAAATAAGAATCGCGACAAAAGAGCTCGAAGCATCATGGAATATTACCCCACACATAATCATACAATCAGCATTTCCATTCTGTGAACGTGAAATGTTGCCACTAAATATGGAAATTTTCAGTTGTGAATGATTCCTACACTCAATTCTATTCAGCTCCTTACTATAAACTTCTTATCTTCTCATCTCATATATTATTATTATATTATAATATATTATCAAGCGTCTCTGAGCCTTTGTGGTACTTAATCAATGAGGGTCTTGATCTCCCATTGGCAATGATGAAAGAACTAGATAAAGTTTACGGTGACACATAACATGGGCTGATATTTTGAAAAGAATCAAGTCATGTCTAGAACAGCTTTAAGTGCGGTTTTAGGGAGATTTTTTTCCAAAAACTTTCCAGATCCCCTTTTGGATGGAGCTAGTCTTAATCACCTTAATCACCTAGGACGGCAGATTACTGCCAGCACCTAGGCGGCATAAATGTAAATCCGCCTCCAACTTTGCCTCTTGTAGATTGGCTGTTCATAGCACAAAAGCTATTCATCTGTCTATTCACCCAGTAACGTAACTTATATTAAACGTTATTGTTGAATAATGAATTGATAATGGCAAGGTTCTTATTCAGGTTGTGGCATGTTTTTCATGAAGTTTAACCAATTAAATGTTGTATATAGGCTGAATCAACGGACGAACTGCGCGAGTGTCAAATTATATTGTTATGAAATGCCAGGAAGAATAGAAAAATATTTCTCTTTGCTTTCTGTTGTGTCAATGGTACTTCCATTTAAATTGATAACAGGCACTTTTGTTTACTCCCCCTGTCCCTCCCCTTGCCTTGCAGTCGTCCAGAATGTTCCAGAAAAACATTATTTGTCTAGGCCTAAATAGATCTGTGTAGATAGATCTTAAAAGTAAAAGAATTCTCTAGTGTTTCCTGGAATGTCAGAAAAACGTATTTTAGTAGATGCTCTTGTAAATAAAAAATCAGTTATTGATCAGCTTTGTCTACGTTTTTCCATTACGAGTGGCAGTTACCAGTGAGATCTTATACAGACCATATTTCCAGTAACTGTTAATACAGACAGTGTGATACGAACGTTTAATGTGTTAAACGCAGTGTATTATTCAGAATTCCTTTCAAGGGCGGATCCAGCAGGGGGGCGCGGGGGGCGCGCGTTCCCCCCTTGAGGCAGTGTGAAAATATATTTTATGGTCAATGCTAGTGAAAAATGATACACCTTTACATAATTTATACATCTATTTATTTATATGTATTTATACATTAAGTAATCCAACTGATTCGAAATCGTTATTTTTCTTTAACATCCTTTTATAATAATCTAATTTGTATTGGTGATATGGTAGGTATCCAAAATTAATAAGACTATTGTAAAATAATATTGTCATTAGCCATATTTATTTAAAAAAAAAAGACATGATTGTTTCGGCTATTTCTTCATTTGGTGACCCCTCACCAGGGCTGGATTAAATATGCCCAAACTAGGGGTATATAATGCGAGGGGGGGGCGCAAAATTTATCCGCAATTTTTCATGGTTTATTAGAAGAGAATTTAAGTTTTGAATTTCAACATCGCTTTAATTTGAATGATTCACTATGCATAGTTGTAGGTTGTATGATGTAGTGTCTATGTATAACTAACTGTAAGTGTATAATGACATAGCCTCCTAAAGACAAGGCCCCGGCGAGAAAATTGTCAACGCCGCTCCTACAGCAGGAAGGAGGCCGGCTCTGCCAGTAGCAGACAGTGCTCGTGTAACAAACACCTCATGTTCTCAACTTGTTATTCAGAAATTAAATTGCTTAACAAATTTTCTTGTCATGCTATTTTAGTTTTACGTAATTTACTGTTATTTTGAATCAGCCAAAGATCGGAAATAGTTATTTACAGCCTAGACAGGGAAAGAGTGTTACCATCGTACAGTAAACCTAAATTAGTTGAAAAATGAATTTCTGGATCCATTACTATCTGTGATGTTAAAATTAGGTATCTCACTTCATTATAGCGACTTGCAGTCAATTTTAAAAATGACAAAATTAAAATCGTTATTGTTGATCGTTAACAAGTCGTTATAATGAAGTGAAATACCTAACTAAATTAGTTGTTTCCTGGACTGAAAGTACACGTGTGATGTTGATGGTTCTAGTAAAGTGAAATGACAATATTTTGTAATAGTGCTGTAAAAGTAATAAAGCTTGGTAATGGCATTTATTTTTCAACAAATAAACATAGTCCACTATAAGCATAGGCCTATTTTAGTTTAGTTGTAGCCTACTGTACACACAATTTTATGATCAAACAACAATATTATAAAAAACAACAAATGAAAAAATTACAATTATGACAAAATTTTAAGTTTTCTCTTACAGCTACGATTGATAACTTTATGAGTTCTTGCCTTTGAGTAATTGTTCAACACAATATTACTCATTATTAAAACTATCTTTCAAGCTAAGTCCAGATTACTAATATCATAAGGCTTCTTTTCTTTTGAAATATAAATACTGTGTACACACTATTTTACAATCAAACAACAATATTATTAAAAAAAAAAACAAATGTAAAAAAATTACAATTATGCCAAAATTTTAAGTTTTCTCTTACAGCTACGATTGATAACTTTATGAGTTCTTTAAAACTATCTTTCTAGCTAAGTCCAGATGACTAATACCACAAGGCCTCTTTTCTTTTAAAATATAAATACAGTACTGTATACACAATTTTATGATCAAACAACAATATTATAAATTATTATAGGTGTATAATATTAAAATATTTTAATAGGTGTCCAGTCAGCATGAGGAACAGCACGAATCCACGCTTTTCTTTGTCTTTGTCGTTCATCTTTTGGAAACTTGAAACAAGGGACATCCCCTTCCGTTTTAATTTTGGAATCGTAATTACTTCTGCACCCAGAAACAACACATTTCTTCAGCATAGTTTCACAGAAAACTGTCAATCAACTGTCTGAAAACATATTTAAAATAGCCCAAACAAGTGAGCGCATACTGTCAGTCCATTGCTTTGTATGGAACTGGAGGCTTGTCGCCAGCCTCCTTGCGACGTTGCCACTTCTACAATGCCGCGGCCTTGTCTCTAGGAAGCTATGATAATGAGTACTATTGGTTTAATTATTTTTGCAATGTTAAACACGTTTTAAAAATCGATTAATTTTTATGTATTCATTGTTCATGTAACACCACAGTGGCGTAGCTATAAGGGAATCAGGTGGATAGATCCTTTCCAGACAAAATAAATTTTCAAATTTTAAGAAGCCTTTAGAGACAACATTTGTCAAAAGATGTATGAAGTCGATAAAAGTGTGGTATTAGATGGATTATTTTTTTAACAAGAAAGAAACCGACTTCAATAAAATGATACTGTACTTCAGAAATTAGAAAAATTAATAATAGCCTATAGAGCAACCCCAAACTCTCCTTTTAAAAGAATTTTCAAGTATAGTATGTACGTATAACAGTACCAGAATCAGAAAAGGTGAGGGATCAAAAAGAGCAGTGTATAAATACCTGCATTTAATTGTTTTACTAAAACAATGAGGGCCCGGATCACACTTTTACAATAACGCTAGAGCTTGATGAAATTTGCTTTGACACATAACTTGGGTTGAATTTTCAAAATAGATGAATTCATATCTAGAATCGCTCAAAATGTGGTTTCAGGGGAATTGTTTCATTTTTAAAAAAGTTACAGAGGTATCCCAAAACCCGTTGCAAGGGAAATTTTTAATTATGATGCCCTATTTGTACGGTAGCCAAACTCAGGAAAGATAAATGATCAACCTAAGGGAATGGGAATAGCTTCAAGTAAGCTGGCTCTAATTTTCTTACTAAAACAATAGAGGTCCGGATCACCCATTGACAATGATACGAGAGCTAGATGAAATTTACTTTAACGTGGCCTCCTGGTGTTTTGTGTTTATTATTTTAAAATATACTTAATTTTATGCTTGACTGCTATTAATTCCAAATACATAAATAATGTACCTAAAAGATATTGATGTTAATTACGATTCCTGCATTAAACGTACTTACATTTTTGAGAGTAGTAGCGCACGCGTTTCAAGACCCGAGTACCATCTTCAGCAAACAGAGAATACATAGTCAATAGTCAATAGTCAATATACTTTACATAGGCCTAATCCGTTTCGCTCTGTATGCTCTATGTAGTGTACTCATTACAGCAGTCTCTATTCTCTATTCACTGAGAATAGGAATCAGGTCCTAAAACGCATCTGATACTACATACTTAAAAAAGTTAAGTGCTGGTGTAAAATGCAAGTTCGTTATCGTCATTGACATCAATAGTACCAACAGTTCATATAAGGATTAAGTGGGTTAAGTGCTGGTTTGCTAGCCCAAAAGTCCCGGGTTCGATCCCAGTTCTGACCGAAAGTTTTTAGATGTTTTTTGATGAAAGTTTTTAGGCCTTTGAAGATGGATCTCATAAATTTGAAAGCGCTCGGCCATCAGATTAAGTGAGTTATACTTATTCTTAACAAATATTTGACTGCAAGTCGTTGAATTTCACATGAAAAGTTAAAGTTTTTACCTTGGGCCACTCCCGTGTTTCAGAGGAGACGTTAAGCTGTTGGTCCCGGCTGCCTAAAAACAGTCGTTAAGTCACGTCAGAGGCCCTGAACTTATTCAGGTGCGACCTGATAACTCTGACACCAGACCTGAGCCAGCCAGGTCACACGAAATTATTATTATTATAAGGATGAAAACCACTGAGGAAATTAAAAATATGTATATTATATTCCTTCTTACTGGCTCTACCCCCTTGAATAGAACAATTATTATTGTTTCTTACTTTCAATAAGATTTCAGGTCAGATCATGATAATTTTCAATTAATTTTGCTATAATACAATAATCATTTTTGTACATAACTAACAGCAATTTTTTCAGTTTAAGTGCTTCAAAAAAGTAATCTCTAGGCATTCTCTAAATGTTTTCCTAGGGAGATCCCCTAGTCACATTCCCATGGGGGGTTATCCATTACCCCCTTAAAAAGATATTTCTAGCATTTAAAATTTTAAAAATTTCCGGGCGAGTCCCCCGGATCGTCTTTTTGTGCAGGGTATTCCATACCCCCCCCCCCCCCCTACAAAAAGTTTAGGGTGCGCCCCCCCCCCCTTACAAAAATCCTGGATCCGTCCCTGTTTCCTTTACAGTTTAATCAGTGACAGACTGTGCTCCGTAAGTGCTCATTTCTTTATTAAGTGTTTAACTGGTTCTATGGAAATTTATTTTTATTGAACAGTAATTTATTAAATTATTTATCGGCGTGTGAAAATTCAGCTTTTGTACAGCGTAGCAAATTCATTATTAGCTGGATTTTATTGATCTATGTTTCTTATTGAGTTCTCTTGGGTGGCATAACTGATTAATGCGTGTTGTAAGTAATTTGTGTAAATAAAGTGCGAAGGTTAATTTAAAGTGTTGCCAGCATTATTTCAGAGATAGAACATGTAACAGAATTTTTATAACATAATCTTCACACTAGTATACTAGTATTTGTACAAATGTGGGAAAAATTGGAGTCGGTTTTCAATTCAAAGTTGGAACGCACCTATAGTTTTTCAAAGTTTACTAGAGCTGAAGTGAAGCTTGAGGTTTTAAACAGATTCAATGAAGCGCTTATCTATCACAATTATCTAATTATCCAATGTTTAGAAATGATTGTTATTCAAAATGCAAAATTAATTGTGAAAATTCATCAAAATAATTAAAATATTAATCAAGCTCACTTTAATTAAAGTACACGTTACTTAAAAACCATCTAATTCGATTGAGGAAAAGTAACGTAATGAAACGTATTTTGATTTATTTTATACCTTATTCAATTAGTTGCAATATTTTTAGGAATTGAATAAAGTATTATTAAAGCAGCATACTGAAATATTGAAAATGATAGCTTGATGATTGTTTTTAAATGGTGTATGTTTGAATTTTCTATAGATTTTTCAATACATCTTCAACAATAGCAGGTGCAAGCTGAGGGGTGTAGAGGGTTGTATAACCTCCTCTAGAAATTCTCAGCCAACACTAGAAGAAAGATATATTTAAAGATATAAGGTTAAGGGGAGTTAGTTATATTTTTGGTGATATTGTCCCTAAAAATTATTTTATTAGCTAGTATAAACCTAACCACCCTTCCCCCAAAATAATATATGGGTTCGCCACTGAACAATAGATGTGAATATGATTCCTAGAAAACTGCAAAATATTTGCAAAAAATCTTCAGTTGACCTATTAGTCATTGGTTCCTCCATCATGCAGCTATATGTTAAAACTAAATCCATTGACCGTACAAGATGTAGTTTAAGAGGATTATTATGATACCTTGTAGTTTGATGGTCCATGATCGCCGCAACGCTTCCACATTTCACCCTCACACTTTGACATCTCTGGGGGAACTAATTAGTTCACCACCTGGCCGCTAGAAGTGCCGCTATTGCCACCACCGTTAAACGACCCCCCCCCCCCTCTTGTTGATGATAGCATCACTACTACTTGCTCACCCACCAGTCAATCATGGCATAGGAACCTCATCCAGTGGGTGTAAAAGAAGGACTTCTTGGGCCCCAAAGAAAATTCAGCACTGTATTGCGATGAGCAAAATCAGCTGTAGAAGATAGCTCCGAAGTTGCCAGATAGATTGGGAGCGGAGCTCTGGTCCCTTTTAGGATGCTGGAACGGAGCTCTGGCTATGTAAATCGATAATGAAATCATTTATTTCAAAACAGATCTGAACTACCTCTTAAATGATTGTTTTTTTTTTCAATTTAGACTGAATAAGTTTTTCACTCTTGTAGTTATGGTTTTGAAGTTTTTGTCAAAATCGTTTAAGAAACCTTATTATTTTTGACCTTCTTTTAAAAAGACCTAAATCGTATTATTTTGTATATTATGTAATATTATATGTGCATTACTAAACATGCTCAAATGCGTTTAAAATGCACTAATTCAAGTGCAGTTTTCAAACATTTTCTGGGCGAGGAGCCCTGGACACCCTTTTCTACCCCCAGACCACCTAGACCCCAGTAAATCACAGCTCCGGTACTTCTCAATTTAGAAATTAAGCCTGGCAGATAAGGTACACTCATCCTTTCCGCACATGACTGACTGACCCCTCAGGACTACCAGCTCAGCGATTGTAGAGGAAGCAGCTGACCTGCCAGTGGCAAAATCAACTAACCAGCCCTCACTAGGGATTCACCAAGTAAGCTAAGAGTAGGATTCACCTAATCTTGGAAAGTGATGCTGACTGGACGGCTCTGAAACCCAGTGCTGACAAAGGAACATGGTTGGCACTGGTGGAGTCAGAACAGCTGACTCTTTTCCTGAGCCCTAAAGCCCCACTCGGCCTGGGTACCAAGGAGAGCTATGGTCTGGGGAAGTGGCCTCTTGGTCCTGCTGACTCGTTTATGACCCTCCTTGTGGCAACAGTGCATTGAAGGCTGACAATTTGAACATATGGTTCAAAACAAAAATTTCAAATGTATGCATATGCTTTAAGCTAACAAAAAAGTGGTTGATGGATGTTAGCAGGAGATTGATGGTTTTTAAAAATGCCTTTGAAGTGCTTTGATTCTTTATGCCAAAGTAATTATCATAAAACTAAAGATGAAACGTGCCATTATGTGACGGTTTTCAAGTTCCCCACTAACGAACAATCAGGTGAAAAGTGGGTGAAAAATATTTCGGATGATAACTGAGTGCCTACCAAATACTCTGCAGTTTGGATAAAACGATTTCCAAAAGTTTAATTTCACAAACTGAATAGTTCCGAGGTTCCAAAGGTGATTGGAAGGAGTTCCCAAGAAAAATTCCTGTTTTGAAACCAGCAGCTGTCCCTCAAATTTCTTTCCATTTATCATCATACCGCAGTGTTACAAAGGTTAAGAAAAGAAGAGATCCAGAAAAACGCAGAAAGCAGTCTGAAGAGGCTTATGAAAGAAAAGTGGATGAATGGTTAGGCGATGGCAATGTTGAAGATTTCAGTGAATTAGTGGATAAAAGCAATAATAAATTGCAACACCTTGTTTGGATATTTGACAAAGGTGAAAACCATATAATCTTTCATAAATGCAATTTCCGTAATATTCAAACATTTAAATTTAAACTATTGAAACCATGGATAACTTACAATCTGTATTGATGCATAACCAAAAGAAATCAATTATATAAAAAGACCATTAAGCATCCAAGTAACATTGGCTTGCTTGAAGTAAGAAATAATAAGTAATAATTTTTATTCTGTATATAAAAACTATAAATCATGTTTTGCTACAGATATAAAGTCCAGAAAAAACGCTTACTATTATTCATTGTTTGAAAGTAGAGGAAATGACACAAGTGCTCAATGAAAACTAGTGAACAAATTGTCTGGTACCCATAAGAGAAAAAAGAAAGACATTACTTTAATAGATGAAAAGAATGTTGTATTATCAGAAACTAGTGTAATGGAAAAAAAAATTAATAATTTCTTTGGAAATATAGTGAGTAATTTGGAAAAAATTTGTTTCCTGAAGAAAATTACCTAAATTCTTTTTTTTTTTAATCCTGTATGTTCATATGGAATAGTAAAAATTTTGAAAACTTTCAACAACTGTAAGTCAACTGGAATTGAAGGAGCATCTGTGCAAGCAATCAAATTAGTCAGTAAGCTGATAGCATCTATTCTAGCATATATCATAAATCTGAGCTTTGAGTTAGGTATTTTCCCAGATCAATTGAAAAGTGCAGTAGTCATTCCAATATTATTATTTAATTACAGATCAATAGCGTTATCACCTATTTTTGCTAAACTCACCTATTTTTGCTAAACTCTTTGAAAAATTATTTATATGTAGACTGATTTCTTATTATAAGCACATTTCTTATTCTAGTAACAACCAGTTCGGCTTCCCATAGGGGAGGAGTATTGAGGATGCACTTTTGGTGGTTTTCAATGCAATACAAGAAGGAATTAACATCAGTAATGGTGTTTCTGGGTAATTTATTGATATATTTAAAGCTTTCTACTGTGTCTCACATGAAATAATTTTAAGTTAACTGTGGTCATCAGGGGTAAGAGGTGTAACAAATAAATGGTTCTGTAGCTATCTATCAAACAGGAATCAGAGGGTAAAAATTGCTGATAGTATAAGTGAACCTTTAGATTTATCTTGTGGTGTCCCACAGGGACCTGTCCTTGATTCTCTTCTTTTTCTTGTATATGTGAATGATCGGTGTAATGGGTAATTCCATGGGAAATAAACTCCATTTGCAGATGATACCACCCTCACATATACAGGTTGAGGTTTTGGTTTGATAATATGATTATCAGTAGTAGAACTTAATTCATGTCTCTCAATCTGAGAGAAGAGGGTGAGATAATCAATAATGTTATATATAAATGTAATGACAGTATAACCTCAAACATTGAAATATCTTGTAACAGGTGCATGCAGGTTGAACAGTGTGATTCTAATTTTTCTTTTAGTGTATCTTCTTTTTTTTGTAGATTATGTCTTGAAGACTCCAGTTAAGAAGTATAAGAAAAGTCAGATCAACAATTATACACTAGAGACTAGATATCATAATTACTATATCAATTAGTTTAGGTGAGGCTTAATTTTGATGTGAAAGGAGCTCTTGTACACTATAAAAAGCTTTATCAACTAAATATTTTTCTAATTGTTTTTTAAATATTTCTATATTTTCAAGACTCTTTAAAAACTGCGGTAGCTTGTTGTAGAATTTCCTACCAATATAACTAGGTTTTTGTATGAATAAGCTACTATTGTGACTCACCAAGTGATAATCTCCTCGGCTTCTTGTATTATAATCATGTATGACAAGATTTTGGTTAATATCATTCGTTTTTACATATAAAGTAGCTTCATACACATATAAGCAGGGTACAGTTAGGAGACCAAGTCTCTTGAACAACTGCCTACATGAATCTAATCTATTTACTCTTTCTATACACCTAACCGCTTCCTTTTGGATCTTAAACACCCAATCAAGATTTTGTTTTGATGAATTACCTCATACTAAGATAGCATACCTAATAATTATGTGACAGTAAGAGCCCATGACAAGCTGTAAAAAGTAACTTTTTGTCATTCAATCTAGCGAGCTGTTGCTGGACAAATACCCCAGATGAAATTTTACAACATATTTTCTCAATGTATGGAGCCCAGGTCAATCGTCTATCAAACAAAACTCCTAGAAATGCAATTTTTTCTTCCTGGTCTGATTGATTATCGTTTACAAACACGTTTATAGCCCTATCTTCATTTAAATTATGTTTGTTTTTGAATTGAAGGTATTGGCATTTTTTACTATTTATTGTTAATTTCAACTGATTTAAGAATTGGACAATGGTCTGCACACCTATATGGGCACTTATATCTAAATTATCTAGAATGGAATAGCTGAAAATGAGTGATGTATCGTCTGCACATAAGAGGGCTCTACCACTAATTAATTCTCTAGGTAAACGTTTGATATATAACAAAAAAAGCAATGGGCCTAGTATTGACCCCTGAGGCACTCCAGCTTGGATCTCTAATTTATTAGATTTATTCTTTATTATACTATTTCCAACCAATGTAGTTAGTTTTACAAATTGTTTTCTCCCAATAAGATATGATTCAAACCATTTCAGTTCAACCCCATTTACGCCTACATTTTGCAGTATTTCCAATAAAGTTCTATGATTAACACAATCAAATGCCTTTGATAGATCTAAGAAGACGGCAGTAGCTTTATCACCTGAATCTACTATTTATATCTATTATATCTATTAGTTTTTCAATTAGAGAAACTATGGCTGTCTTTGTTGATCTCCCTTTTTTGGAAGTCATGCTGTTCATCACAGATAAAGTTAGCTTCTTGAAGGTGCAGAAGTAACCTATTTAGAACTACTCTTTCAAAAATTTTACTTATTACATTTAAAATACTAATGGGCCTATAGTTTTCCACCTTTTCTCTGAAACCACTTTTGAAGGTTGGCAAGATCTTCCCCTCTTTCAAATTTTCTGGAAAAACACCTTGTTCTAATGAATGATTGATCAGATGAATCGAAGGGTCAAGCAATTGATCTTTACATTCTTTCGGAATTTTACTGGATACCTCATCCATTCCTACAGTTCTTTTATTATTCAAACTTTCAATGATATTTGACATCTCGTCTTGGGATACTGGGTGGAATTTTAATTCGTTCTGAATCCCCTTAATATTCCACATGTTTGCATCACTAATACCTGTATTAAGAGATTTTTGATGATTCTTAGCAACTGGTTGATAATATCTGTTAAAGAAATTGCACATGTCTACGCTATCATCTATTACTATATCTTCACTATATATTTGTTATTTTCGTTAATTATTCTGGGGACACTAGTATAAGCATTTACATGACCTACTTGCCTATTTTTGTTTATTACATCCCTCACTGCTGTGTTAAAGTATACACTATTATTCAAAATTTCAGCTGTTTTCTTACATTTCGCTCTTTTCACTTCTTTTGTAGTTTTTCTTTAGAGCTTTGTATCTTTTTATGTTTTCATCTTCACTTGACATATTTCTAGATAGTTTGCATTCATTATAAAAATCTTAAACCCTATTTCTCTCTGCAAGGATATCATCAGTTATCCTCTCTTCAATTTTGTATATTTTTTTTTCAACTGGACAACTCATAGTAATATGAAACCTTGAAATATTAATGAAACTATTATATTTGTTATTTAAACTATTGCTACTGTAATCCCTACTCCAGTTATCTTGTAGCAGATTCTGCTTCAAACAATCGATATTCCCCTGTTCATATTGTTGAATTTCTTCCATTACTCTACTCTTTTCAATTGATTTAGGACCTTGCAACCCCACCTCTAAGATTTGATAGTCATGATCAGATAGTTCCGAGCTGCCTAATCTTGTTTTAGAGTAATCTATATTAGTAAGGATGTTATCAATTATTGTTTGTGATGTTCTTGTGACTCTGGTATATTCATGAACTTTTATTTCCAAGTTATTCATGTATACAGTGGCGTAGCCAGGGGGGCCCATGGGGCCCAGCAGTGGCGTAACGTTTTCCAATTGGGCCCCCCCGCAACCAATTTTCTGGGCCCCTCTCCTCAAAATCATAAGAATCCCCCTCACCCTTACCACCCTCCCCCTGGAAAACTTGCATATTTTGTGGGCAGTTATCATAATTATGTAAGAACTAAATGCCTTTTCCTCCAATTAAATTTTTGAATTTAATAATGTTTCAAGGGGGGGACTAGACTAGAGATGAGGCGTATTTACCGGAACAGGTATTTTTACTGAGTATTTGAAGGTACGGACTAGCACCTAGTATTCGAAGAACAAAATACTCAGATATCTGTGAGTATTTCTAGAAGCTAGTAAACTACGCGACTTCAAGTCCCCACTCCAATTTACGGAGTGGGAGTGGAGCTTTGTAATTTGCAGTTGTACAGTAGCTATTAATAGCTCATTTCTCGTTATAGAACTATTCAACTACTCACTCTTTCTTTCTCGCTCACTCTCATGCTCTCTCTCTCTATTCACTATACTCGATTGTAGGCGCATGCGTCTAGATTGTCTTTGGTTGCGTATGGCGTATGCGCATACTTTTCCAGTAGAAATACTTCTTCAGTACTTGAGTACGAGTACTAGAAAGTAGTTTGTTACTCAAGCGTCTCAAGGTCTTGCTGTCCACGTCTCATTTCGCTACAGCACATTTGAGAGCAACTCAATTATTAGATTCGTGCTGTATTTAAAACGAGTAATAAAGATTCGTGCTGTATTTAACGTGAGAAACAGTACCAGTACCGCAGTACGATACTCTCTTGTACGTGTACTCTTGTACGTCTACTCTGGCAAACTGGCTTATATAAAATACTACCTAGTATTTTGGAACAGGTATATGGAATAGGTATTAGAACGTACTAGTACTCGGAATAGCCTACTTAGTTTCAGAAAAACCTAGTACGACCCATCTCTAGACTAGACTACCGTAATGATTTTGGCTCCAGCCTACGGGTTCCTGAAAGATGGAAATTGTTGAGTGTTGATTTTATTATAAATAATTAACTTCATAGAAACCTTGAAATTGAGGTCTTCCATAGGATCCACATACACATTCTCATTTTTAGCACCTCCACTCCTTTTCCCAGAAGTGGTATTCTCTCAGAATTCGCCTCGTTCGTGCACACGGACACAGGTTCAATTTTAATAAAAAGGCACTTAATCTAAATTATGGTGAAATTACTAAGTCAGGAAAAAAGAACAAAAATCAAGAAATTTCCTGGCGGGAATGAGAAAACGGAAACTATACTTTTCTGCTGATACTATTACAGTATAAGAAAAAAATTCTACTGCATTGGGAGAACTGAAACAATTGAACCAAAACTATTATTTTATATACTTATACAATAGCCACGTAATTGATCCAATATATCAAGGTTTTATTCCAACTAAATATTGTTAAAAAATGTACAAGTCGATAAATAAATAGAAATAACTAAAAAATGAAAGTATGGCATCACAATACCACACATGTTGAAAAATAGAACAGAAATGAAAAAAATGGCACTCCAAATAATAAATATCACGATCACACTCGCGAACTCACTTGATACTCTAGGGCTCTAGACCAATTTACCGGACACGTGTACATGCATCTAGCTGGATGATTCAAAAGAGACTGAATTTAATACACGGTAATGTATGAAGAAAAATGTTGACTGATTTCTACACAACCCCCCATTTCCCATTGTTTTTGTATGATAATAAACATAAGGGAATTCAATGGGAAAATAATTAATTTTCTCCAATATTTACACAGTGGTGACATAGCCTCATTCATGATTTACAGCAGTCTAGATAAGTTTGTTTGAAGAGTGTTTTGTCCTCGGTATCTCTTCATTTAATTTCCTGAAGTCACAACATCCTGCTTCTGAATTCCTCCACTAAGCTATTTACGAATTGATAAAGTAAACAATAAACATTGACCTGACAATATTTAGCCTACACATGCTTTCTTTCCTTCTTTAGTGTTTCAGTTTTAGTTTTATTTCTTTTGAATAAATATATATAAATCAGTCTGGGCACAGGCCATTTCTTGAAAAATTATATTTTCAGTCCGGGCCCCCTTATAGCCCGGGCCCCCCCGCGCCGCGGGGTCTGCGGGGGTGTGTACGTTACGCCACTGGGCCCAGGCTTCCCCCCCCCCCCCCCGAAATAAAAAATTCTTAAATAACTAATAGACAAGGACTTATTAAAGCCGTAGGGTTCCATCTGTTTTGTAGTATTATAACGAACAGAATACAGAAACCCTAATTGTGTAATAGAATACAGCTACAGTTATAGTCAGATTAATGTATTTTTCAAATATTTCCTCAACATTTACTCATATAGAAACTTGTAGACTCTTTATTTAGGTGTTCAAATGGATAATTCTGATTTAAATCGAATAAAACATGTAAGAAATTGTGATTACCATAATTATTGAAATATTAAATTAAATAAAACGTAATTTTCCAAGTTTGAAGTGGATTAACTTTGTTAATTATTGATGAATCTCCTGTTTGAATAAACTCATCTTGTAGAAAATTTAGTTTTGAAGTTAAAATTCAGTATAACCCACTAGCCTAAACGCACCCAAAGTTCATGAAATCGGGATTTTATAAATGAAAACACACAGATAAATGCAAGTTCTATGCAAGCGTGTAAAATCAGTGTGCTATGATAAAAGAATACCGATTTCATGATCTTTGGGTTGGGTGCGTTTTAGGCTAATGACATAAATTATATCAAACTTATAAAAAGTTATGCTCTTGTATTTTTATAAACGTGAAATGCAATTTATTATCATTGTATTAATTTTGAGATTCAGTACATAAGTTTGGTTAGTTCCAATTCAAGGGTTTTGACTCAAAATAGTCACAGATATTGGTATATCAAACCTGGCCACCTAGGTTCTTGGGTAGTAATTTTTCAAAAAATTCTTTTGAACTTTAGAGCCCAACAAGTTGTCTAGATTAGTTTTTTACACCACTAAATTAAAAAAAAAATCCTACTCCCCAGACACCCCCCTTGGTGAGCCCCCCCCCCCCCCCCGAAATCTAATCCTGGCTACGCCACTGCATGTAGGCTATATATGCCTAAAATCTTCTGTCATTTTATTCTGAGTTGCAAAGTCTGTATTGAAATCTCCCGCTACAATTACGTTTGTGAAACGAGTAGTAGTAGTCTCTAAAAGCCTATTAAATAGTTCGCAAAAATTGTTCCATTCCCCATTTGGTTACCTGTAAATACCTAACACCGCTACTTCGAAATTATTGTCGATTTTTACTCTCAAACCAGTAACTTCTAAATCCATTTCCACGGCAAATTTCTCTACATATTCTAAATTAAATGTTTGAATATTCTTAGAATTTCTAGTGAAGATGACTTTGATGAGATTCCCTGCAATATGACGCTCTTTCAATGAATAGTCTGGAATATTAAGTTGTGACAATTCATCTTCTTTTAAACCATGCTCTGTGAAAATAGCTATATCAGGAGCCTCTTCTTTCAAAAATACTTCGATTCTATCTATTTTGTTACAAATGTATTGAATAGTCTGATGGAACACAGTGAGTACCGGTACTCCATCATCCCTTATTACTTTATCGTTGCTTTTGCATATTGAAGTAGATCTACTTAATCACTTAGAATCTTGGGAGCTTATCAGATTGTTACAAGAGTTCCTTCCACTAATGCTATCCTGATTTTTTGATCGACTAACGTCTTTTAATACAATTGAAGATATGAATTTATGATTTGAAACTAGTTTCCCTTCCCGGTTTTGAGCCACTTTACTAAAATCTTGGTGTGATTATCAATAAAAATTTGACATGGAAGATACATAAATATAAAAGAGATAAAAGGAGAGTTAATATCTACATCGAGGAAATTTTATTTTTTGCGTTACATGTGTCCAATTAGAACATTAAGAATGCTATATTTTTCTCTAGTTGAGTCCAGACTACAATACGGGCTGGTGTGCTGGGGAGGGACCCAAATATCATCAGTTAAACCTTTATTAATTGCGCAAAAAACTTATAAGACTCATAATGCATAAAGGAAGAAGATTTCCATCTTGCCCACTTTTTTCAACTTTGGAAGTTATTCCTCTGAGGCATTTTTATATATTTAGGGTTCTAAGAATCTTCTATCTTTAGGCAATCTCTAAGAAAAGCAAACAGAATCGGAGTACCAAGGCCATATAAAGAGTCTTTTCGGAGATTATTCCCATCCATACTTGGCGCCAAAACTGTTAACTTGCTGCCACCTTTTTGTCAAAATTCTAATTCCAAATTTATATTTCAAAGAAAGGTAAAAGATTGAGCATTGAATGGTATAGAAGTGGAAGGCACGCTTTGTTGAAAAAGCGATGAGAATTATGTTGTTGTTTGCAAAAAGAATATGGCACCTTATTTATTCCTTCTTTGTGCCATTGAGGTATAAAGAGTGTAATGCTATTTTATTTTCCAATATCTGTAATATCTAATGATAAAGTGAATATGTATATTTTTTTAGTGCTCGCCATTCAGACTCGTTTTTCTTTCCTAAAATTTTAATTTAATTGTGTGATTGCTTCGATTCAGGGTTAATTAATGATTTGATTATTTCTGTAATGTTATGAATAATTATGTTAATTTTATTTTTTATAAAATTTGTGATTTCAATCATTTCATAGTGACACAATGCAATTTTTGTAATGTTTTAACTTTTAAGACTTTGTGAATGATTTATTTCTCAGTAATGATTTAAAGTTTGTAAATTTTCAGTGTTGATATAATTTTATTTTGTAAATAAAGTGTTCATAGATATGAGCTCTGAAAATAAATATATCTATTTACTTATTAATTCACAAGATATCAAACAGTGTAAAAGTGTCTTCATATATGACATGCCAGATTTGTGATTAAACTTTACCATGGTTAAACCTTCACTGTTAAAATATCTAATGATAGAATCTGCTGAGGTGCTCAACAGCTATGTCCACTTGCTCCCCGCTGTCAAAAAAACTAACATTCAAATACATCATATTTTTGTACTATTTTTGTACCTTTTTGTACCACCAAAAGAAAATTTTGTACCACCTGCCTACTTTTCTTTTCTTTTGGTGGTACAAAAAGGTACAAAAATAGTACAAAAATATGATGTATTTGAATGTTAGTTTTTTTATAGTGGGGAGCAAGTGGACATAGCTATAATTTAGTATAGTTGATCATCGTACTAGCTCGGCGTCAAATCAATTTATTGATAACAGAAATTCCTAAACCCCTTGACAATAAGCTGAGAATAATTATATTAAAGTTGAAGAATTGAAACAAATCAATGGAGAGAAGTTGTATTGCAATGCTGTATCATTCTTCCTGCATCGGATAGAAATATCAGATTTGAATATTCAAGCTTGATTTGAGTTTATCAGCAATAACAGAGAATTCCAGTGATATAGTTCAAATTAGAATAGAATATATACTAAATTGTTGCTTATTTGTTGTTTGGACATAATCTATGACGATTTTTAAGTGTTTTTCTTGTATTAAAAGTTAAAAGTACACAGTAAGTGGATTAGTTTATTTATTTTAGGCTACTCATTCATCAATTAGGAAATTTGAACAGTATTCTATTCCTTGAATCTCATGACATCCCCATCACGTCAGCAGAAAGCAAACTTGATCAATATTTTTTTAATATTTTCCATTATTTCCCTTTACGCTTTCAGCAACTTATAACAAATGACAATATATATCATACAGTGTTATTTATTGGTATTATAACGCAGATTGCTTTTGATAATTTGTTTGGCTGCTCTTTCCTGATCCAATACTGACTGACTTGTATACCTTTACTGACACAATGGCATCAACAGCAAAACTCAATTCTAACTTATGGTTGTTATGGAGATTTTGTGCAAGTAGGCATAAAGTTGATGCTACTCATAATAAAATATATATCAAAGAATATCCTTATGATGCTCCTCAATGCTTTAAGCACGTGTACGCACTATCTCTTTCCATCCTGAAAAGAATAATAAATCTTTCCTTTACGAAATAGTATTTTTTCTGTAGCTCACCTTAATCTCATGCACCATGTTACTTTGTTGCCTTGGTGAAGTACAACTTGTCTAGTCTTTTTGGGGACTCCGGCATGGAATTGTAGTTGCAGTATACAATCTGAAATTAATTTGTATAGAAACTCTCACTGAAATTCTGGGAAATGTAGATGTTAATATTGTTGTTGGAGCTTTTCCACGTGGGACAAAATACAGATTTCAATGTAGTGTGCTGTCCTCTCCATTAGGATAATTAATGACCATCATACTTGGTATAATTACTAAATATGACTGGATTCCAACGCTCACGTTGAATGGATTTTTTAAATTGAGAAACAAATGTCAATGTATTATTACAATAATGAAGATAGGAAATGGAGTTTTTCCCAAACGTTTCTTCCGTGAGAGAAAGAGAATACTTGTATTTCAATAAAAAAGGAAAATAATCAAGATCTTTAAAGACATCTGACTGAAGGCTCAATCAAGAAAATTGATAGGATCTATACCGTATCTGATTAGTTCATCATTTCCATTTGAATCTATCATTGAATCTCGTAGCCATTGAGTCTCTTACTACTCATCTAGTAGTTCGGAACCCACCTAAAATTTGAAATCCAGGATTGTTTCCGAAACATGGCTACAACAGCAAGGTAGAACAACCCGCAAATGTTTCCATATCAACAAAGAAGTCATCTTTTTCTTTTCCATTTTTTTCTGTTGGCGCGTACGTGAGTATGAGACTTGTGCGTTAGTGATGAATTGAATTTCTCAGGTGAATGACGTAAGAAAGGGGAATGAATACAATATTGCTATAAATTGTAGACCCACAGTTTCAGTTTGGTTCAACCAGCAGGATAAGTGATGGTAATGAGCTATGATGACACTGGCTCGGCTTCCGACCAAGCACCCCTGCGGTGCCGTGTGAAATAAGGTCCGCGTACGGTACTTTGCCTTAAAGAGATCATTGTAGTTCAGTTCTGTCTTGGATTGTGTCAAAATATTAATAATAAGTGATGATAAAGCAGATAACGTCATGTTATAGCTGCCGATCACCCTTCCAACAGGGTTTAATTTCAGCTGGAGCACACCGGAGTGGAGCTCCGGCTATCTAAATCGATAGTAAAATCATTTATTTTGAACCAGATCAGAACTAGCTGGAAATGATTGTTCTTTTTGTTTTTTTAATTTAGACTGACTCAAGCTTTTGACTTTTGCAGTTATGGTTTTCAGGTTTACGTCAAAATCGTTTAAAAGACCTTATTTTAAAATGACCTAAATCTTATTATTTTTCATATTACGTAATATTTTATATGTGCATTACTAACCATACTCAAATGTATTTAAAATGCACCAATTCAAATTTAATTCTCAAAAATTTTCCAGGGGAGGACCCCCGGACCATTGGGGGGACCTTTTTTCCCGTTAAGTCACAGCTCCAGTACATCTCAATTTAGAAATTAAGCCCTGCCTTCGAAACATACTGTAGTCTGATTGGCAGCAGCTCGGTCACCCTAACTCTGCACTCAACAAGCGGCCAATTACTCCCAAAAATGCAAAATTTCTTTAAAATTGCCTATTAATTATTATTACTATTGAATCTTTAGGTAGTTTATGTTGAACGTAGTCTCTTTCCTTGGAATGAGTATCAGGCTAAATCGCACTGAAGCTGATGAAATTTTTCATCAGAGGCAGATACACTTCAGCAGATTATATTAATCCGGGAGGCACGATTAGACGTATATTGGCCAAGGATTATATTGCCGTGAATTTCATGTCATTGAGGTAGTGGAGCTGGATGTAGACATATTATTATATATCGTAGGCACGTGCAGGTTGCAGTGTTTTCGCCTGGTCAGAAGGTGGAGGTAGACCAACCAGGAGGAAATGCTATTAACCTCACAACTCTCTCGCGTTGCCATGTGCATCCACAATGCACTTGCATCCTGCAACTGCACGTGGTGCTGCAGTAACTGAGCACATAGTTCGGTTTTATTTGAGCCAGCATTTTATTGGGTTGAACAGCCACTCAACTTGAGTGGTCTCGGTCAATTTCATTTGAAAAGCCCCCACCCCCTATCACTCCATCTTGAAGCAAAATAGCATTGATGTGGTGTTTGGGGGCGGGAGTGAGGTCAGTCAGTGCACGTCTTTGCAGTGTTAGTTTAGCCAACCACTGAGAGACAACGCCATTGGAAACCGTCTTAATATCTGGACACGAGCTCTTAGTGACTAGAGCTGCACCTGCAGCACTGCAAATCAAATATTTATCAACTGGGACTACTCTCTGAGACTAATTTCTACAAATTATTCTGTACGTGGATTTTTTGGTCAGATTATCTATTAAAATAACGATGATTCTCCCCAAACACGATTGAATATTGATCAATCTGATCCATCAATAAGACTAGGTTCATTGACACTACAAGTATCTACACTACATTGAATATTCTAAGAATTATTTCTGGAGATCCCAATCCCAGTATTTTTTATTTTTGTGGATGAAACCTCACATTTCTAATAGTTGTTGATCATTATTGAGATATTTTGACGTGTTATATGTCTGCGGGGATCTTGACAGCCAGCCGGCTGTATGACTGTATCAAGGTTTTTCTGAATGAATAAACCTTCGATGATCATTTACACAAAAAGGAAACTGATATAATAGACTACAAAAACAAGAAAACTGATCCTTGAAGCAATTCAACTGTGGTCAATTTCACTAGGCCTACACCTAAATCAACGTTCTAAAAATAAATTTACTAAATTCAATCCTGGAATAATCAGCTCATGATATAGGAACATGAAGGGCCTCCTAAATTCCACGAGTTTTCCTTTAAATATTTTTCTCTTTTTCTCCGTTCATAAAAGAATCATTCAAAGAACAGTAATGGATATTAAATACAGGTTGAATTGGATTATTTGAGACGCCAACTTTGTTGAATGCTATTAAATAACTCTCAGTTGATTGCACTTCCAGCTGAAATGAACCGTAGAAACTTCGCAGAATAAACTTCATTGAAGTAACTCATGATAAAACTAAGTTTGATTCGTAGATACGTAGGCTATACCTATATGTATTCTTGATTACGGTTATTAATGCGTCTGTATGGGTGGTATATTCGGTTGGATTATTCTCCCTGATCTCAATCAAACTTTAAATTATTTCATTTTTTTTCACATTGAAATAAACTCTTATACAGTGGTATAGTCAATCACAATAAGAGGAAATAATTATTTGGTTCCAATGAGTACTTATTACAAAATAGTAGTTTACTGAATTAATAATAATCAATTTTAGTACTAATTAAATGTTAGAACTTCAATCATCATGTCCGACTATATGAATTGCATCCATGAAAACATAGAAGAATGAGATATCATACTTACTCCGAATGTTTGAATACTGGTATGGAAAATAATATGCCACAACAATTTTTTACTCATTCTTCAAACTAAATAACTATGAAAAATAGTTTGACTATTCCAAATTTCCCAGTATTTCGATTCTGACGAGTGAGTGTTGTTATTATTGGTCTATATTCTAAACAATACATTGTGGTTGTTTTTTTCAGGTGGAACAGTGTGTCCTAACTGCCTTTCCCACCATCATCACGCCCACCACCATCACCACCACATGCACGGGCATCCGCGGGGGGCAGGGGGCGGAGGGGGGACAGGTGGTAGTGTCACACAGGACAAGGACTATCTGCGGCTGGAGGCGATCAAGCACCAGATCCTTTCGAAGCTGGGTCTGGCCAGTAAGCCGAATATCACATCTGCCGTGTCCAAAGACGTGGTGCTCAAGACCATTAGAAGGGCGCAGGAGATGTCGTCTATCGACGGAGACGGCGATCCGCAGCAGCCGTTCGGCTCCGCCAGCAGTCCGGCAAACGGCGGCAGCGGCAATGGCCTGCCTAACCTCGAGTCCGAGTCGGACGACTACTTCGGACGCACTTCCGAAATCATAGCCTTTGCCGAACCAGGTCAGGCACTATCTCAATTATTCTATTTATCTATCAAATGCGTAACTCTATACATCATTTCTGGAGTATTTGTCACTGGGCAAATACCTATAGTCGTACGCTTTAATCTCCAGAAATCATCGAAAACTATTTCCTTATTTGCCCCGTACGCTCTTTGGACCAAAATATCTTTTGAAATCTTAAGAGTCACCACCCACAGTCAAATTCGGCTGAATGGACACTAAATACATACATACAACAAAGATTAGAGCCCTTAATTAGTCTTGTCAAACAATGTCTTTCCATACAATCGAAAATGTGTGGTTATAATAGTGTTCTTATGTAATTGGTGCCTTCCTGTTGTACTTTATCAAATCAGAAATGAAGGTAAAAATATCAATCTGTTCAGAATAATCAAGACTGTACGACATGAAAGCTACATAGTGTCTGGCGAATTGCCACAAGTTTAATGATTTACAAGCAAGTTGAAAATTCTGAGAGAAATAAAGAGAGGATGGCCCGTTCTTTCCAAACTTGTTGAGAATGCTAAAACCTGTCTTACAAATCACTTATTACAAAAGAAATTAGAGGAAAGGGGAATATGATAATTTGAATCGAATTGAGCAAGATCTTGGAGTTATCATCAAGAAATAGGCTTGAAAGTTGAAGATGCAGGTGGTAAAGGGAGGATCAACTCTAACCCCATTCACTCTGAACCCGCAGATTCAAATAGCTAGAAATGCAAAAAACGGAATGTGATCAGAGATTACGACAGCGCTTTCGTAGACCAATAACTATTGCCACCGATTGTGAAATCGTTCTAGACTATGGTCTCCAATGCTAGAGAAATAGAATTACATGCTTTACAATAGCTCCGGATTCGACTCTGTAATGATCTGGGCCACTGAAAATAAATATAAATAAAAGAAATATGAACAAAGCAGCGGCGGCTTCTTATAATGTTCACAAGTGCACGTGCACCCCCATAAATTTGAATATTCAAAAAAATATTAGCTTTTTTATTACCTATTTAACCACAAAAGAGTACAAAACGTTACTGATACAACTTATTTAACTATATCAACTAGAAATACAGTGTCCGTTTTGATATTAGACTTATTTTAAATTCACTGCTAATCTATTCGCAGCGTAAGCAATCATTCTCTGTGGACGAGTGCACAATCGGTATGTGCTCCTTTTGGGTCCTTTCTACGCATGCGCGGCAAATTGACGACATAGTAGTATGGACTTTTAACATGGGGGAAAAGCTGCCATCCGTTCACAGCTAGTTGTGTGCTCCGCTACTAGAGTCGCTGGCAGCAGTACCGTATCAGAAAAGCGTCGATGATACTGGGCTGTAGCACGGTCGGTCTGTAACGTTTCTACTCGCTACTTACTCGCGTAACTACTACCTTGCCAAGTGTCATCGACGTTAAAGACTAAAGAGAAGCGTGGAATGAGGAAACCCCTTCTATTTCGACTAGCATCTACCCATACTTCCTCCCTATGCCTTCCAATTATTGTTTTCATGGTTATTGAAACGTAGTTTCATACCGAAAACTAATTTTTTATTCTATTATAGAATATAATATATTATTTGGTACATTTTATTGATCAATAATTGTTATGGAGTTTTCCTAGTAGTCCACATGATTTCGACGAGACTAGAATAATTTTTAGAGATCTGGAGAGGTCAGTCTGAAGGAAAGAAGATTCACGGAAGGATAAATGTAATGAGTTTACCGGGAGATGTTGGTTTTTCTAATTTTTTTTAAACAAAATATGTCATCAGTGAATATGTTTGGAAGTGGAAATCAAAAAACTATATAAATAAGACCGGAATTTATTTTTATACTAAAACCAAACGTAAACTATTGGTTTTTCTTATATTTTTCAAAAACAAAAAACATCATCAGTGAATCATCAAGCAAGTCAACCTGCCACAAAAAATGATGTAATCAGTGCATCACCAGTTTGTGAGTGGAAATCAAAAATGAATTTTATAATATCAAAATTCACATTTTTTCTATCTGAAAATCAAATGCAAGAATTTTAAATTTTTTAGTTCTTAGCAATCCTTCTAAAAAAAGATATTTTCACCTGCAATACAAAACGTTGCATTATATTGCAATACATTTTTGAAAAGCATCTCGGTTATTCAAGAACTCTATCATATGATTGTGCAATGCATCAAATGCGTTTTGGTACTATTGAATGATCTTTTATACTCATGAGCATCTTGCCCGATCAGTTCCTGCCCCTGACGCATCTGTTTTGCCAGACAAAAGAATGGCCAGTGTTGCTTCATAACAGTAGTGAGTAGAATATGATCTTATACATTTTTTTTTAAAGTTGAAGTGCTTAACATTTTGCCATCATTCTTCTTCTAACCTTTGCTTGTGAGCATTGGCGTCTGGGTGTGGGTGAGGGGGAGGGGTGGAACATCATAAGCATTACGCATGCAATACGAGCAATGCAATTCATAGAGTGTATACCAAATATTTTGTGAACACCCATTTTTTCCATGCACGAGCCGCCACTGGAACAAAGATAAAAAAGTGTAGTTTGTGGAAAATATTGTGAAAATCAAAATCTAATGTAAATGATTGTATAAAATTCTGTCTATATGAAATAGATGTTTCAGAGTTATACTGCACTTCATTGGACTCGGAAGAAATTTAAAAAAGCATTAATCTATATAAATTATATGTAAGAAAGATACACTCTTCTCAATCTAGATGTAGGTGTTTTGCATCTCCATTGAACTGTTTTATTTTATTTATTTTGGCTGGTCATTCTCACATGAGTCTGAAGCTTGTGCGTGAGTAATAGAGTGAATGGTGACATAAAACATGACGCACTTATGAGGAGTCTGATTACACCACTACGATTCAAGTTGATTACCAGTTTGATTATCAGGCTCAACAATACTTTTTTCTATTAAAAATAATAATTTTCATTTCAACCGTGTTACCAAAAATATGAGATTTGGGACAGAGCACACAGTCATCAAAGCTGTTGCAAAATTCGCAAAATAGATTCTCAAATTATTCCAGATTTGAATAGCAATAAATCATTTATTCTCATTTCTTCCAAATAAGGCTGGGATAAATGGAGATTAAACGAATAAAATTTCAAGCTCTATAATTATTGTTGGATCAATATTATTTGTGGTATCGGACCAAGAAGATTGAATTATTGTTACTTGCAACTAGATAGAGTGGAGGGCAATAAAGGTTGGATGAAGAGATTGTTGTAGTAATAAATTATTAATGTGTAGCGCCTCTATTCAAAGTATGGAGTGAATTGACTATTAAGTATCGGCCATAAATTCAATATAATAAGCTGCAGTTTTCGCCAGCAGCCTGAATTTAAATGCAAATTTCAACGTAAGTGGCTTTCACCGACCTATCATCATTTTGATCAGGTGACAATTGTTATTAATCACACCAGAATAGCACATTGATGAAATCTAATAACATATTTCAAGTATCGATTTCAAAATTTAGTTTTAGAAATATCAGTAATTAAAAACAGATGTCTATCAAGTCCCTTCAATAAGTTTTTGGTCCATCCAGAGCTGAATGTGGAACATTTTACACGTTTAAACAGCAGCTGAAGAATGAATTCAAAATATTCCCTAGAATATTGGATTGAATGGCATTATGTTATTGTTCTTAATATTATCATTGTTATAAAAGTCAGCAATAGCCAGGTCGAAAAATGTTTTTTTCTTGAAACAAATTAAAGACAAGCAGGGAAAGACTACACATGTCAATCAATAGTAGGCCTACATAGTTTTTCCTCAATTAATATAAAATAGAATAATAATCATTATTCATGCTGATGACTGGAGGAAAGAATGGGGAGTGTTTGAGTGTGGTATAAAAAAACGTCAAAATTGAACTCTTTCTCGTCGCTAACATCATAGAGTACCTGAGGCTAAATGGAGGATGGCGATCTGCATTCCGATTTTATTAACATTTACGCTTGACATAACATTATCAGCACTTTGACTTTCGGAAAAGGGTTATTTGGTTCGCTACTGAATCAGATGAGGCTCAAGTAATACAAATATATATGAAAGCAAAAACTCCTATTTGAAAGATACATGTCAACTTTTTTCAAGTTTTTAAATAGGAGAAGAACAAGAACATAGTGAATTATTGAGTTTTTTTCACCTGAAATATAAGTAACGTGTTTATAATCTGAAGTATGATCATAAATAGAGCTCATAAATAATAAAACTTCAACAAATTTGGCCAGATACAATTTTCATTCTCAGATGACAAAAAAAGGAATGCTTAGTTTGAGCGCTGTCCTGGTTTTAAGTAGAGAACATGAGATTTGAATCTGTTATTGGATGCCGCACTGAAATATTTGAAATAAAAACAACCGTAAAAGCTCATAATGTCATGAAATAGGTCGACACAACTCGTTTAAAGAAAATTAAGGATGAATTCATTGCAGCCAAAACAGAACAAAAAAAATGTAATGTAGGTTCTATTTGATATCAGAAAGACATGAAAATGGAATATGAGTGAAATATGCATGATGAAGTTGAACTCTGACATGATAAATAGATAAGATCTTGTTCATGTTATTAGGTTAAATAAATTATGTTTCAATAACAATATATCTTCTAGTGAGTCATTCAATAACTTGAGTACTATTCTTGCTGATGAAGCTGATATGGGTCTGATACTTGCGCGTGAAATATAGGCTACAGAAAAATTACCAGGCTGAGAGGGAATCGAACTCGTGAACACAGGAGTAGCAACCAGTCAGATTCCTATCACAGATAAGCGCTTCAACCGCGATTACACCACTGCGGTCTCCAAAACTCCAACTTTGAAAGGAAACGAGTGAATATGTTTGAAGCTTGGATATTGTTGTCCTGTTCAGTCAAATAAAGATGAGCTACGAACTCCTGGGCTCTCTTTGTAAGGATGACTAAATTGGCTAGCAAAAACGACTCTTTTCTCTAATGTAAAATCACTTTCCGATGGCTCGGAACTGACCTAAACTGAAGGTTCAACTCATCAATCACCATTATCCGACTTATTACCCACGCACAGGTCTCAGACCTATATGGGGGCTTTATCCTCAAAAAAGCTAACACAAACGGACCGTCAGCTTTGTCCCACGATAATAAATTATCCACACGTCATTTTTTGCAGCTACAGTTATCATTAATTTTCTAAATATAGTTGATACACATTATAGGCTTATCACCTTAAAGTTTTTACATTATTAATACAGTAATTATTTTTATAATTACTATTCCTTCCAAATGTAGCACTTGCGAAAAGAACCCACTAAGAGCTACTGCTACTCGAGAGCAGACAGCAGAGCAATGATTAACTTTGACCTTCAAATCTTTATTGCTGAAAGAGAAATATTTTTAAAAAATGGTGAAGGCGCTAGAAGACGCGGAGGAGCTGGAAACTAGGTTAGCCGCCGTCGGCCGTCGCTAGTCGCTAGTAGCTGGCCGCGGACTCTGATTTATCTTGGCGGCGGCGTCCCGGTTGGGACTGACTACCACTTGCCACTGCCGCCGCTGGCGCTTTCAACTCGCCGACGCCTCTCATTAAAAATCTAATTATTCCGAATTCACACTGGCCTGTCGTCTGCCCACGCGGCTGTTTGTTCATGGTCTCTCTTCCCACTCTCTCGTTCTCTCTCACTCACTCTCTATGTCTTACTTGCCCATCCCCTCAAACGGTATACCCCCTATCGAACACGCATCAAACATATGGTGCTCTACGCTCTATATCTCACCGCGCACTGGAAAACGTGGAAAGCGGTCGACCGCTTGCAGAAAGCTGAGTCTTGCTGATTAATGCACTTTCCAAAACAAGCAGATCTATAGCTTCTACAAAAACCCAAAAGAATGGGCGGCGTCCTAAACCAACATTTTTTTGAAATTTATTCATTTAATCAATAGCAACATGCAAATGGGATTTAACAATAATTTGGGTAATTTAGTCAAATCAACAGTAACAGCATTAATCAAGTGAAATTGCCATCTTTTGTCAACTTACTTGTATCAAATACATTTATTTTGGCACTGCCAACTGAAGCAAAAGCTGTGTGCCAGCAAGAGTTGCAGAAATATTACGCGAAGTTGTAACGTAATGAGAAGAGCTTGAAACAAGTTGAAATGCATATCGAAGGAAGAGGAGAAGGCGAAAGAAAAAGTGACAGGGAATCAAGAAAAAATGAATGGGAGTTTGAAGAAAAAGACGAACTTTCAATTGAAGCAACCTGAGTGGGACTATATCCAGCTCCTCACCAACAAGCGGATGAGAGACTTGGCAGCTCGAAAACGTGTAGAGACAGCTAGACAACTTACACTAACAGATATGTTCAAAAGGCAATAACACTCTTTTGCAAGTAAAGTTTAATATTTGTAGTAATTTAACTGTTGTAATTAAAGTCAATAATACAAAATCTATTGTCAATATATGTCAATATTTTGGTGACTGAGAATTTTACAAAGGATCGAAAGAGCTTTCTTATAGAAATAGTTTGGTGGCTTGTTACTTAGCTGGAATACTTTCTCTTGCCTGCGGAAAAGAGTCAAGGCCACTCACATTGAATCAGTCTTCTTTTTGTACTGAGTACAGCAACTAGATTCATGTGAGTTTTGAACGTTGGTTGCTATAATAAAGGAGAACTTTTTCGGAAAGCATCCAGGATGTTTTGAGAATTTTCCAAAAATGCAAATAGCCAGAGTATAGGGCAATACACTTGTATATATGTAATATAAAAGTATATATATATATACTTTTGTATATATATATAATTATATATATGTGTGTGTGTGTCGCATTTCTCGTGTAGAAATACGGACACTAAAAGTGTCACGGTGGCCAATTCCGGGACGGCTCATCCAATGCTCTGCAAATAAAAATCGAGCTTCATCTCTTTTCTCTCTCATTTACTCCTGATACCGTAGTTGAACAGAAAGCTCTCGCTCTATCGCTGTTTTCAGGGTTGAATCTTGCACAGATTTGTTCATCTCTTTGAAAAGTAGGCGAGCAAAGTATAGGCTTGAATTAATAGCACATATAAAAATTCCAACTTGACAAGTTATCTTTCCGAAATTCTTAAATTCAAATATCCTCTTTTGAGTCTTTTGCCACCTTATATGAATAAAATACAAACGAATAACTCACAAGTGAACTTAATACTGTAATAATGGTTACTCAAATTAATGTTTGGCATTGCCAGCAAAACCAAGGTTTGTGTGGTAGCGACGTGTGTCAGTGACAAGTGAGAGGAAAATACATTCTTAAAAATTCCTCTTGTGTTCTGATTCTGATTATTTTCAAGAGTTGATGCGGGCACCAAATGCATAAACTAAAGATATAGTTAAATATAGTTAAGCAGATGGTAAAAAAAATTCCCGGTGGTGGCATGATTTCTGAAGTCATTTCTGGCATTTCTGAAGACCCATGATGGGCTTATAGAAGTGAAGTCATTTCCACAAAAACTGAACAGGATTTTTCAATGTGATACCATATTTCTTGTGAGTTATCCCATCTTTCATTAATTATTGTTCCCAAGTAATTGAATTGTTTAACTCTCTCTACTCTCAGTTTATTCATGTAGAGGTTAGCTCCTGCAATTATCTCTTCACTAACTACAAGAAGATTGGTTTTCTTTATGCTTATTCCTCAACCATACTGAGAGCTAATTTCTGTCACCCTATCCATCAACTTCTGCTATCCTGTTCCTCATTGGACTGTTAGACCTGCTCCATAGACCTGTTCCTCTGGATAAGACTATCTGCAAACATAATTGTATCATCTGCATATCTTATATTATTGAGGTTGACACCATTTATTGGGTCTTCCACATCTTCCAGTGGTTCTTGAAAAATGGATCCCAAGTAGGAGAAGTAGTTTGAACTCTTGGAAGTTGAACATAATATGGGACAAATTAAACCCCTGCCCAACTCCTTGCAAAATCTCTATTTAGTCTTTGTGACCACTATCAATTCTCAAAACTGCAGTCTGATTCCAATAAAATATCAAATTACATCCAAGTCTTTTCCACTGATCCTATTTTCTCAAGTATGTCATACATTTTATTATGTTGGACCTAATCAAATGCTTTCTCTCAATCAATTAAGCAAGAAAATATATCACAGCTGACACCTCTGAACCTCTGGAACAATACTTGACTAATGGGAACTAATCCCATTGACCACCATCACTTTGCTCTTACTATTATTCAGTGTCATCCCCTTCCTCTTGATTTCCTTATTCCACTCCATGCTTTCAGTTTTATCTCAGAGTCAGCAATCATAATTATGCCATCTGCAAACAAAAAAGCTTGATTAATTAGTAATTAATAGTAATTTAAACATGTGGAATGCTGAAGCGATCCAGAATAAATTAAAATTTGATCCAGTACCTCAAGACGAGCTGTCAAATATTGTTGATAGTTTAAATTATAAAAAAAACTGTAGGATGATGTATCCAGTAAAATTCTAAAAGAATGTCAAGATAAATTGCTAGACCCTTTTATTCATCTGGTCGATCATTCATTAGAATAAGTTGTTTTCCCATAGAGATTGGAAGAGGGAATGATCTTGCCAATCTTCAGAAGTGGTGATAGAGGAAAAGTTTGAAACTATAGGCCCATTAGTAAATTTAAATGTAATTTAGTAAAATGTTTGTAAGACTAAGTGATGAGCCTGGCTTCCAGAAAGGGAGATCAACAAAGACAGCCATAGTTTATCTTGTAGAAATAGATATGATGGATTTGGGTGATAAAGCTTCTGCAGTCTTCTTAGATCTATCGTAGGTATTTGATTGTGTTAATCATAGCACTTAATTTGAAAAATGTAGTTGAAATGGGGTAGGACTGAAATGGTTCAATTAGTTATGATGTATTGGGAGAAATCAATGTGTAGAATTAACTACAGTAGTTGAGAATAGTAAAGTGAAGAATAAATTTGATAAATTGGAGGTCCAAGCTGGAGTGCCTCAGTGTACAATACTAGGCCCGTTGCTTTTTTTGTTATGTCAACCGTTTACCTAAAAAATTGATTAGTGCCCTCTTATTTGCAGATGAAAACTCACTCTATTATATTAAACATGTGGCGTATGTGGTTGCCATGGAAACCGTAGCCTATTACATAGTTTGCTTTTATATGTTGACCGATGTTCATTTAGTTTGCATAAAAGCTCTAGGTTTCAAAGAGTAAATCATTTCACATTCATTTTCAGCAATTCCGTTCTAGAGAATTTAGAAATAAATTCCCAAATGGGGGTTTAGTACATTGTTCAATTCTTAAATCAGTTGAAATTAACGATAAATAGTAGAAAATGCCAATAGCTTCAATTGAAAAAACAAATTCAATTCAATTTAATTTATTTACATCAAGTATAAACCACATATACAAGCATAGCTTGGCAGTATTTGACAAGTCATGATTTTCAAACTGTTTGATTTGAATATAATAAAAGTTAGTTGGTCTTTAAAACTCATATAACACCACTTTCAGGAAAAAGACTGTATGCACTCCTCAATGCTGTAGGGGGCAGCACTTATTGAAGTTTGTTTCAATGTAAACTTAAAACGGTTAATATTAGGTATATTTCTTATTCAGATGGTAGCACATTATATATCTTCAGCCCTCTGTAGAGTGGTCCCCTCTCAAAGGTAGTTGTTCTGTGCTGGGGGTACTGAAGCTGCACTCTTTGCCTTGTACCATATTGATGATGCTCTCGACTGTGGCTCTCAATAATCCCTGCATTCTTCCTCATGAATATTGACAGTTCCAGAAAATACAGAGCAGGCACTGTGAGTAATCTGTACTTCCTGAATGCGCTCCTACAAGATTCCCATGGCCTGAGGTTGTCAATGATGAGAAGGGCTTTCTTTTGTTTCTTGAATACAGAGTTCAAATAAGTCTTACCACTGCCCCAAAACATTACACTGTACTGAATTACCGGCATAAAATAGCCATGGCAGACACTCATCAAAGTGTGTGATCCTACTACTCTCCTCAGTATTTTCAATGAAAAAAGAATGCTGGAAAGCTTATTGACAATATGATCCACTTGGTCTGTCCATCTGAGGCTGTTCATCATCCGGACTCCCAAAAAACAGGCATCTTCATGTAGTTGTCCTTCAAACGCTTGGCTGAGGATGCTATGGAACTCATGATTTTCTCTCAATCTGAAGTTTACAAGTTTTGTTTTTTCAACATTCAAATTGAGGCCATTCGCTTCAAACCAGATGTGCATATCATTTATTGTTTCTAAAGTTTTTTCAGCAACACTTTCCTGAGTACCAGTCACAACACTTGTAGTATCATCAGCAGAAAGAAAGACATTTGCCTTGATGTTGCATGGCAAATCATTTAGGTAGATAATGAACAACAATGGGCCCAAAATTGATCTTTGTAGAACACCGGATGTTATAGTTTTCGATTTTATTCAGAAAAATAGTATTTACCATTTCTATCAGTAAGTTTTATTTTCTGTCTCCACTCCAATAGATAGCTATTGAAAAATTCCAGAGATCGTTCATCCAAACCATAATACCTGAGTTTAAACAGCAACAGTTTCTGATTCATCATATCAAACGCTTTTGAAAGGTCACAAAATATACCCATTGCACATTTCCGTTGTTCCAAACTTTTCAAAATGTCAGTAACAACATTGAAGATTGCATCTTCAGTTGAATAACTTTTTTGAAATCCAAATTGGTTCTGGAACAGTAGATCATTCTCTTCAAAATATTTTGATAGTTGATCATGCACTGCCCTTTCGAAAATCTTGGAGAATACTGGTAGAATTGCTATTGGACGATAATTTTCCAACTTTGTTTGGTTCTTGAAGAGGGGTTTCACAATAGCATATTTCAACTTACTTGGGAACTGTCCATTCTTGAATGATAAATTTATTATATGTGCTAGAGGTCTGGCTATGATGTGCTTCGAAGCTTTAATCACTGAAGAAGGTATCTCATCCCATCCTGATGATGGAGAGGTATTTAATTTTGTTATTATTTTCATCACACCCTCTTCAGAAATATTGGAGAATTTGAAAGTAGTTTTAGGTCTTATCTTTTTTTTTTATTAGCTCTGCACATGTAGTATATGATGCTGATTTTAGATTTGATGAGGATGATTTGATAAAAAAATTGTTGAATACATTGCCCTTCTGGTTGGGATTAGTAATTTTTTTTATCATATATCTTTATGTCCGGTATTGTTCTGCATATCGTGTATTTTCCAATTTCCTCCTGCACCACCTTCCATGTAGCTTTATTAATGTTGTTGGAGTTAGCAACAAAAACTTCATTTGCCTTTCTCTTTGCTAGGCTTATTATTTTTCTCAAATGCCTTTTATATTGTTTGAAATACTCAAGGAAGTCCAGACTACAGCCTTCTTTTGTCATAAGAAACAACTCTTTCTTTCTGTTGATACTATTTTTTATTCCATTAGTTATCCATCTCTTATTTTTTGAACTACCTGCATTTTTATTTCTTGTAACTGTTGTGGTAGGAAATGCTTCTATGAATCTTTCATTGAATAATTTGAAAAACATAATTCAAATGAAGATAACGCTTTAAACATGTTTGTCTATGATAATCAACTAGACCAGGTAGAAAAAATTGCATTTCTAGGAGTTTTTTTTGAATAGACGATTGACCTGGGCTCCATACATTGAGAAAATATGCTGTAAAATTTCATCTCTGTTATTTATCCTGCGACAGCTTGCTGGATTAAATAAAGAAAAGTTACTTTTTACAGCTTATACCATGGACTCTTACTGTCACATATTGTAGTATGCAGTGGCGTAACGTTTTCCAATTGGGCCCCCCCGCAACCGATTTTCCGGACCCCTTTCCTCAAAATCATATAAATAACCCCCCTCACCATTGTCACCCTTCCCTGAAAATCTTGCATAATTTTTTTGTGGGCAGTTATAATTATGCAAGAACTAAACACCTTTTATCTATTAAATTTTAAAATTCAATCATGTTTCAAGGGGGGCTAGTCTAATGATTTCAGCTGTAGCTTACGGGCTCCTGAAAGATGGAAATAGTTGAAAGTTGATTATTTTATAAATAATTAATCTTGAAACCTAGAAACCTTGAAATTGATGTCTTCCATAGGATCCACATTCACATCCTCCTTGTTATAGCACCTTCGCTCCTTTTCCCAGAAAATGTGTTCTCTCAGAATTCGCCTCGTTTGCAGACACGGACACAGGTTCAATTTCTAATAAAAAGGCATTTTATCTAAATTACCGCGAAATTTCTACGTCAGGAAAAGAGAAAAAATTTAAGAAATTTATTCGTAAGAGGCAGAAGAGAGAAAACGTAAAATACTTTTACAGTACTTGATCCTGTTGTAAGAAAAAAATTCAACAGCGTTGGGAGAACTGACACAATATTGAACCAAAACTATTATTTATATACTTATACAATAATCACGTAATTTATCCGATATATCAAAGGTATAAATATTCCTTCTGAACATTGTTTAAAAATGTACTAGTCTATAAAAAATAGAAATAACTAAAACATGACCGTACAACATTACAATACCATAAACGCAGCATGTTGAAAAATAGATTAGAAATGAAAAAAAATGGCTCTCCAAATAATAAAACTCACGATCACGAACTCAATAATGAATAAACATACGGTTTACTCTAGGCCAATTTACCGGACACGTGTATCCAACTGGACGATTCTAGAGAGAAGAGACTGAATTCAAAATACTGTATGAAGAAAAATATTGTCTTTTATTTCTACACAACCCCCCCCCCCCCCCCCCCACTTTCCATTACTTCGTATATGCTAATATACATTGAGGAATTCGATGGGAAAATAATATTAATTTCCTCTTATATTTGCACTGTGGAGACATAGCCATCATGATTTATAACAGTCTAGATAAGTTTGTTTGAAGAGTGTTTTGTCCTCGGTATGTCTCCATTCCTCAAGTCACAACATCCTGCTTCTGAATTCTTTCACTAAAGCTAACTGCGAATTAATTGATAAAGTAAACAATAAACATTGATCTGATAATATTTAGCCAATTCATTCTTTCTTTCTTTCTTCAGTGTTTCAGTTTTATTTCTTTTGAAAAAATATATATATATTTCAGTAGGGGCACGGGCCATTTCTTGAAAAAATATATTTTCATTCCGGGCCCCCTTATAGCCCGGGCCCCCCCGCGCCGCGGGGTCTTCGGGGGTGTACGTTACGCCACTGGTAGTATGGGATAACTCATCAAAACAAAATAGGGTATTCAAGATCCAAAAGAAAGCTCTTAGGTGCATGGAAAGAGTAAATAGATTAGATTCATGTAGGCCGTTGTTCAAGAGACTTGGACTCCTAACTGAATGTTGCTTATATGTGTATAAAGCTACTTTATATGTAAAAATAAGTGATATTAACCAAAATCTTGACATACACGATTATAGTACAAGAAGTCGAGGAGGTTATCACTTGGTGAGTCACAATAGTAGATTATTCGAACAAAAACCTTATCTATATTGGTAGGAAACTCTATAGCAGCTTTCAAAGAGTCTTGAAAATAGAGCAATATTTAAAAAACAATTGAAAAATATTCGGTTGATTAAGCTATTTATAGTGTACAAGAGTTCCTTTCACATCAAAATTAAGCTTCACCTCAACTAATTTATATAGTAATTAACTAGTGTATAAGATTGGTAATATTGTATGGTAACTAGTGTATATTATGAGACTAGTAATATTGTATGTAATTGTTGATCTGACTTGTCTCAAATACTCTTAACCAGAGTCTCTAAGACGTAATCTACGAAAAAAAGTTGCAGATCTTGTAAGACAGTTGATTCAGTTGTAACAGATGATTCTGTTGCATGCAAGATGAGTTTTTATGAAAAGCAAACCTGATACAGTTACTTGGCAAACACCTTTTGGTCCTTGTTAAGTAAGCCGCAGCCTTCAGTAGACATGTTCAGAGGTAGGATATTGAGAAGAGTCATCCGACCGATAAGAAGTTGGGTGAAAATCCTCACAGATCAGCACATGATACAGCACCTGCGGTTGTCTGATTTAACGCTTGTGGTCGACTGATTTGTTTGGACAAAAATATGTTGTAATCTTGTTTTCAAACGAGTGTCTCCCAAAGCGAAATCTTGTCTTCTGCTTTGACCAAAATATCAATATCATATCAATTCTCATACTGAGGTGTGATCTCTATTCTCCTTCCTCATATATTATTAGCATTATTTCCTCATCATTATAGAGTATCTGCTATACTTGAACTTTCCTCTTCAAATTGCTCCAGTTTTCAACCTTTTTCATAGTATTTAGGATATTTCCATTCTACATAATATATTGAAAAAGTATTTTACAAGAGCTATACATTTTAAGATTTTTTTTCTACTATTAAGCTACTCTAAGCTTGACCCCGCACAGCTTTGTCTCAGGGGTGGCATATCAATTTATTTTTCCAAACTCAATTGTATTTTGGTACTGTTTTTATTTGTTTGTTTTGAATTTTGATTGGAAAATAAATTATTTATTTATTTATTTATTTTTCCATGATCAGGAATGCAAATAGCTTAAAATAATATATCTCCATACACCTTCACTTGTCGAATTTACAGTTTGAAGAATTAATTCTGGTTTCAAGACCCATGATAGTAACTCTATAACCATGCGTCCACAATAATTATGTGGTTCACAATAATTATGTGGTTATAGTTGTTTTGAAATAAGTATGTATCTGATCCTCTCATCCAGTTTCATGTTGAAGCATATTCATATTGCCATCGTCGCTGCTCTAATTCACTCAAATTCGATTCTTTGTTCTTGTTCAATTCATATTATTGAACCCTCTCATTCTTTTATTTTGTCTAATTTTGCTGTTTTGATAGTTTTTCTCCAATTAATACACGCAGAGGTTAGAAAATGCAAAGCTGCAAAATGAATAGTGTTGAATTACTTGGGATGATGAATAATTATTATCAAGTAGATCTTTGTAAGAAATAATATAACAAGTGAACCCCCACGTTCTGGAGAACTCGCCTGCAAATAAATAATTTTGGAAAGAGCTTATTCCTGGCTTATACTAGGAAAAGCTGGTAACAAAGAACGGACCTTCTTAAGATACTGATTTAGATAAGATTCCCAAGGAACTATGGCAAGTCCAGTATATGCTACTTGTCCATTGTCCATTGCACATAATCTCTCATGATATAGGGTTTCCAATAAATAATGAATTACACTTATATCTAGTATGTTTTTCTTATAAAAGAATTCGAATAATAGGTTACAATTAAGTTTGAACCTTATAAAAACTGATCAAAGATTACGATATCCTTTTGTTTTGAACAATTATTTTAAATCATTGCACATAATCACTCATGATATGGGGTTTGCAATAAACAATTAATCATAATGATATAATATATTATAATAATGTAATATATTATATATAATATATTTTCCTTATGAAAAATTCGAATAATAGGTTACAATCCGTTTGAATCTTATAACAACTGATCAAAGACTACAACATCCTTTTGTTTTGAACAATTATTTTAAAACGTTGAAGTCAATAAGACTCTGGGAATAGCTCAACCAAGTTTATTTTTAGTTCACAAACTCAGCAACTGAAGGTGTTTTCCGATATTTCGGTTCAGCGAGCAAGTACTGAATTAAGAAATGAAAGTTTAAAGCAGAAAAGTTTCGTTCAATGAATTTATTCCTCCAACACCATTTTCAAGTGAACAATAAGTTGTCAACAGCTTGAAGCACATTGAGAAGCATAGCAAGGATGTTTGGAGAATCAATCACGCACTGTACTGACTTATTACCTGACCCACATCTTCGTGATCTATTCTTGTCAGCTTGATCAGCTGTTGTTGCTCTGGCATGAATATTGGATATTATAATTGTGTACGCTTGAAAGAAACTGAATGAATGAGCGGTTATTTAGAGAGGTTCGCCATTCCAGTAATAAGCCCTTACACTATGAAAGCTCACTTTTGTTATCGAATGAGAGGTAACTGTGAAAGGTTAGTGTTCATGTTGATTACACATATTTATTGTTGAGTGAACTTCAATAATATCGACCTTACGAAGAAAATTATCATTCAAATTTGAGTTTGTTATTCAAATACGATAATGATTATTTTAGTTGTTTCTCTTATGCCTGAATTTTCTACAAAAGTGACCATTTATTGATGCCATGATCTCAAACGGGTCAAAAGTGGTTCTGAAGGTGGAGAACATTTTGTTGGTGGAGAAATCCTATGGGTAGTAATGGCCAACATGGTAGCCGTACAGTTTCTGCTCCCGAATTATTGTAATTTTCATTAACTTTGAGTTTAAATCGGTGTTTTTAATAGCAGAAACTTTCGATTCTGGTGAATGAACTATGTTAAAAACATTGTTGAGAACCAAGATATATCTAAATCGGTGCCAATGTCTTCTGAAACGTACCAAGGTTCAGTTATTCACAATTACAACTTGATGTATTAAAAACAACTAGTGTCTATGATAGAATATGTTATTACTTCCTAAATACATCGATAATAAAAACGATCGGTCACCATGCTCTAGCTCTAGATGGAATGGTTTTGATTGCTAGTATGCGACTTAATAATAACAAAAAAAATTTTTTGAAGGATGAAGCCCACATAGGTCTGAGACCTGTGCATGGGTAATGAGTTGGATGATTGTGATTAATTATTATTACTAGTGAGCCCAACGGGCTGGAGAACTCGCTTGCAAACAACTCATATGGGAAGCTAACCGTAGGGTAAGGCAGTAACGAGAAACGGCTGTTTTGAGGATACTGATTTTGATAAAATTCACAAGACATCTATCAAGTTCAAGTTCATCGTTGCTCTGATACACAGAATTATTTACCACAAAAAAGACCTACTGCACTCATATACCTATATATCAGGGCAATGGAATGATTAGTGTATCACTAAAGAGTAGATATATTTACTACAATGTGGTAGATATAATATCTATTACTATATATACAATTATTCGCAATAGATTTCAAAATATATTTTGAGTTATCATCAGTTGTAGGTGGATTAATGCGATCAGGCTTCTTATAGAATCTCTATCAGTTGATATACTAATTCCATTGCCCGGATCTTCAAGTTATAAACAGTTGTTTTTCATGTCATGGTGAAAAAACTATTATAATAGTAATATATAGATAATTATATTAATGAAGGGCTGAGAACCTATCCTTTTGTTTCGCCTCAAAAAGGATGAAGGAGTGGGTCAATTTCATTGGCAAACGAATTTTATCTGTATTAAGGTTCCAAGAATATGTGTTTAAAATTTGAAGTTGATTGGTCAAAGCGTTCGAAAGTTATTGCCGAACAAACAAACACAAACCCACAAACAAACAGAAAAAGCCGCGAGCCTCCAGTCACGAGTCACACGTCAAAACTAAGAACTCGCTACGCTCGTTCAATTATAACGAGTGCAGGCTCAAGTCTGGTGTCACTTATTAGGTCGCACCTGAACTAATTTCAGGGCTTCTGACGTGCTTTAACGACTGTTTTTGGACAGCCGGCACCGACGGACTTGACTTGTCTGACTTCATGAATGAGATGAATACGGTACATAAATAAATATAGTAGAGGAAGTGTCGAACTATAAAAAGTGTACTTGAAGAAGCTAGTCTAACTTCAATGATGAAGTGAATTGCATGTCGTACTGACATCAATTATACATTCGTCAGCCAGAAAACCAAAACTTGATCAATACTTTGAATAATAACTCACTTTCTTCGCTGCGATTCACTTTCAACTTTTAATAGTCTCAAGAGAATTAATGAATTCTCAGCTGTCTTGGAGCATTAATTTTGAGTTTGCTCAATTAATTGATTCAATAGAAAAAGTATGATTCAGAATTTAGAGTATCTATTATTTAAAATTCAAAATGACAACACACAGTGTTTCAAGTGTTTAGTGACAAACCAAGAATTTTACTTCAATATGAAGAGATGCTACAGCAACATACATAAAAAAATTAAAAAAATGAATGATGAATCACCCAACAAATACAACTGATCACCGATACTAATTCCCGATAATCACCAAAAGACTATTTACTATTTACATGGTAACTCATGAAGATTTGCATGACATTATTTTGCAATGCAGAATCACGAAATAGGATTTTTTCACAGAGCCCAGGGTGTACAAAAGTATGTACGCTATTGAGGATGGGCTTGTGAATATTTATCACTAGAAAATGACAGACGATTATAGTTCTTTGTAGCTTATTAATCTTTAATGACTACTTACGTAGCTAGGAAGAATAGCTAGGGCATGCTTTAGCGAAAAAACAAAAGAGAACATGGAGAATATACTGATTCCATAAGATTGAATACACTGGCGTAACTGGAAAGGGGGTTTTCCAGGTTACAACTCCCCCCCCTTGTGCCTGTAAAACAGACCCCACAAACAAGTAGGAAGGTCTCAATAAATAAAATGATAATATCGGTTACTGGGGGCTACTTATTGCACCGGTTTAGGTCTCTAGAGGACCTTTAAAAGCCTAACAAACCCTAGAGGCACCCTGTTGCTGCAGGCCCGTCGGCCCGTTTTTTCTGCCACTGCAGTCATCTATAGTGAAGATTCAAGTAGGCTGCATCTAGAATATTTCAAACTTGGACGTTTCTACACCTGGGTCCCCTTATTGTGACTTTGGGCCTTGAGGGGCCCCCTACTGTCCTAGATTGGGGCCTAAAATCCTTTCATTTGACGGAAGGGTCATCACTCTTGTGCTACTGATGATTAATGAGACCTATCCTTTTGTTTCGCCTCAAAAAGGATGAACGAGTAGGTCAATTTCATTGGCAAACGAACTTGATCTGTATAAAGGTTCCAAGAATGTGTTTAAATTTGAAGTTGATTGGTCAAAGCGTTCGAAAGTTATCGTCGAACATACAAACACAGTCATACAAACATCTCTAAGCTCAATCAGCATAACGATATACGAAGCAGATTTAATATTAAGTTTTTGACTTGTAAATTCCACTTGAAACGTTAAACAGCTGTTAAAAGAGGCAAAAGAGCATGTTTTTTTCTCAGGTGAGACTGATTCGAGATCGACATAATATCTGAATGATTTTATGCTGCTAGTACTACAGTGGCGCCGGTCAGTGGAGGTGCGTGGGTGCACTGCAAGAGGCACGCGTCATGATTACGGTGAAGAGGGTAGGGGGAGGAGGGAGAAGAGAAGAGATGTCGTTTGTTTGTTTGCCCATCTGTTTGTTCTTGCGAGAAAAAAGAAAAGCGGTAATGGGTTTTTTAGTAGCCGCTGCCCACGGAGGTGTAAGCCAGAATGAGGTGGTTGTCCGTTGTGCCGGCTGAGACAACTATATTGCATAGCGGCAGCAGCTCCTTCCTTGTGTATTCTACTGGTCCTGTCGCTGCCGCTGCCGACAAACCAACATTGCTGCATTAGCATACGCGGCAATCGTCGTCCACCTCTGCCTTTCCTCCGCCTGGCGCCTGTCCTAGCCTCCGGCAATAATCCTCCTCGCCCCTATCCAACATTCATCTCAAAACCACCCGCCGTCAAATACCCTTCCTTCTCCCCCCCTGAAACGTTATCCTGTCGTTATCAATAGCACTGAATTATTAGAATTCGACTAGCCTGAGAATGAGCCTAACCTTAACCTCTTCGAGTCCGATTTGGGGCACAAGTACTTACAGTATTTCTTTTTTTCTTGTACTTGGATAACCTACAGTGAAATTAAATGTTCAAAAAAAAAAAAAGAATTAAGTAGAATAAACCAATATATGGACTAAGAAAGAATCAATCTGAGGAAAAAGCGCAAGTTCAAATTGGTGATATTCAATCGTGAGAATTAATTTATTAAACACTGTCAATCGATTTGAAGAAAACACTTCGTAGCGAATGACTTCAAACGAAAATTAAAGATATTTTTAACTAGTGAATGCTTTTATAGCCAGATTTTTAAAAATGGAATTTTTAAAGTACAGTGATCCATTTAAAAATGATCTATCTATATTTAAAGGGATGAAAACAAATTTGTTTAGAAGTGAACATAGAAGAGAATATAGCCCATGAAAATAAATAAAAAGGCTATAGCTAACATTCGAAACAGAAACAAGAAAACATGTAGAATAATTCAAGTACAACCTTAATATGTATAAACCTTAATATCATGTATCTTATTACGCATTGATTCTGCTTTCTTTGAACCGTCGTTGGTATAATATATTATATTGTTTCTGCTGTGATGGGGCTGCTTTATGTCAATTCAAATTTGTCCATACCCATGTTTAAGTGGCTCACCAAATAATATCAACTGATCGTTTCCATACCGTCGTTGAATAAGTTGAGAGTGCGCTAAGCAGTAATTGATTTTAACGTAAGTAGAGAGGGACGAAGAAGGAGGCCCCTAAATCAGACGTCGAAATGAATAAATGGACACGGCCGAAGAGCGGCGGCGCAACGACGTAAACTTCCATTGAGAGCGGAGATTTACGGGCGGAAACCTAAAAGCGGCCGGACCATTGTTACAGTTGAGACGGACTCGACTCGATGACCGAGTTGAAGGGGTTGGGAAGTCGGTGGAGTTTAAAGAGCCAGGAAAATTGGGATAGATATTAAAATCAGCAGAGTGAGTGGAGTCGGAGGCGCCCAATTTCGACAGCAATAAAAGTGCATCGGCTTTTGATGCCGATCACAGTCTCTTTTGCAGTCCAGTGGCCGAGTGCCAGACAAACCACCAGTGAGCCCTCACCACGAAACAGACTCAACTCACACATTCGATTCATTCAATCAGACTCTGGCAACCCACAAAAGACACAACAGACTGTATTGTGTCCATTTTGAAAGAATAATGAATTCTATTCGAACTCGCTGTGAAAGTGTTGCTTAAGATATCAGTCATTTGTGAATTGTTGTGCATTATTTCAAACAGCATTATACAGGCAGCAGACTAATCTGTGTTGGACTCAGTGGCGGATTCACAGTTGGAGGGAAAGGGAATCCCCCCCCCCCCCAACACAGAAGGAGAATAAGAAAAAGGAGAGAAAGGGGGAAAAGAGGGAAAGGAAGGGAAATGATGAAACAGTGAAAAATGAAAAGTAAATTTCTATTGCGCGAACAGTGGCGTAACTATGGGGGAGATCAGGGGGATAGACATCATTGGTCATCCCCTCCTCCGGACTGACCTGACCCCAGTCCTTTTACGCCACCAATTGCAAATATTGTGTACTTCAGTACTTGGTCTGTTAATAATGCCAGTTCCGAAAGGTTTTTCCCGACTCCGCGGCTTATCAATGCATGGCTGAGGACTACTATGACAGAAAAATCAGACTCGTTTTATTAACCCTACTTTACATTCAATCAGATATCACCCTGGTCACCCTAAAGCCTAGACCCTGAAATTTGTTGAGAGATTTCAGGTGATTACAGAATAGTTTTTCAATTGCGAATAATGTAAGTAATGTAAAAATCTTGGGAGAAGCTGCGATGGAGACTGAGAGACTAAGATTTACAATACATTTCACGGGTCACAATGTGATGATAATAATAAAAATTGACTTATAACATTTATCGGAAAACTGCACAATAGAAAAGACAAATATCATTATACAAGAAAATATCAATATACTTAGAAAACTCGAGAGGAGTGGGCATAACTTTCTATCATCTACTTATCGTATGACAAATCACATTGTAAATTTCAGCTGAACTTCTGAAATGAATTCTTATATAAATATCTTTTAGATTAGAAGTCTTCGGATTTTTTATCAGAATAGCTAGTCTGAGTTTAACTTCCAGGTTATTCTGTTTTTCTGTAAATATGAAATTGCATTAATGTTTTTCTTAAATTCATTTAAAAGAGTAATAGTAATTTACTGATAATAAAAATAGTCAAATTTTGTTAATTTTCGTAGATATAAGTGAAATTGACATATGCGAAATGCACCACCCTTCATCACAAGCTTTGCAACAAATTCTCAATGATGATTCATGTAGATATTCATTGTTATTATTGAGGTTTATTTTTGTTTAGATATAAGAAAAATATGTATTTCTGTTGTTGACAAAATAAATTGAATTGAATTGAAATTGTTTACAAAATATAGTGACTTGAGGGATCAGAAGAAAATCTAAAATATCCAAAGTTTCCAATTATTATAATAATTTATTTGAGCTATTTGAACATACTCATTCAGTTGATTTCAATTGAGTCATATGAATGTCAACAACATCAATTATTGGGTGAGAAGATGCCCAAAACTAGAAACAAACTCGTTAAAAAATATGCTTCCAAGACCATCTCCAAAATCAATTCATCTTTAGCTCCGATCATTTGAATCACGTTTCCATTATTTGTATGAAGTTTAATACTTCTGATCGCTGTATTTGCCAACGTTCGCTTATGCAGCGTACATTTATGGTTAGTAACTTTTCATCAATTCAGTAGATGACTACTGGCACTTTACTATTCAACTCAAACATCACAACACAAAGGTTTATTATCGATTCGATAGTTTTCTATATCGTGGGATCTATTCTAATTGAATCATGACCTTATCCAGATTAGCAAATCTACAATTCCTTCAAAGATGTACGATAAATGAAAATAGTCTATCAGAAGAGAACATCAAACTTTTTGAATGTCAACAACATCAATTATTGGGTGAGAAGATGCCCAAAACTAGAAACAAACTCGTTAAAAAACATGCTTCCAAGTCCATCTCCAAAATCAATTCATCTTTAGCTCCGATCATTTGAATCACGTTCCCATTATTTGTATGAAGAGAATTTTCCAATAATGGTGTTCAAAGTTCACACAGCGTTCTTCAGCAAATTGAATAATTCAATTCTCTAATGCCAGTACCGCAACATTTCCGCTGAAAGACTGCACGAATATGAATTTGTTTATCGCATTTGCATCCATTAACCCACTGTTACAGCATCATTTGTTGACTCGCAATTATCAAACTGACACTTGGAAGTCGTTTAGTGCAACGTTACCAACATTAAATGAAACTATGCAGTCGGTGTTTTGCTTATTGCCAGCCAGCACTGGCACAATGCACCGCTATGCACAGAAGCAAGTCTACCTCTACACGGGCGTTGGCGTTGTCCGCTTTTAAATCGAAATAGATGCAACTAGATTATTACTGCGATTATCTAGCCAGTGATACTGATTGCATCTCATAGTTGCTGTAATTGTCCTATCCAGCTATCCCTATTCGGCTCTCATTTGAAATCACTGACAGTATTTCTCGAAGCAATCGATTAATTGGTTTCTGGGTCAGTATCAAATTGAGTCAAACTTTGCTACTACATGGTCAGAGCTAGTGATATTTCTATGTCAATTTACACATTTCTAGATTAAATCAGATTAGATTAGATCACTTCATTTATGTGAATTTACAAAATTTCTTGAATGAAATTAAAATATCATTATTACCGTCGCATAGGTTGCAAATAAACAGCAAATGATATTAATTTAACTAAAGAAAATCATAGTGACGTATTTTTTTGTAGATTACGTCTTGGAGACTCCAGTAAAGGAGTATACGACAAGTCAGACATAAAATGGCGAAATCTGGACAAAATTCGTCCATTCTTAACTTAACCTTAGGTAATATAACTTAGTTGGAGCTTATGAATTTGGAGTACATATAAACTCAAATATAACACTTATTTAGATAATTTACAAAAAATAGACATAAACCAAAAAATAATATTCTGTAGCTACTTCAAAACTGCTAGAATGAGAGAGAGAGCACGCGCGCACTCACACACACACACACACACACACACACACACACTTGATAAAACTATTGTGTAGTTAAAGAAAAAATGTTTTTTACACACACATCCATACAAACTACTTAATCAGGGGGTTTATCAAAATTTTCATGGAATTAGCTCAGGGCCGAACAGTCGCGGACGTTCCAGAAATTGCTTCTTCAGCCAAGAAGCAAAATGGGTCTGACTCTCCAAGTTTTTCAAATCAGTAGGAAGCAAGTTCCAATACCGACAAACACTTATAACAAATGAAAAATAACCGTGCGACGTAGTGGAGTTAGTAAGGCTCTGTCACCTCTTCCAGTAAATGTAACATTATCGCCTCTACCTTTTGATACAAATTTAAAATTATTTTAAAAAAATCTTGGACTACCATTTGCAATATGTTGTTGACCAGCTTTGTAATTCTAATGATTTTAAGTAGTTGGTAGTTTCAGAGTGGAGCTCTGTGTAAAATAATCTGTTATATTTGTTGTGCCAATATGTTCATGTGTTTGGAGAGAATATACAAAACGGGGACAGTAATTCAAACTTCGTTGTAGTTTGGCATTTAAAGTGACAGTCATATCATTGATAAATGAATAAAATTACAATACGAGAAAAATATGGGAAGATGTGGGATCTGATCAGTAGAAGTTTAACATGTCTTGGAAGATCATCCTGCATCTTTTTCAATGAATGCATTGCAGCAAATGCCCTTTCACAAGTTCCAGTAACATGATACATCTCTATAGAGATTTGTAAAATTGAATTTTTCATATGTTCATTAGGGGTTGATTCTAGAATAGCTTCAAGTTTGAATAATATTTTTTTAATGGAATGATATCTCTCTTGGAAAAATTAGATCACGCTTAATATAGATTATATCTTATATAGATCACGCTTTGGCTGATATAGACGCCTTTATCCAGCTTTTCAAAAGTTATCTTGTTCTATCTGCTTAAGTCATGTTGTAACAGTATTATATTCTATAGTACCATGAACACTGAACACTGAACCATGAATCAACCCGAAAAAATACTAAAGACCTTTGAATCTTGTAAGTAGACAGATATTCAAATCAGCAAGTGTTGAAAGTGATAAAGGAACAGTAATGACAAGAAAGCTTGAATAATTTTATCGCCATATTAAAGAGAAATAGTTGCATACTCCACTTCTCAAATTAATTCTTCAAGGTAAAGTGCACGGCAGGTAAGTCCAATGTTGATATCCTAATCAAGCAAGTAACCGTGCTCATCATAAGGCCAACGTAAGAGACTTCAAATAGTAATTATAAAGCAATTCTTTTGGTAATTATTTTCTGTAGCTCTTTTAAATATTTCGACTGAGCAATGTTATATTCTGGTTTACGATCATTTAGCCATGTCATTTTGTGGGAAAGACGCTTTTGAGGGTTCATTGTTGTTATGCCAATATCATTCACCTTATCATAAGAATTAATACATGAATTATCTAAATACAGTTTATAAGTCGCGACAGAGGTACAATTGTAGTATAGTAAGATGCTCGAATATCAAGCATTATTGGTGGGTTTACAGGCTACTTACTCCACCAGAGACCAACTCCAACCCCAGCCCCTCCTGCTCACAGCCACTCCTACCCTAGAGCTAAGGCGTTTTTGAAAGGAGCGCGCGGGGTGCTGGCTATTTGGCTGCTGGCAGTGTGAAGCTGTCAAGAGATGCGCTTGGATCTATGATTAATTTGTAACAATCTGAAAAACCGGTCGCTGATGAATTATTCTCATGGGAACAATTGGTGGTCTTCTCGCGTTTACTTTCGTTCTCTTCTTTCATCGCCACCAACATCCGTATTAGGCCCTCTCACTATGTAGCCTATCACATTTCTCTTCATTGAATTTCTCACTCTCTCGCTCCTCTACATTTCTTCTTCGCTTTTCTTTCGTTCTATTTTCCACTACCTCTGATCCCTCATTCACTCCTTCCTTCTTTCAATTATCCCGAATTAGAAATGTAACAAGATATTTGGATGTAATGGTCAATAAAACATATATACATACATTCACTCTCTCCACTCTTTTGAGCCTTTCACTCAACTGCTCTCTCTTTCAATTTTCTCCTTCTCCTTCTCCTTTTCCTTCTTCTTCTTCTCCTTCTCCTTCCACTCCTTCTCCTTCTCCTCCTCTTCCTCCTCCTCCTCCTTCTCCTTCTCCTCCTCCTCCTCCTCCTTCTCCTTCTACTTCTTCTTCTCCTTCTCCTACTCCTTCTCCTTCTCCTTCTCCTCCACCTCCTCCTCCTCCTACTTCTTCTACTTCTCCTCCTCCTTCTCCTTCTCCTCCTCCTTCACCTTCTCCTTCTCCTTCTCCTTCTCCTTCTCCTTCACCTTCTCTTTCTCTTCTCTTTTTTTTCTAATTTTTTGATCTTCTCGCTCACTCGCAATGGTGGTAATGTACTACCAATAATTCCTTTTACTCTGATCATCCCTTTCTTGAGTGCTCACACTCTTTTTCGCTCGTTCTCTCTTTCCCTCGGGCTTCAATCTTTCACACCTTCCAACAACATTAACACTATCACTCTCTCGCTCTAATCTCGACTCTCGTACGCGCGCTGGCAAGCAATTTTCCCCTCCGATAGGAACGCATGGCCCGAAGGAGAGCGGTCGCAGTTCTTTCGATTTAGGACTACAATAGAAGTCTAAGAACGCAAAGATATTACGAGCTCACTACCCCGTCCTTCTTTTTTTCTTGAAAGGGAAGGATGACATGACACGTTCCAGTATAAATGATTCACGCGTCAACAGGCCGATTGACGCGACACCCTTCGCCCTTTCCCACAGATATCACAAACAAAGGCACAGGGATAAACAGTAACAAGTATTCCAGTGGCAATAGCTTATAAGTTAATGACAGCAACTTTCATTTCTGTTGAATTCGGAATGTTAAGTATCCTTCTGATATAGCTTAAGATCGAACTAGCTTACGGTTTTAAAGCTAGGTTTTACTGAGATACTTCCATAAGAAAATTTTCCAAAATTTGATGATTCAGCCACCATTGATGATGGGAAAAATTTATCTGTTGATATTAGTTATTAGACATCACAAACATATCTCTGATAAAGTTGACATGAATAATTAAATCCACAAAACCAGCTGATTCATAATAATCATTTCAATTATTACAATTATTACAATTATTCTTCTCCTTGTTTTCCTTTGTTTGTTGTCATTTTTCGGAGGCGAACCCGAGTTGAATGTAAGTGCTTTTTGGTCTACTTGATGGTTTTTTTCGAAGTTTATGTTTTATTCGAGTTAATAAATACGTTTTGATTGATTTGTGTCTATTTATTCTTGTAGACATATGTCTTTATAAATATTTGATTCGGGGCTCACCTATCAATTGTAAATATCCACCATTCTACCATTGTAAATATCTGTTCAATCAGATAGATATAAGCTGCGTTCTCGTAGGTCCTGTTTGTAACGGTGACTGATTAGATTGGCCAGCAAAAAAAAACTGTTCTCTGCTGTAAAATCACTTCCCGGTGGTTCGGAACCCACCTAAAAATGTAGGTCCAACTCATCAATCACCATCATCCATCTCATTACCCAAGTACAGGTCTCAGACCTATGTGGGCTTCATCCTCCGAAAAAAATATGATAAACAGTTTCCCTGATTGAAAAGTATTTTCAATGAGTCCATGCAATAGTTTCATTATTAATGGCAGTTTTATTTTAAAATGAATTGTTAGCGATGAATATAATTAATTATAATAAGCACCTTGCTATTGCAGCTGAACGGTAACGACTGATTCTGGGCCTTTGATAATGTATAACAATAGTGCTAGGGAATTTAATACAACATTATTAAGTAATGCTATGAATGAAATATTAAAGGAATATGAAATTTTCATGAGTCGGTCAATATTGATTCCAGAGACCAGTGAACCACATTGACCTTCTTCTGTTTTATTTTTAATCTAGCGTTCCTCTTCTCTCTGTTATTGTCGAGGCCAGTATTTGAGGTAAGCTGAGAACTCGGCCTATAATCGAGCCTTCCTTCGTTCGTCAATAATCTGTTCCTACCTTTTAAACTAAGTTCAATTTCATTCTCTCCGTAACTACTATTATTAGTGAGCTAATATAAAGATAATATGTTCCAACTATTGTTATATTCTTACTACAGTATTGCTATCGTGAAGAATTCAGTTGGAGATATCTGACAGATCTATTCAATCGATACTGCGCAACTCTATAGCATCTACTTCCCGCCCTTTCTATGTTATAAAATATTCATGTGAAAAAATTCTTAGAAATACGAGCCTCTATTCTCCACTTCAGTCACTCGATTTACTATAAGCGAAACTACTAGATGATAATAATGATAACAAGTTGTTTTTATGATGATGTAAGTGATGACGTACCTAACTTCATCGTGACCTTGCTTCATTTTCTGCTATTTCCGCTCTTCCGACTTTCTTTTCCTACTTTTTTCATTATTTTCCACTGATGCAAAAATACTGCGGGAAATGATAGCCGAGTGCCGTAGCAGGTATCTGTTCAATCAGAGATAAGCTACGTAACTCCTGGGCGCTCTTTGTAAAGGTGACCAATTGGATTGGCCAGCAAAAGAAGACTCTGTTCTCTGCGGTAAAATCACTTTCCGGTGGTTCGGAATCCATTTGAAATTGTAGGTCCAACTCATCAATCATCATCATCCAATTCATTACCCACGCACAGGTCTCATGCCTATGTGGGCTTCATCCTCCGAAAAAAAAGAATTCATTAGAAAAAATTTTAAATTGCAGAAGATAGTCTTGACAGTGTAGCCATATGATTTCAATGTACAAAATTAGCTCAGAAATGATAATGCTTTCACTGCATTCTTTCAAATCTGATTAGCCTACTCAGATCTTAGATCATAACCGAAAATATTGATAGCATGAATGAGAGTAGAAACGATAACAGCTCTGTGTTCATTACCAAGCTCAAGCTCAATCTACAATATCTTGAGAAGAAACATTCATTGGAAATTTTCCCCCATAAGACCTACCAAAGCTCTACAACAAATCTACAACAATGATTATCATTGCTTAACAATATCGTTTAAGATTAATGATGCATACAACAGGTACTCTACATTCCATTTTTATAGAGAAAATGTGAGATGGAGACTATTTGAATTTGAATGATATCAGTGATAACTGAAAAAGCTCAAGTACAACAAAATTAAAAATTAATTTGAATAGACACTTTTCTAGAATTTTTTTATTTCAATACAGGAAATTACAAGATACAAGCAAAGTACGGTTGGTGAGAATTATTATACACGGGATAAATTGAAAGAAAATCGAATTATTATCCATATGTATTTTGAAAGTGAATTGATATTTCTATTTGGTGTAGTAAACTTCACATAAACCCAACAATCCATGGGTAATCTGTTAATTTACAAAATTATTTTTGTTATTTCAAACCTCTTCATTAAATTCACAAATATAATTAGGGTAGTCACAATAGAATCCCCACTAATGCTCATCGTACGGATGAACTAATTTAAAGAACAAGAGCAGGCGATTGCCATGGGATGTTGTGGAAACGGAATGTCAGGTAACATTATACGACAAGCGCTGCACATGATTGTGGTTACGCGAGTTCAATACATTGATTCATATAAATACTATTATTTGTGAAAAAGTAGACATCTATCTTCTTTGCAATGACTTAATACTGTTCTAATATCTATATATTCGATCACTTTGGTCTCTTTTTGTAATTTACTTTTTTAAGAGGCGCCTTTGAAAGAGACACGAATTCAGGCGCCTTGGCGTCAAATGGAAGACGAGACAAGCAACTTTATCCAACGTACGGTTGTATATCTGATCCTTAACTTACATAAAAACTACGTAATTAATATTCATTGGTGCTATAATTAGACGTTCAGTTCTATTTGTGTAGTCAATTCGCAGAAAAATTGATCGAATACTAATTAAGAATCGAAGGAGTTTTTACTTTGTCTGCAATCACAAATATTCAATCGTTTAATGAACGTTCAAACACAGATCACAATTCTTAGATTAAAACAGTAGTACAAAGTCAACTGAAACATTCATTTATTGTATAATTATGTCGTTTGAGCTTGTAATTATTCCAAATCAATTTTTTGTTGAATACAGAATACTATATTTTATTTATTCATTTATTAATTCTTTCAACTAACATACAGTCAATGTGAATACAACAGGCTATTGCCCAAAACTGCTTTTCACAAAATTTTAAAGTAGGATCAAAATCTTAGGTAAAGTCGCTGTTTCAATTGAAATTTTACCTTGAAGCACAATAATTATTCACAAGTCGTATTCCTGATTAAGATCACAGCTAACTGTTTCTGCCTATTGGAGGTAAAAAAATATATAAGTTCATGGTTTTCAATACTAAATCCTATATAGCATTATAATAAATAAGTGAAAAAATAATATAAGAGCATATATTGCAATGCTGAATCATATTCTATGACTGATTCATGGACAATGTTGAATTCTTCATGAGCAGGTTGAAATAATTATTAAAACGAGCATCTTTAATAAATAACTCAATCCCTTCAAACTACGATTTATTTATAGTTAAAGACTGGAGTTTTATGCCAGTTCTATGCTCTTTTCTACGTTATATTAATAGAATAGAATAGACAAGAATTTTATTATTTCAAAAAATACAGTACAAATCAAAATAAGTACATCCTTTCAATACAAAATATTTTACTGGGAATGAAACAGTAAAACACAAACAGTAAAACAGAAAAACACAAATTATTTAGGCATAGCCGAAGCCGTCAGCCAGAGTTGGTAGTTACATCTTCATTCGACTATCTAATCACAATTCATTGTTACATTTATTTCGATGCCAGATAATTACGAAAAAGCGATAAGAAAGCGACCGACAAATATTATAGGTTCAATAAGGGAGTGTAAAAGTAAATTTTAATCGATTAAATAATACTTTTAGTAATTGAATTCTCTAACAAGAAAGTCTCTATATTTCCAGGCTGTTCTGACAAATCCTTCTAACTTCACCCAGTCCTCACCGTTTAAATATTTCTTTACATTCTCTACACTCAATACTTCGTGACGCAACCAATTTCCTCTGAGCTCACTCAAGATCTTACATCTGCCACGTTATATTAATTAGTAGAGTGCATTATTTGTAGAAATTTTGAAATAATAGTGGAGATGAGGTTTTGTAAATTGGTTAATACTCTGGAGACAAAATTCAAAAAAAGAGTTTCAAATTTTAATAGCGGAAGAGTACAAATTTTTCTGAGGTAACTCCCGTGTTTCAGAGTACACGTTGTGACGTTGAAAGCCTGTCGGTTTCGGCTGCCTGAAAACAGTATTTTTTTCACGTTAGCAGTCCTGAACTTGTTCAGGTGCGATCTAAGAGCTCTGACAGCTTACGTCCTGAGCTAGCCAGGTTGCACGATAGGAAAGAAATAAAGTGAAAAGAATAAATAAATGAAGTACGAAAGAAATGAATGAGAGAAAAATGCGGGAATGAAGAAAAGTGGGAGCAGATCTGCAGATGGGGAAATTTTGAAAGCTGAAGTGAAACAGATAATGGATTGATTGGAATACTGTTCATTTGATTCCGTTTCAACTACATTGGCTTGTTAACAATTCTCAAAATGCACTCTCAAAATTCTCAATCTGCTTTTGGATCCATTAATCATTCAAAATTATGGCACAAGTTGGGAAAAATGGAAGTAAGTGCGAAAATGATAAGGATATTCAATAATATTTACAGTCAGGCAAACATTATTATTGAGAATGGTGAGGAAAAAACAACAGGGTATCAAAAGGCGTGTTAGAGGGTGACTCTATATCACCGAAGCTCTTCACCTTGTACTTAGCAGATTTAGAGATTTATTCTCGGAACAGAGGACACTATGGGTTGCAAGTAAGCAGAAGCAATGATATAATGATGTTGGCATACGCCGATGATATTGTAATTTTAGCTGACAGCCCTCTGGACCTGAAAAAAAAATTAAATGCTTGGAAGATTATTGTAAAGAGTTTGAACTGAAAGTAAATACAGTTAAAACAAAGGTGTTGATATTTAGTAAAGGAAGGAGAAATGTAGGACTGGGTTTTTTCTATAAGGGGAGTCGGCTGGAAATAGTCAATGGATATTGCTATTTAGTTTTCCAGCTCGGGAAAATTTAGAGAGGCTACAAGAAGGCTCTTAAGAAAGGCTAAAGGGGCGACCGATGCACTCATTGATATTTTAGTAAGATCAAAATCGGACGCATGGGCAACAAAAATTAAGTTATTCGATGCTATGATCATACCCGTAATTCTTTACGGGTCGGAAGCATGGGCCTGGGCTGCAGGGGCGCCATTTCACCAAACTGTTGGGGGGGGGGCAAACACCGGTGGGGTAAGGGGGTCACCCCATGGAAAGGGGGTCCGGGAGTTTTTTGAAAATATAACGTTTTAAAATGTAATTCCAATCTCCATTTTGCCTATTTATAATTTTAATACAATAATATAATTTATTATTGACAAAAATATTTATTTATTTAATAATAATTCATATTTATAATAATTATTAAAATATCTATTTCTAACAAATATTTGTAAGAAACATTGTTTTTTTAAAATTTGTATGGAATATTAAATTGAAACGTTTTTAAACTTATTTTACAAGATAACAAACTCTATGCATAATATGAAAAGTGCATACTACCATTATTTATGGACTTATTTGTAAGGGTTTAGCTTCAAATTACTACAGCTAACTAACCTTTAGTGCAGAAGAAGGTACCGACGGTTCTTCAAACTTGCAAAATCGTTCACAAGCTGGTCAAGGTCAAGACGTCTGGTTTCTTCTCGTTCTACAGCCATCAGCATCAGGGAGCAAAGTCTCTCATCTCCGGTTGTTGATCGTAGAAAATTCTTAACACGTTTCAAGACAGAAAAGAACCTTTCATTTCCAGCAGTTGTTATTGGTAATGTTCCAAATATCTGAAGTACTTTTATTACCTCAGAGTAAGCCACTGGCAGTGCATGTAGAGTATTTAAAAACACAAGAATATTGTCCTCAACACAAACACTTTTAATATGATGTTTGGCCAGCGGCAACTGTGTTATTAATGAGTCTTCATCAAGTAGTCCCCTGTAGTGATCCAAGAACGGTTTGAGGAATTCGTAGCTTAGAAATGTTTCACTACTCATTTTAAAGCAACTCGCCACTGCATACAAAAATTCGTTACAGGTGAATCTTTCATCAAACTCTGATAAAAGTGTGTCTATAACTTGAAAATATATCATTTTCAGGTGGGTGTTGTCTTCATCCTCACTTGTAGAAAGACATGAACTTCTTTGGCTGTGTCCTACTGTTGAATACACCAAATCTGAATTATATTTTGTAGGAATGGATGTTTTGCGTTTTTTTGTTTCTTTCTTCCATTCAATCCCACAACTTTCACTCAAAGTCTCTGCTTTGTTCAGAATTTTATTAAAAACATTATCAGATCTTTTGCTGACAAGTTCCATTCGACTTCCTTGGATCACGTTTACTGCTGATGGCAAATCCAGAGTGTCAGCTTGCAGTTGTTCAGACAAGTTGTAAGTTGTTGCTAAAATTGTTTCCATTGCTTGTAGAAGAAATAAAAATACTTTTTGCTCTATTTGAGCTTTAATTCCTATGCTCTCAGCTCTGTCCTTATTTCCTTCTTCTAACACTATTAGTATTGCTGGGTAGGTTGATCTCACCTTTTTTACAGCACTGTACCAATAAAACCATCGGGTAGGAACTGTTTGTTCAAGATTGAGAACTGGCTGCTGAAGCCTTTGCTGGGCATCTACAAAGAGTTCATGACGTGTGGCACTATTTGAAATGAAGTTATACAGATTCTGAAGAGTGGAGAAAAAGTCCTGCACCTCGTCATTCCCACCTAACACATGAACCAACACTAGATTAAGACGATGAGCATAGCAGTGCAAGTACGTAGCATTGGGTGCACACTCTTTCAGTTTTGCTTGTACTCCACCAATCAAACCACTCATCACACTTGCTCCATCGTAACACTGACCAATGCAGAATTTTAAGTCTAGTCCTTCATCTATTAAAACCTTTTCTATTATTCTTGATATTGCTTCAGCACTACAGTCTTTCAAATGGCGTAGGGCAAAGGCCCTCTCATTCACTTTACTTTCATGATCAATGTACCTTATAAGAATTGCTAGCTGCTCAGATTTGGAAATGTCCTTTGTCTCATCAGCCATCAATGCAAACAATTTGGCTTCTTTCACTTGAACCACTATATTTTTCAGTATTCCTGCAGAGAAAACGCCAATCAAATCATTTTGGTATTCATGTGATGAATAATGTCCATAACGATGACTCATTTTTTCTTTCATTGACGGATCATCTTCTGTCATTAAATTCAACAACTCTTTGAAATTTCCTTGGTTTGATGACCCTTCAGATTCACTATGGCCTCGGAAAGCTAGACCTTGCAATCCTAAAAAACAGGTCACTTTCAACAAAGTCTTTATATGTCTCCTATTCTCTTCAATCTCTCCAGAACGTTGGGAATCTAGCAAAGAAGCAGCCGATATTTTATGAAGACTGCGATTTTTGAACTCTCCCCAAGCCAACATTGAATTTCTATGTCGTTCTCCTTTTTCATGTTGTTGAAAAAGTGCTGATGCATCTTTCCACTTACTGAAACCTCTGTCAATGAAAGTGCGATTACCAATGGTCTCACCTTGTCGAACTGAAGTCAGAGGAACAAAGTGCCGGCAAGGAAAACAATAGCATCCATCTTCCACAGCAGAGTACTCCAGCCATTGGAATATGTTGTAGTAGCGGGCCGCAAACCTCCTTCCTTTATTATTTACAGGAAAATGCACAATGGGCTGGACCGGCTGATCTTGAGGGCCATGACTTAAAGCTGGTGCAGGATCAATACTAGGCTGCTGAGACATTGACTTCGATGTGGTAGAAGATTCTTCTGTTACTGCTTCCGGTAATTTATCTTCTTGAACTTGAACACTTTCCTCACCTGAGGGATCTTCATGTTTGGGTTTCTTTGCAAAGAAAGTTCGAATATCTGGTTTATTCTTTTTCATATCTAACACACTGTATGTATTACTTTTATAATTATATGTAAACACACCAATACACTGAATACAGGTAAAACACGTTAGAACACCATGAAACAACTCGGTACAGTATGGACACCAACTGAACAGTGAAACAACAGACTTCAAATAACAACAACAAAAACACTAACAAAAACAACTAGTTCAATTATTAATTTATTTGATTATTGTTGGTATAAGTACCGTTGTTATATTTATTGTTATTTATATCATATTTATATTGTTATTTTTGAATGTTCACTATTTGTCTGGTTGTTATAATGTTTAATGGCGAATTTGATCGGTATGAAATTGTTTTCTTGAATGTCTCTTGCGCACCTCATTTGTATGGTTTGTGAAACCTTGTACAAATAGATGATTGATTGATTGAATTCTCAAAATGGAGGAAATAATAATGTATTCAATTATCAATGGAGAGTCATGCAACAAAAATGGGAGGAAGAAGTGCAATACCGGAAAAAACCATTCTCTGCAAGCTGCAAGAGCGTAAATTGGTGCATGTTCTCATCAGTTACCTGAATATAATTATCTGATTAATTTATCAAGCGCTAATCATAATTGAATTAATGTTATTCTGTGTTAACAGGATGTAATTAAACGAAGCGTATTTTATTGATGTGGGATACATTACTTCGAATTAGTTAAGAACAAAGAGTAGCTGTTATTACTATTTTAGAGAAGATGAAGAAAAAGTGTGAGAAAGTGAGTGTGACCTGGATTGACAGTAAGAGAGTGAGTAAGAGAAAGAGAGTGTGAGAGAGAAAGTGACAGTAAACGAGAGGGAAAGAGAGGGATCATATGAGTGATCCTGAAAAAACTGTTCTGGTCGGAATAGATAGTGTGTGGTAAAAGAGAGAGGGTGTGAGGTGGTGAGAGAGAGAGGGAAAGAGATGGAGAGAGAGAGGGTTTGAGTGTGAATGAGGGAGAGAGAGAGTGAGAAATATTGCGTGAAGCCAAACATCACACAAAACTTAGTACGCTGTATTACAAGTTGAAATTTTATCGGTCTATGAAATGTAATGTTCTGTGATAGAGTTTTTATTTGAAATTATTCTTCCAAAGAACAATAATTCCGAACAAAATTTTTATGCGAAACTTATACTGTAAATAGTGAATAACTGTTTGCTTGCACCATGATTTCTTGGAAATGCATGAATGTGGCGGTGGAGAATGTTAGGTAGAACATGAATAGCAGCAGTACTTGAAAAAATTGATTTCAACTTAGTATTACTGTACTAGCAGTAGTTTATCAGTAGTTCAAACCGAATTCCATTGTGACAATCTTTGGAATTTGAAATTGTTTTCTCATAGTTAGCCATGTAACCATTCATAACTCTCATTCTTTCTGTTGAACAACTGAATCGATCCTGTCAACGTGCAATATTGTGTGTAACGTAGCCGTGCAACTGAGTCACTTTTTTCTGTTGGCCAAGTTTCAATGCGCTGTCACGAGAGGCGAACTGTCTACGGGTGTACGGTGAAGAGGGTAGTAGGTGATAGGGTTGAAGTGGTGAAGTGTGTATGATGAAGAGGGGAGGGGACGATGCAGAAGAGAACAGCACGCGACCTACCTTTCGTCGCTTTACTAGTTATTTAATGGTAGGGATTGGTGAAGGGAGTGGGTGTGTGAGTGTGTAGCACAGTACCGCAACTATAACTCTGAAAACTCAATTTCTTACTCTTGTTACTACAACCGCGTGACGAGCATGGGAAATTATTGTAGTAAAGAAAAGGTCGTGATACAAATTTATCACGTTGAGCTCTTCTCAAAGATAATGCCGTACATTTTTTTCCACCCACTTTGGGTTACGTTGAATCAACTATGATCTTGACAGTGCCTTTATGAAAACACCTTTTTCCGTCTTCTCCAATACTCCATTCTTTCAAAAGTGTTTTTTCTGATCTTCTGACATTGCTGTACCTGTTCTATGCTTGGGCATTTCCTGGCACCTTTGATTTTGGGTTTTCAAAATATTGCTGAGGCGACTTTTGATGATTTAATCTGCTATATTCAGCTCATTTAAATCATCCTGAACATATTTGAACCAATTGCTTTTTTATTTTCTATTGCAAAATAAATCGAATTTTTTTTATGAGTCTGTTGTTTTCTATCCTGAACATGTGGGAGTAATTCTTCAATTCTTCTGCTGGATTTCAATCTGATCATCTTAAATGTCTATAGAACACCGGACTCAAATTTCTCTACTTTTGTCAACAACCTAGAAAAATTACTATGCTTTTTAATGCTCAAAAATATTAATTCTTTGCCTTAACCGGGGATCTCAATGTAGATATTTTAAAGTTTGACAGTAACTATGACGTTCAGTTCTTTGTAAATGCTCTAAGATCATTGGATTTGTACAGTATAAATAGTTATCTAACCAGAAATAATGCCTGCCTGGATAATATGTTCTCAAACATTGATAAAGATCAATGTAAATGTACCTTGCTGAAGCAAGATATCATTTCTGATCATGCTGGGATTTTTATCAATATAAACTTCAACTGTGAGAGACCAAGTGCTAATGTTTCAGAGGTAAAGACCAGACGACTTCTTTCTTCATACAGGCTTAGTAATTTGAAGGATACCCTTAGGCACGACATAGATTGGAGCGTCTTTAATAACATTTAGATGTACATAATGCTTCTAAAAAATTTCTTAAAATCCTCACCTCAAGCTTTAATTTACACTGTCCGCTGATCAATGTACCAATGAAGGCGAGTGGTAAAACAAAATTAAAGTGGATCACACCTGAAATAGAACTTATCAAGTTATACTTGCAAATTTCTTATAACAAGTGGAAACGCAGTTCGAGTCTTGATGATAGAGCTTGTTTTAAAAATATAAAAAAATTGTACAATAAGGCTATTTCTGAAGCAAAAAAATCTGAAAATGACTCACGTATTTCAATCCCAAAAAATAAATGTAAAACTGCTTGGAATATTGTTAAGAATGAGGCAGGTGGTTTTATGACCAGAGGTAAAAACAATTATACACCTTTAAGTCCTGATGTATTGAATAATCACTTCGTTGATGTACCTGTGAGGCTTGGTTTAAACGTGAGTCTTAGTGATAATACTTATTTTGATATGTTAAAAAAGTTCCCAAGACCACGAAGTGTTATTGAAAATAATTTTAAATGGAAGGCATTGGATACTGAAACTGTGAAATCAATAGTAATGAACCTTAGTTTCTCAAAAAGTGAGGATATTTATGGCTTATCCAATTATGTGCTCAAGAATATTGTGGATGCAATCATACTGCCCCTTACCAACTTAATAAATTCTATTTTAACTACAGGTGTTTTTCCAGACTCTCTCAAGAACTGTAAGGTTACACCCATTTTTAAAAAGAGTCAAAAGGAATCACCTGAAAATCACAGACCTATTGCTATTATAACTATTATAAGTAAAATAATAGAAGCATGTATGTTTCATCAGTTGTATGAATATTTTACTATTAATAATTTACTGTACAAATTTCAGTTTGGTTTTAGGCCAAATCACTCGACTTCTATGGCTGTTGAACATATTGTTAATAAAATTTTAGATGGATTAGAAAATAGATTGATAAAAGGAACCACCCTTATTGACCTTTCAAAGGCATTCGATGTAGTGAATCACTCTATTCTCCTTAAAAAATTAAATTTTTATGGTGTAAGGAATGAGGAATTGAGTTTGATAAAGAGTTATTTAACCGATAGAATGCAGATGGTAAGTATTGTTGATAAATCATCTGAATATAGGAAAATTGTTGCAGGTGTTCCTCAAGGTTCAGTACTTGGACCTTTTTTATTTTTGGTTTTTATGAACGATTTCAATTTCAATGTGACATGCCTGTTCTTTATGCAGACGATACAACTCTAGTTTGTACTGATTCTAGTTTGAGTGGACTTGAGTCTAAGTTATCTGACACACTTGGTCAAGCCAAAAAATGATATTCTGCAAACAAGCTCATTATCAATGACAACAAGACAGAGAATATAGTATTCACAAATAGGAATGTTGATCTAAATGACGACCTTACTAGACCCATAAAGCTATTGGGTATGTTTCTTGATTGTAAATTAACTTGGAAGACTCACATTGAGAGTATTTGCAAAAAGCTTTCTAGAATAGTTTTTTTATTACGCAAACTCAAATACTGTGTTAGCTTTAACGTCTTATTAATAACATATTTTGAACTGTTTCATGTACACCTTAATTATGGTACCCGTTTATGGGCAAATTCAAGTACTGCCAAAAAAGTCTTTGTATGGCAGAAAAAGGCAATAAGGCTGATGGTTGGGCTAGCACCACAAGAGTCATGTAGAGGATCTTTTAAAAAACTTGAAATTATGACTCTTGCCTGCATTTATATTTTCAAAAATGTCGTACATGTAAGAGCTAACAAAAATGGGTTTGTGTCAAATGAAAACGTTCATAGTTTTAATACACTGGATAGGGAAAATCTTACACTTCCCAGCATGAGGCTTTCTAGAACGTTGAAAAATTTTAGTTTTCTTCAACTGAAACTAATAAATTGCCATTAAATGTAAGGAAATTACCTCTAAATAAGTTCAAGATAATGGTATCGACTTGGCTTAAAAAAATGCCTTTTATTCCATTGATGAGGTTTTTGATTGTAATATGTAGGCTATGACGACTAACGCACCTAAACATGTAAGTTCTCTTAATGTTTTATGTATATTTTACATGTATTTTGACGACGCCTAATGTAATGTTCCATTATTTCAACGGCGAATAAAGATTCTTGATTCTTGATTCCTGTAAAAACGTATTCTTCTTTTTTTTATTGTGTTGGAGTTTTTTTCAATTTTTGTGTATAAGTTTTTATTAGCTTTATTTTATTATTCTAGAACTTGAATCATATTATGTTTCGTATTATTTTTCTTTCATTTTATGTAAATTTTCCAACGGTCCTTTATTATTCAGAATCAGGATTTCAGCAGCATATAACGCTTCTGGCTTTATAACTGTGCAGTACTTTTTTTAAATTTTGAATTCCATGATAGTGACTTTTTATTGTATGTCTCTTCATAGTTGGCTGGAAAGCTAGTCTAATTTTTGTACCCTGTTCTCAATACCTTTTTTACTAAAGTACTCCAACTGATCCATCCACTTGAATACTTCAAGTGATCAACTCTCTCTATTTCTTTTATATATCTTTTTGTATTTTCAGGTATTTCGGTGAGTTTTTATGTAAGTTGATATTTTTTGTTTTTCAAACGAAATCTTGAGTCCAATTTTTGCCGCCTGTCTTTGCAATTCTTTTATTTGACTTTCTGCTTCAGGCCAATCTTCAGCTAAAAGAGTCATATCATCTGCAAATGCTAGGCATTTGCACTTTAAAAACCTTTCGTTCCCATATTTATTCCACTGTTTTTGTTCAGACTTTGGTTCCATTCTCTCACTACTTTTTCTAATGCGCAATTGAAAAGCAGCGGTGATAATTCACACCCATTTTAATTAAAAGTGAGACTGATACTTTTCTCATAACTTTCACCTTAGTCAGTGATTGTCAGTATTGATTTTATTATGTTTGTAGTTTTTTTATCCAAATCGAATTCTCTTAATACTGTTAGCAGAGAGTCTATCTATTGAATCATATGCCTTTTGAAAATCAATAAAAGTTATTACATTAGTTTTATTTCCAAGTTTACAATAATTCATTACACATTTAAGATCAAATATTTATTTGCTTTGCACAAGATGGACTTCTGCTAAACCACACTTGACATCATCCAAGCTGAAGATCCAATTGCGGTTCGGTTCGGTTTAGAAGTGCTTTTGAGAGGACTTTATACGTTACTTCTAAGGGTGAAATTCCTCTATACGGTACTTATTTGTTTTACTTATCCGTTTTTGCGCTTTTCTTATGTAGTGGGTGTATTAAAGCCGTTCGCAATCAGGTAGCATGTCTTCTTCGTCCAAACTTCTTTTAAGATATTAACAAATGGCGGGCCGCTTAGCGCAGTTGGTTGGGGCGTCGCAACTTCAGCTTGCTGTCGTTTAAGTGGTCGTGGGTTCGAATCCCGCTCCTACGTCAGGCATCTATGTGTATTCATTCACCTCATTACCCACGCACAAGTTTCAAACTCATGTGGGCATCATCAGCAATAAAAATAAAATGTTTCGCATTCAAGTGTGCTTTTTCCAGAGCTCTGCTACTATTAAAATTTTACCGGATGCCTTTTAAGATCAATCGGTCACCCTTACAAACAGGTCCTACGAGAACGCAGCTTATCTCTATCTGATTGAACAGATACCTGCTACGGCTCGCGGCTATCACTTCCCTTATATTTTAATAATTATTATTATTATACCAACTTTGCAACATATAATTATTATATTTATAACCATAGAGCCACATCTATATCGCTCTCACAGCTCGTCTAGCTGGGATGTTCACTTGTTTCTTAATTCATTTATGTGCTCTCAGCTCTTGCACTTTCGAACGGGCCTTCAGAGTACGCAACTATCAAATATTATTGGATGCACACTATCACTGCATCTACGTATCACTGCAGTGTTTGTTACTCATGGGTAATAATATCTCTGGATAATAGTTTGCAATGCCAAAGAGTACTATTACTTAAGTATTTGACAAAGTAGTGCTAAAATGTCCTGATATTTATCCATACATAAAAAATCCACATTTTAGTATTATATTCTTGCACTGAAAATATCAATAACTGTACAAAGTTGAAATTTTGATTTTTTAATTGAAAGTTTGTGAAGAAAGCATTTGTGGGTAATAACCTGTTCTGTCTTAATGATTGTGCATTTCCAATGAATAAATCAATCAATTAATTATTAATTATTGTCTGTTATGCTTATTGATGAAGGAAATATGCATGATATTGTAGAGGCCTAAATAGTGTGGTGATAATGTACGTAGCTCATTGTAGTCGTGGTATTTACGATGGTTTTCACACTGGCTAGGCGGCTAAGGCGAACAAAGCGACCCTACCGGCAAGCGTATTACTCATGTAAAGTTATGTTCTTCTGGCTCTACTTGATTGCATTTGTCACTAAACTACCTATTTAAATAAATTGATGTTAAAAAAGATTTCTGACACATAGAATTTCTTTAAAAACCAAGAAAATTTCACTAAAACAAATTTCTATGTTTGGTAGTTGATTCTCGGTATATTCTACTTGAGAATTACGCTAGGAATCGTTGTCTCACAGCCAGTGTTAATAATTCAGTCAGTTTGGGAGAATAGACTCAAATAGAAGTCACTACTATTATTATGTATAGATCGTGAACTGGTCTCAAGGCATGAGTGCTGCGAATATCGACGACTGGCTGTAGTGTGAGACAACATTTAGTGGAGGTCGAACATATCCAAGTAGCGATGATGATGTTGTTGATGATGATGATAATCGGGATAAGAAGAGGAAAGAGATCGGTGGCGCTAGCGATAAGGGAGGAGCCGGCTGAAAATGTGGACGAAAGTGGTGTGAGGTAGTCTCAATGCAAGAACGAGCGTAACTAGTGTGAATGAGACACACTGTTTAGGAGGCGAGAGGACAGGCCGCCCGCGGCGAGCGATTGAGTCACAGTCACGCTTATAGTGTCCGTTCGTCGTCTTATTTCCGCGACGTGTGACATCGTCTTCTTGTGTCTGGTGGTGGTGCGTAGCTAAGAGGCATGCCTCCTCACATCTCGTGTGATGTGACCCGCTACACATAAGTGTGTGGCGGGCAAGCGGAAAAGGACAGGGACTGGCACTGACGGAAGGTCCTACTGGCAAAGCAACAAATTAGGAGCGCGCAGGAAGTGACTACTACTACTGGCTCTGGCTGAGCTAACTCCTCCTCAGACGGATCGATGTGTGCGGCTCCAGAAGGACGCCCGCCGCCCCATCCCAGTCGCCAAGGCCGGCCGTCATCATACAACGGCCGTCGTCGTCGTCGTCATCGTCTTACTCCTTCGCCTCTTCTTCATCTTCATCTTCAACTTCTTTATCTTCTTCAGCATCTTTGTCTTCTTCCTCTTTTCCTTTTTCCATAGCTTCTTTTTCTTCTTTCTCGTCTTCGTTTTCTTCTTCTTCTTCTTCTTCTTCTTCTTTTCCTTCTCCCTTGTTATATTTTTCTGCTTCTTCTTTTTTTCCTTCTCCCTCGTTTTCTTTTTCTTCTTATTCTTTTCTTCCTCTGCCTTTTTCTTTTCTTCTTCTTTCTCTTCTGTTTTCTTTTTTTTAACTTATTTTTCTACTTCTTTTCCTTACTCTTCTTTTTTCGATTTGTTTTCGCCTTCCTCTTCCTATTGCTCTTTCTCTTCTCATTCTTCTTCTTTTATTCTTCTTCGTCAACTTCTTTTTCTTCTTCCGTCTTCTCCTCTTTTTCTTCTCCTCTCCCTTTTTTCTTCTGTTTCTTCTTTCGCTATTCGCCTTCTTCGACGCTCTCTAATCGATGAGTTACCCTCAATTCCCACCTATTCATCTTCACTCTCTTTTTTCCTCTCTTCCCCAGTTTTCTTTATATTTCTCCGAAGTTTTTTGTCTCCTCCTTAAATTGTTTTACTCCTTTGTGTCTTTGATTTATTCGTCTTGTCTCAGCCTTAATTTTTCTATTCATCTTACTGTTCTCCATCTTCCTCTCAGTATCCTTTTTCATCTTTCCATTTCTCTTCTTCTTTATTCTCCTTCTTCTTTATTCTCCTTCTTCTTCTTCGGTTTTTCTTCTTCTTCTTCTTCTTCTTCTTTTTCTTTGCTGCTTCTTTTCCTTCTTTGGTTTTCTTATCTTTTCTTTTTTTCCTCATTTTCTTTTCGTTCTCCTTCTTCCCATTCTTTATTCTCTTCTTTCTCTTCGTCTTTATTTTATTTCTATGTTTCTTCTCCCTCTCTATATCTACAATCACCTCATTTTTCTTATCTTCGTGTATTTTCTTCTTCTAGGTTTGCCTCCTTCCCCTTTTCCTTTTTCACGGTTTTCATCATGACCCCTTTCACTAGAAGCCCACACCTATCACAAGCAATGACAACCATCTCCACCAATTACCACTCTCAAGATATGTCTTCAGCTGCTACACGCTGCATCGTCCACTCCTCTAAAGTAGCAAAGGTCAGGTTGAGCTGCAACCAAAAGATTACAATAGTATCATTTTACAGGTATTTTTTCAAGTGGAATTCACTGAGTTGCAGTTTGCTGAAATGTTAATATTATTATACAATAATGGCATATTTTTTGTTCACAATTCACGTCTGTTTTCCAGGATTTATTGAATCTGAACACCAGATTCCAACACCCACTCTCTTTTTTTATTTCTATTTTCAGTATGTGAACCTATACTGCATAAGTTCATTCTCATATTAGCACATTAGTTACGATGAAAAGAGATAAATGCATAAAATTCCAACCAAGATAATGTCATACTTCGATGAGCAATGAGAATGAGAATGAAAAAGAGAATGAAAATAAGAGAAAAAATAAAAACACTGATGAACAATGGAAATATGTTAAAGTTGAAATTCCCGTTAATCAAGAAATACTATCAGCAAAGAGTAAACTTGAACACGAGTTTAATAATTGATGCTCAGCCACATTGGTTAACCAAATTGGAGGTATCATTTTACAGAGCTGAACAAGGATGTCTCCGCTTACAGATGAATGTCAATAGATTTTTCTGTCTATCAAATTAATAAGTTTCACTCGTTTGACTTTGGAATCTTATATTATGATATTCACAATAACTTAAAACAATGTTAAACATATAAACGGATTCTTATCATAGAAGTCACAATCTGACTGACCTGCTGGAGTATTCTGTTTCGAATTCAAGTGAATTCAGCTTAATTTAGTTACTTTAGCTTTCATTCTCCATTTGATATTTTCTTAGTGATAATGATTAGTGATCAGCTTGCAAGCTGATTACTTGTGTAACTTTAAAATTTGATAAGATATAACTTATCATAGGCATAGGCATAAAGCCATACAGTGACATAAATTAACAAAAAACAATGTAATTAGATTCAGCTTCTTTAAAACACTCATCATCAATGTGATTGATCTAATGTATTCCTCTTGTTGCAATAGGTATTCATATTCTACCCTGTCCTCAAAAGTGTAATTATAATCACTGGCTTCACAATACATATGATTTGACGATCATCGCGGTCTTTTGAACGTGTTCCTGACAACACACCTATTGGTTCCTAAACCAAAAAGGGAATTGAGTTGGAGACTTCCCCAATATTTTTAAACAACAGAAAAATAAAAGTGAAGGTTAATTGTTTACTTTTATAATGGAGTTCTACAATATAAATAAAAAATCGACTAATAGTCAAAAGTAGAATATCTTTTATTTGCGTAGGCCTGACTTATAAGAGATTAGGAGATATGAGCTTTTTTCTGTATTCTTCCGCCTATCACAACAAAATACTTATTTCTTAGTTGTTGATGACCTAAACCGAGAAAAATCTGAGTTCGTTGATTTTCAGGATTTAATTGGCAGGTGGATTCATCCTCATAGTTTTATTTATTACACATCATTCCCAACATGAACTTCAATCTTGAAACCATTCTCCTCATTGAGATCATGTGCGCTCTTTTTCTTGTTCTATCTGCCGCATCCAGGGACGAAATAAACCAGACAAACTATGGCTTACAGTTTCATGGCCTCCACTGTAATTTTGAAACTACAATCATGGAGATCTTTTACACTTCAAGTTATTGCAAATTCGTGTTGAAAGCTTACTCTTGGCGCGTGGAGAATGGAAAGATAGGCAATGTGTGTTAGGAGAGAGAGGGAGTGAGTATATAAAAGAGGAGAGAGTTTGTGGGAGGGGACTGTATGAGAGTGTGATGAGCGGCATATCCATTGAGTATGAAGAGGTTAGAGGACCCGGCGTTGTTGAATAGACAGATCCTCGTCGTTTACGAGTCATGTCTAGACAGAATGGCATTTGTAGTGCATAAGAGCCGGAATATATGTCGTCTCTTAGGCTTCTAAGTTTCAAAATTTGCTCTTTCCAGCACATACTTCTCTTCCCCTTGCTCTTTCATACATTCCTTCTTTTCTCTTCACTGTTCGTTGCTTTTCCACCTACATTTATTATCTTTATTGTTCAACATCTTAACGTCTATTTCCTATCGCATAAATAAAAATCCCCAGTTGACAGTATCTACCTGCTATAGAGAAGAAGTAGATAAAATTTCTTGCAAATTTGACTGTTATCACTCGTAGGAAAACTCGTAATATATTAAGAAATTAGAGTGAAAATGAAAAAGACTACATCCATATTTGTGGAATAAGAGTTATTTAAATTTTGATACAACATTGCTCAGGAGTAGGCTATTTCAAGAAATAAATTGTACCCGATATGGAATATACCTATCAGACCTATCTGCCATTAATAATCCAACAGAGTTTCTTTATGGACCTGACAGGCCCGTCAGGCAATATTTTTTTAAGGAGAATTTTTTACTCTTGAACACTTAGGTATAGCCTATGTCTTTTTCTTAGTTCAACTGAAAACCTAATTGATTTTGATCTGTTGTCATGAAATATTCTTTTCCTCCACCTACTATCAAAAGTCGCATTTTACTCCCTGGAATCGAATACTAAAGTACTACTTTCTCTCCCTAGGGACTAAAAGTGATTCTAGCGGGACTAAAAGTAATCACTTTTACTCCCTAGGGAGTAAAAGTGATTCCATAAGAATAACCTGGGAAGAAGTCCGACAACGCCGCGATTGAAGAGAAAGGAATGTGGCAACACTGTCGTGGTCGGTAGAGGAAAATTCAAGAGAGCTGTATTTCGATCTTTGGAATATTTAGATCTAGGAAATAAATAGCTGTATTTCGATTGTGAGGTTATGTTCAACTGTTGGAGGATATGAAAAAGTACTCACCTCTAACGTCATCGGCAGGTTATAGGTATTGGTGTAGGAGGAGGAAAAATGTTGTGTGCATCACGGGACTAAAGTACTTTTTCTCCCTCAGGGAAATTGTCGCCCTCGGCTACGCCATCGGGCGACAACAGTTTCCCTCAGGGAGAAAAAGTTGCACTTTAGTCCCTAGATGCACAAATAACTATTTTGTTACACTTGATAGAAAGTAGCTACTTTCCATAGATTTGTCACATATGGAAAGTGCCTCTTTTCTGTACTAGATCTGAAAAATCAGCTGACAAATAGGGCCTTATAGCCGTACAAGATAGGAAAAAACATATGGAGTGCGGCAATAGTATATTATGTTACTAGGCTGGAAAATAACGTTTTGCAGGTCGAGCATATGATAGTTAATGCACGAGGCGCAGCCGAGTGCAGAAACGTGAATATGCGCGAACCGGCAAAAGTTTACAGCCGTGTAATGTATGATATGTTTTGTTACAGTTGATAGAAAGACATGCTCCAATCAGCTGGATAATATGCTAGACATTCAAAAGTATTCAAGACAAGTGAATCAGCTGCTTTATTTAGATTCAGAATTTGATGGGCGAATTCCCAGTTGTAAACCAAAATAATTGAGTCATAGGTAATGAGTAATGTAATGAGTTGACTATATATATACATATAATATATGTGAGTCAACGGAAAAATTTTTGTCGCACGCCATATGTTTTTTCCTATCTTGTACGGCTATAAGGCCCTATTTGTCAGCTGATTTTTCCGATCTAGTACAGAAAAGAGGCACTTTCCATAAGTGACAAATCTATACACTTTCTATCAAGTGTAACAAAAAGATTTTTTCGTCATACTTGTATTCCTTGTAGGTTATGGACAGTTTACCAGTCAAGGAATCAATGTGGTAAACAGCTGTTTACAGAAATCAAAAACAGCTGATGTCATTTGATGATTATTACCGTACACTGTGTGGTAAAAATCATCAAATGATTATTACCTCATGCTTATGGGTGGCTACTGGCTACCATTTCACTGAAAAACAATTTGGTCGAAAGCTAGATCAGCTGATCTAGAACCATTATTGCCCATATTTCACCTTGAGTTGCTATGATTTGGTGTGTTTATGTTATGTTTGTATAACAATGATTTATAGTTTCTTATTTCAACTTATCTGCTATTTTAGACTTGTATGACGATAAATATCATACGTAACTCGTCCGGGAAGATGTTTACCATACTCGTATGATAATACCACACTCGACTTCGTCTCGTGCGTTAACTTATCATATGTTAAACACCATTTCCCGCACTTGTAACGTAATATACTATTCCGTTGACTCACATATATATATATATTATATGTATAGATATAGTCAACTCATTACATTACTCATTACCTATGACTCAATACCTGTCTCTATTATTATCCAGCTGATTGCACTAGGCTATCATTATTTTGGTTTCTATCTGGGAATTCGCCCATCAAATTCTGAATCTAAATAAAGCAGCTGATTCACTTGTCTTGAATACTTTTGAATGTCTAACGTATTATCCAGCTGATTGGAGCATGCCTTTCTATCAACTGTAACAAAACATATCGTACATTACACGGCTGTAAACTTTTGCCGGTTCTCGCATATTCACGTTTCTGCACTCGGCTACGCCTCATGCATAAACTATCATAATTATATGCTCGACCGGCAAAACGTTATTTTCCAGCCTAGTAACGTAATATACTATATTAGACTAACTATCTACCTAATTATTACCTATTACCTCATTTATTAATTGCATGATTATTTTTCTCTAGTTTATTATTATTTTTTTTTTCTTTCTTAATTCTCTAATATTGATATATCAATTATATAGTTACTCTTACATGTATAAATTCTGTAGACTAGTATTGTATTATTTTATTTGTTTTGTACCACTACGGGTCTCATCAGATCCACTGGTAATCATCAACTTGCAAATAAATAATTATTATTACTATTTAACTGCCCAATTACAATATTAATTTTTTGAGACTATTTTTCTTCTTCCCTTGATGACTATAGCTATTTGTGTAACTAGAGTGCAAAGTGGCTTTTTTCTGCATCGAGAAAGACGGTTTCTTGAGTGCATAAACAATACTTTGCGCTCGAATTACACATTCAATTTTTCCTACAGTTATGTAAAAGGTAATTTCAACAGAACAAAACAGGACATACATAACCTTCCAATTCCTCACATAACCTATCTTTGAATCAAATCGATTTCAACAACAACTACTGCTGACTATATTTTGTAGCTGAAGCAGAGTAGCCAACCTATTTCGGAATGCAGAATAGGGAACCTGCGTATTACATGCTCACTAATTTGTGTTGTTAGGTTGCAAATCTGGAGTGCAGAAATAGGTATTTGTGCAACTTGTGTGCAAAGAAGGTTATTGCCGTACAAGATAGAATATGGCCGTACAAAGCGCAGCTGAGTATGGCCATCTATCAACTATGGCAAGACGTTTGCACACATATCAAATAGTTATTTATGTATTAAGAGCGTGAAGCGCAACTTTATTGCTCATGCCAAAACATTTACTGCGTGATGTGTAGCGGAGCGCAGTAATTTTGCGAGAGCGATGAAGAAGCTTCAAGCGCGAATTGCATAGAATATTTTTCCTAAAACTGCAGTTCTGGATTCCAGCACAACAAAAGCTTGTAGTTTGTAACATCACAGACCATGCGCAGATTTGGTTAGTGTTCACCATTGTTGAGGTTATGGGAATTTATGGATTCCATGAACCACCAATGAGAAGACATCAAAATCAAAACAGAAGCGTAAAGAAAACAGCTGGCGAGAGTAAAGTACTTTACCACTTGCGGAGCAGTAAAGAGGTATTTTAAAATTATTTTTCAGTACATAAAGATTTACTTTATGAGCAGTTGTAGGAAAAAGCTTTATCGTCATACTCATACATATTCACTACTTTACCGAGCATTGAATTGAGGCGGTAAACGCCTCTTTACAGAAAGAACAGCTGATTTTCATTACTGCATCCTTTTTTAGTGCGGTAATGGATATTACCGCATTCCAGCTTATTCAGAATTTGGAAAAACAGCTGATCTCAGAAGAATTTTTAGTATTTCACTGCTGTGATGGATTTTAAGGTTATGTTTAATGATGCTTGTTGTACTTGCTCAAAGTTTATAATTTTTTAACCGACTTCCAAAAAGAACAAGGTTACTATATTCGACCTGTTTTTTTTTTATGTTTGTACATCAATCATTCGAACAATATTGAACCGATTTCGATGAATTGTTTTTTAAATGAAAGAGCATCGCGCAGCAGTGGTCCCATCCAAGTTTCGCAAGGATCGGCCCAATACTTAGCCAAATATTAAACAAAAAGGAGCTTTCTTTGATGTCTTCATTTCAATCAAGTTTGAATAGGATAGTTCCACACATAACCGCCAATCGGATAACCGGTGTCGTTTACCAGGCTGATCATTGTATCATATGGAGCGCTTTAAATCTAGATGGTTTTCAAAATCATATGATGCAATGCAATTATGCCGGGTAAATGACATCGGTTACCTAAAGCTGGTTCAGTGTGAAACAAGCCTGTAATGTCCCATTTTTACCAATCACGTGAACTTAATTTGAATTGAGAATAAGGAATATAATATTTCTGTCCATATGTTCATATGAAAAGTGTAAATAATATTTAGTTGATGTTATTGAGTTATAGGAATAAGGTTATTTAGTTTCAATCATAAGTTGGAGAATTTGGAAAAACAGCTGATATCAGAAGTATTTTTAGTTTTGCTGCTGTGATGGATTAAGAATAATCTAGTGTGTTGAGTCTGGTCAAGGTTCGACCATTGTATTTGTTTTATTCCTCATGTTTTCAAAGTTTGAAAATTCAACTAAAAAGCTTAAAATAAAACATATTTTAAAACAAAAAAAGAAACCCACCTCGGTGAAATGATAAAATACTCACGTACTAAAAAGTTAAAAATAAAGTATTTACTTTAAACTGAGAAAATTTTAAATTTCATACAAGTAATCTTTTGAAGTCGGCGCCAAATTTCCCATAAACTTCTAAAATATAACAGAATTACTCTGTGATGTTTCCTATCATGAAATAATTGAACAATCTAATATCAAAACTGACACTGTATTTCAGTAAAAGTGAGTGCAAATCACATATTTAATTGAAATCAAATCAAATCAAAATCATTTATTTATCCTTTTCACAAAAAATAAACATAAGAATATATATGAAATACATCTGAATATACAATTTAAATATAAAAAGCACTAAATTAAAAATATAATAAGGAAGGTCCCTGCAAGGTTAAAACCTGTGCGCAGGGGCCGAGTGTTATACAATTATAATTTCTGAAAAGAATTTAAGGAAACGTTTAAACGGAAGTGATAGCCGCGAGCCGTAGCAGGTATCTGTTCAATCAGATAGATAAGCTGCGTTCTCGTAGGTCCTGTTTGTAACGGTGACCGATTAGATTGGCCAGCAAAAAAGACACTGTTCTCTGCTGAAAATCACTTCCCGGTGGTTCGGAACCCACCTAAAACTGTAGGTCCAACTCATAAATCACCATCATCCAACACATTACCCACGCACAGGTCTCAGACCTATGTGGGCTTCATCCTCAAAAAAGGTAAAGTTTGATATATATTTAGCCATTACAATTAATTATAGGACAGAAGGATTGAAAAACCTGAAGCAATAAAACAAACTAAGGAAACAGGGAAGGGGAAAGGGAGTACGTAAAAGAAAGGAATATGGAAAGGCGAGACAAAAATGTAAAGAGACCGCAATAAATTAACAGTCCAAAAATAAGTCAACACTAAAAAATTTCAACACCAAACTAAGGAGAAGTTCTGTCGAAAATCAATAATTAGAATACAATAGGATTATTTAAAACTATCCATACATTTAACTCCATAACAAGCTTTTTACTGAACTTACTTGAAATAAATTGATTTGGAATATTGTTTATGAGTTTAGATGCAATGTACAAAAACTGTCTTCTACAAATAGATAAATTAGTATCTGCAACTTGAAAAGTAATGGATGAGAGTCGAAGGTTATATGTTGATTCACGCAAGTTAAACAGATTTTTATTTTTATTTATGTATATGATTAAATTCTTAATGTATAGCTGTCGGACAGTTAGAACCTTCAGTTCACAAAACAGATTTACACTTGGATAACGTCTAGGTTTTCCCAATATAGCTCTAATCAGGTGTTTCTGAATGACAAAAATCTTTTCCATGTGGTTAGAATACTGAAATACAGTGTTAGTTTTGATATTAGATAGAATTTCTTATCAATTAATGTATTTCAGTAAAAGTGAGTGTAAATCACATATTTCATTGAAATACAGTGTTAGTTTTGATATTAGATAGAATTTCTTATTAATCACTTCCTGGTGGTTCGGAACCCACCTAGAACTGTAGGTCCAACTCATCAATCTCCATCATCCAATTCATTACCCACGCAAAGGTCTCAGACCTATGTGGGCTTCATCCTCCAAAAAAAATACAGTGTTAGTTTTGATATTAGATAGAATTTCTTATCAACTTCATAAAATATTTGGCGCCGACTTCAAAAGATTACTTGTATGAAATTTAAATTTTCTCAGTTTAAAGTAAATACTTTATTTTAAACTTTTTAGTACGTGAGTATTTTATCATTTCACTGAAGTCGGTTTCTTATTTTGTTTTAAAATATGTTTTATTTATATTTTAGACTAGTATGACGAAAAATATCGTATGTTACTGGACTGGGAAGGTGTTTACCATACTCGTATGATAATACCACACTCGACTTCATCTCGTGCGTTAACTTATCATAGGCTCGCTTCACATTACAACGACATGTCGTGTGTCGTGTGTCGTTCATACGACTAAAGGGCAAAGATAAAAGGCCGACAAATGTCTTGGATACTCACGACTGTCGTGCTAGTGCCGAGGGAGCCACGACATCCCTCGAGTCGTGCCGACTGTCGGTGTCGTACGAACGACTAGAAGGCGCAGCGAGCTACTGGAACTGTGCACACATCTCCGACGCGACAGCCTACTGTATTGAGCAAGATAGCTACTCTGTGTACGCGTTGAATTGTTGTTTGTTGGTAATTACGGAAGCGCGTTGTACATTGTCTATACTAAAGTGTCGTGGTGGGATGAATGTACATATGTGAACGGTTCAAATTTTTATGTCGTTGGCGACCAAATGTCGTTGTCGTTTAAACGACCGGTCATGCAAGTGTGAAAGTAGCCATACTCGTATGGTAAACACCATTTCCCACACTTGTAACGATAGCAGGTATAGCAGGTCTACCTGCTATAGCAGGAAGAGACTGTCATTTGTTCTTGACAGTACGCAAACACAACTTGGTAGTGCCAAATTCATACAACTGCCAAGAATGAGTTGACAAGCTATACTACCATATTCTGATCTGCAGGTAGCTATCTACTAACTTTTGTTATAATAATAATAATAATTATTATTATTATTATTATTATTATTATTATTATTATTATTATTATTATTATTATTATTATTATTATTATTATTATTATTATTATTATTATTTTGTCACATGAAAACACCTTACGATGAGCATAGCTGTAGCGGTGTATGACACGTCAATGCAATTTCAGTTACATAGCCATTAGGTTATAGCAGGTACAGTCGTCAACTTACTATAAAAAGTGTAGGAACCTTTTTTTAATTCTATTGTAAGTGCTAAACATGGACCGTCGCGCGTATCTCGTCATGGCCCGAGACAAGCGCAACAAAGTCATATGTTGCCAGATTTAAAGATTTTTTCATAATATATCGGACATTCATACCCGGCCCAAGCACTGTGTCGTTATATTTAAATAAAGTCCTCTAAAATACAATGAAGTAGATTAAGAGAACGTGGTTGCATTTCAATGCGGTTTTATTACAATCAAGTTAATCAAGAATTTGGCACAAGTTCTGATAATGAAAAAAGCTATACATACATTCTACTTTCTCATATGAAAAAAATCAATCATAAACATATAGAGTGAATTTTAAAACACATTTGAAACGCCTATCTGATTACCACTAGCTACAAGGGTACATATTCCCCCATTCTTGCAGCTGAGATTTGTCCAACACACTTGTTGAACAGACATGTCTTGTAATGAATACATTTTGATAAAAAACTACATGTTCAGGCCATAACGATGCTCTGCTGAAGTACAGCAGCCTTCAAAATCTATAATAATGGGGTTATATGGTTAACCCATTCCAGAAGTCTCTGTTACGACTAGTTCAAGATGCGGTTTTTGTAATAGAACACGCTATGCAACCATCTGCGACCTCAATCTGCATCGCATCGCATGGGAGAAACCTCTAGTGTACTTTTATGAACATTTCCAGTAGTCTTGACAATTTCAATCTCGATCCTCTGATATTTTAGGGGGCTGAGTATAGCGGGGAGCGGGGCAAGTTGATCAGCACAATACACTTTTCATATTTCAATTTTTCCAATTTTCTTTATCTATTAGAAATATTACTAAATAATACTGCCATATGTTGTGCATTTCCCCAACATATCAAATTTCTGATAAAAGTGGCAGGTCAAGACAAGTGTAATAAGCAAATCGAAATTGAAGTAGAAAATTATCATTCTATAAATAAAGCTGAAGTAGTCTATTCAGCAAAAAGTATTACAAAAGTTGAAATTCAACTATTAAATGTTCAGCTATTTTCTAAATGTGATTAGATTAGAGATTACTTCTTTGGGTTTTCTTCAATCAGTCGTGTTGTGCACGCTCGTGGTGCAAACAGCGCAAGCACATCTCCGTGCGGTATTCATAACTTAGATATCCATCAATTTACGGCAAACACCACACGGATCTCGCTGGATTACACGGATCTCGGAAGCCTCCCCTACGGGAGTGATATAGACGACAAGTCGGCGTTCCTCGATTACAACGCCCGGCCTTCATACCACCCTTACCAGCCGCCCTACCCCTCAAACAGCAGTGACGCCGGCTACCATCTAGCTGCCAGACACTAACCCCTACACGCCGCAGTGTCCATCGCCTCTAAAAGACGAAAAAAATAAAGACTAGAAGAATGAGGCCTAAGGAATGATAGCAAAGGCAAGAAGATGATAAAACCAAGAACCATCGACAGCAGTCTTCAATTACAGCAGCTGAATAGAAAGTTTCAACGAATACAGTACCTGACTCGTACAGAGAGAACAGAACTAGCCCCTTCTCACAGGTTAAGATGGAGCAAGTATTATGAAGATGGTGAAAGCGGCTCAACAGGGTGGCAGGGGCGGTGTGGCAGGTGGCCCACCGTACATACTAGGGGGTACAGCGTCGCACACACCAGGGGATGGCCAGGGCGGCCAGGGACAGCCGCCCAGTCCGCAACCACCAGCTGAGTCCCACATGCCTAGGGACAGAGCACCGGACAACACGGCACACCAACACCTAGCTCGATGGCAGCGAAATGTCGCCACACGGCGACAGTGAATCACTGTCACCGGTTGCATACTGGGACATGAAGTCCAACCCTGGTCAACACCACCACACTCATCCGCGCTACCATCCACATCCGCCGCCGCACCATCCGTAGTGCATGCCTCAATACTCCTAGTACCAGACCGAGGCATCCACTCCAGCTGTCCTTCTCACGTGAGTCACCTGCCAGACCTTTAAAAGACTTGGTACATTTTTGCTAGTGGAAATCTCAGTTGATCCAAATTACCTAATAATTGTACACTAAAAGTGATCAGACATTGATTATTGAAGTAACTATTCTCTTTTTGTAGTCCATGATACTGTGCTGCAATCAAAACGAAAATCATTAACAATATCAAATTGAACAATATTCTTTAAACTGAAACTCTCTAAAAAAATCCGGGGCCTGTAGCACGAATGAACTAGTAAAACTAGTAAAATATTTTACATGTTCAATATTTCCAACTTGCCAGTCTAGTATCAGCCAAGAAACTGCTGTAGCTCGTGTTATTTTTACAGTAGTTTTATTTCAGTAGAATTTTGCATATCAGCAGTCAGCTTTCTAACTTCTAGATTACATAGACCATTTTTTAAGAATTATTTAGACCAAATGTAATCCAAGTACATGACCCAACCTACGTTAATTAGAAGACAAAGTAGTGTTCATGCACATCTTTGCTCATCTATCAAACCATACCCCATGGAACAAAAGGCCTCAGGACTGAGATTTCTAAGGCTTGTTTCACACTGTATCCGCTCAGTTCTCTGCTCAGCTCAGCACAGGTCAGTCAGCTCAGTTCCAGCAGTTTCCCACACACTGTGTAAGTTCGGTCCGCTCAGTTCAGTCGTTAATCTTGAGCGCCAACCATTGATTCAAAGTGGGTGAATAATTTCAATAAAATTTATTGTTTAGTGGTTTTTGTAGTGTTGTGATTCTATTTGAAGCGTCTATTAATATGGAAAAATAATACATGATTAAACCCGTCAGTTAATCAACATTCAGCCTGTGGTAGACAGATTTCACCTACCACTTTTGTTAAGATACGTATTTATTTCATCCCACACGACCTCCTTTATTGTAATATTATAGTAATCCTTGTGTGACAGGTCGTACAACATTGGATATTTCTGTACTGCTAAAATTAAGTCGTTCATTAAAATTCATCAAAACTTATAATAAATATAATCTTTCTCACATCATATAATCAAATCCCAGTACTGCGAAAATATGTCAGACCTCCCGAGTTCAGTTGTACAACACTTCTGTCTGTAGGCCTACTCTCCATCCTTGTAGGTGTCTCCATCCTTCCATTGCTTCCAGCAATGACGTCACCTGATCTAGTTTGTTTACTTTCTAGGTTGAGGTTATTGAGATCAAAATATTCAATTTTTCAATTATTCATAAAATTATTCCATTGTGTGAAAGTACGGTGAACATTGTTATTGGTTCGGTTCTGAAGTTTCTAGTAAAATTCAATATTCTATTCTTTCTTGGAAATGTTTGTTCAGTGCATATTTTCAACTAATTTTTTCTATTGATTATTTTCAAATCGATTAGACTCATATAAATTTTTCAGTGAAAGCCATTAGTGAAATACATGACATTTGATAATCTTCAAAGATTTTGATGAACGTTTCAGTTGAGAGTTGATGAAAAGAAGTTTAGTGGATTCTGAAATCCTTCCTGAATATAGATAAATGAATGAATAAAGTAATAAATAATATGAATCCCACTAATGTGTGTGGCAAGTTTCATGTGGTTTTTGTTGCATTATTTATAATGTTTTGATCAATTCTTAATGTGTAATTCTATTAATGTGTAGCAGGTATCTATTCTATTCAGGACTTCAGATGTGCTATTCTAGTCTTCCTCATACAGTAGGAATGTATTATACATTTGAATGTTCAGTGTCCAGCATTATAATCATTATTAACTATTGAATTGAAATCGAATCTTAATGTTCATCTGCATAATGTTTTATTAGAGAATTTAATTCGGTAGCATTCTCTCATGTAATGAGTAAGAGCATGAATTAACTAACCAACCTAAATATACCCATGAATATACGACAAGAATTTGATATTACCCTTCGTATGAAACAACTCAATTGTCTTTCAATATTGTATTGCAAACAGTGGCGGATCCACGGGGGGGGGGGAAATTCCCCCCCCCCCCAAACGGAGAAGAAGAAGGAAAAGAAAAAGAAGGAGAAAAAGAGGAAGGAGAAGAGAGAGAACAAGAAGAAGAAGGAGGAAATGAAGAAAAGAGGAACGAATGGAAATGATAGAAAACAGTGAAGAAGTGTGAAAATATGACAACAGAAATTGGTAAGAGAAGAGAGATGAAAATGAAAAAAGACGAAAAAGGGTAAAAAATAAGGATACAATTAAGAGTAGAAGAAAATGTAGGAGATTCTTCAAAGTTGTTGACAAGAAAGGAAAAGGAGACAGCAATGCCTAAACAACAATTAATTTTCTATTGCAAATATTGTGTACTTGGTCTGAAAATGATGCCAATTTTGAAAGGGTTTTCTGGATTCTGAAGCTTATCAATACATGGCTGAGGACTACTATGGCAGGAAAAGCAGACTTGTTTTATTAGAACTACTTTACATTCACTCAGATAATCGCTCTAGAGCCTAGATCCTGGATCCTCAAAAAATTGTTGGGAGATTTTGGCTGATTACAGAATATTTTATAAATTGCGAATAATGGATGTAATTTTTCTTATTAGTTTTATTTTTCATTAACAGCTAGTGTCAGTGGCATAACTATGGAGGGGAATCAGGGGGATATCCCCCCCCCCCCTAGGGACAAGAGAAAATTTGGAATTTTAGCAGGCCATGTGAAATTTTTTTTGGCAAGAGTCAAAGATGTCTGGAATCGCCTACGGTACTGTACATTACCACAATGAGGAGCAGTGAGGGATCAAATATAGTAATATATGTAATTTTTCTTGTTAATTTCATTTTTCATTAATAGCTTGTGTCAGTAGCATAACACTATGTGGTGGGGTGGGGGGATCCGGGGATATTAACCCCCCTGGACAAAAAAAATTGGAATTTTAGCAGGCCATTGTGAGACAATTTTTGACAAGTCAAAGATGTCTGGAATCACTTAAAATGAGGTTTTGTAGGACTTTTATTTTAAAAAGTTTTCAAAGTGTACCCCTTAATTATTTTGAAAGAAATTTTCAAGTAGTAGCCTAAGGGAAGTTTCAAGTAAGGTCCCGGATCTCCCATCGACAGTAACACAAGAAGTAGACAAAATTTACTTTGACACATAACGTGGGTTGAAGTGTTAAGTAAGAAGAATTAATGTCTAGAATCACATGACATGTAGTTTTAGAGAGGTAATTTTTTTTTAATTTTCTCGGGGAGTTCCTCGAACCCCCGATTTGAAATAAATAGCCATGTATATTGCTTCAATTTATCGTTAGAGGTCTGCTACTCAAAACTACAAATTACTATTGTAATTATTGTACCGAGAGTCTAACCCTCTCGGCAACATCCCCCCCCCCCCCTACACTGACCATGTAGTTATGCCACTGCTTTGTGTGATGTAAAGATACACATTAAAAGGTTATTAAAATTTGTATTTAAAATATCATATCACAGGCGATCATGAAATATCATATCAATAGGTGAACAATTAAATTTCATTTCAATTGAAAATACCCTTAATTCACGATTTTATGCCTCATTTTCAAACATCCTGGACCACCCCCCCCCCCCCCTTGGTATACAATATACAAATAATATGAAAATGTTCTGCACTCTACTATTCACTACTTGTAATCAAGTGTGAATGACAGTATGGAATTGAATGACAGCAAACGGAATTTACTCACTTGACCGAAATAATATTTTAGACTTGATTGAATAAATTGTCAACTGTGTTTTTAAATGAACGTAAGCATTTACATTCAAATTAATTTGATAACTTAGTTTTATTGTCTTAGCTCAAATATAGAATTTTATTGGCGTTTTTATGGCAGTTGCTCTGAATTCTTAGTGATGCAATTATATATCAATATAAACATTATAAATCTATATAAATATTGTTAATTATAGTGTAGGGGTTCGTTTAATTGAGTACATTTGGATATAAAATTAGTGAGATGGGTTGGAATGACTTTTCCAATTATTGTCTGAAGTGAGCTCAATTGGATTGATCTATAATCACACAATGTCTATAATAATAAACACATCTTTGTATGACTAAATTCATGAATATTTGTGTGTAATCGTTAGTATTAAATGACGTAGTTTGTGATTGATGAATAATTGAAACCATTCATCTGGTAAGTAATTGAGTTTCCCTTTCCCTTTTCAGCTAGAACGTTTTCCAATGTTTGTTGTCAGGAAGTTAATTATCTTTCAATATTGCAGAAACAATTGACTGCAGACAGCATTTATTGAAGTTTTCCCATGGGATGAGTATCTCTGTGCTTGATTAATAATTATTTTTGTTACTTTGTTGAATTCTTACAGAACGATAATATTGTTTAAAGTTTTGTATTTAAAAGATCAAGTAATACAGTCATCATAATGTAATAGTAGATTTTTTGTGAACGGTTCAACTATTTATGAAAAGTGGGAATAAGGTGTAGCTCAACTAATCAATAACAACTCTATGATTTTGAACATTAGTCCTAGATGATATGGCGTCATTGAACAGTCACAAGGCCTTTGTTCCCGTAGGTTACGGTCAAGCCCTAGTAGCTGATGTAGTAACATCATCCGGATCTCTCTTCACGATTTCGCCCATCTTCTACATGTTTAATTGAGTTACTTTACAAGTCTCTTTCTCAAAATATATATGATTTGTTGAAGACATACACGAGTCCTATGGTTTATGATGATGTATTGAACTGTTAATCTATGATGTGTTTGATACGTTCATACAATAATCACATTCAGAGCACTTGATAATGTTTATAGCATGCACATTTATCACATTAGTAATATTCTTGGGTATTTGAGTTATTTTATTCGTCTATAAATTCACTTCAACTAATTTTAAAGTATTGTAAAGAATTACATCTTCAATTTTTTAAAGAAATTGATTGGAGAAAAAGTATTTAATCAACCTCTATCAAATATTTGACCTTTAATCATTATGTGCTAATTGGCATTGTATACTGGTATCTATTTCTCCAATCAATTTCCTTAAAAAATTAAATATTTAATCTTCCGCAGTTATTGAAAGTTAATTGAAGTGAGTTTGAAGACGAATAAAATAGCTTGAATACCCTAGAAGTAGTATCCTTGATTAGATGTGACTGTGTATATGCTATAACATTATCGAATGCTTTGAATTAAATAATAATCAGTTAAATATACCATAAACCATAGGAGATGCCTTTTAAATCATATATATTTTGAGAAAAAGACATATAATTTATGCAATTTAACATGTAAAATGTAGGCAAAAACGTGAAAAGAGACTCGAATGATGTCACTGCATCAGCTGACTGTAGCTTGCTACTGCGGGCTGTTGAACACTACCTTGTCTTCTAATAATAATTATCTTGATCCTAACTTGAAAAACAATCTATAGTCCATGCAAACCTTTAGTCTTCTGGCAATGCTATTTCATATGGGAATATGAATGCGCTGTAGCCATTATTTGTTCACATTTTGCCAATCATCATGCTCTTGTATGAGAATGTAACCGCTTGACTGGGCTTACTCGGCTACTTAGCAACCTGACAGCACTGTACCCCATAAGGCTAATACCAGAAACTAAGATTGCTAAGTGATACGACTTTTCAATGATTCTCAACTGGTGAATTGTAAATTTCTGTTGCATGAGCACTCGAAATATTTTACCAACATTGAAGTCGGTAGACTAGTATTACAAGTGGTTTGTACCAAGTTCTGTTGCATTAATCCATGTGATGATGTCAGTTACTGCAATATATTTATCTAGGCTGTTATTATTTTTACAGAAGATTCTTCAGTAGTGAATTGCATTTTACGTGCTAGGTTACGTCTACTATTACATTTATTTCAATGTTCAGTTTAGTTCAATTTAGTTTAGTACAGTGATTGAAGATCTTTTCAATAAATGATTTTTCAACATATTATATCACACTCAAATTAAAATATAGGCTAAATTGATTTTCAATTCCAGAAAATGAATTCAAATTTTTTAAATGAATGAATTTCTTTTTATGAATTACTCTATACAAAGTGTTTTAGGAGGACTTCAGTTTCTTCAAAGCTTGAAAAGCTCATTCCTCTTATCAAAATTATGTAATAAGTTCATAATTATTATATAGGTCCAGGAAAGCTTCGTAATTGAAATAAGGAATGCTGAAGCTGTCATCTATTTACACAACTATAACCTTGAATGAGAAATTGATTGGATTTTATGAGATGAAAATTTTTAAAACAAAAGTCTTTAACTACAATAAGATATTTTACAAATTACGTGAAAATGGCTATAAAACAGGATTTTTTACGTTTGAAGTGTGTTAGCTTGTTACTAGACAATAAATAAATATTTCTCTCAACTTAACTTGTGAAAAATTCAAACTTGAAAATAAGATCATTCATTCATTTATTTATTTAACTAGTATACAATCAATGTGAATACAACAGGCTATTGCTCAAAACTGCTTTTCAGAAAATTTAAAAGGAGCTGAAAAGATGTTGAATCGCTCCATAGTGATTGCACGCAGAATTCTCAGAATCAGACATAGTCTACATCATGAAACCTCTTCGATTTACTAGATCAAGACCCGAGGGCTATTCGATTGAGTAAATTAACGAGGGTTGCTAATTTCAGTCATCTTTAAACGCTTTAAAATAAGATATTGAATCATTTTTTGTGGCACGCAAACCATACAAAAACTGACCTAATCAACCTAAATGTAGATCAGCCGACCTGTAGTTTGCGAAAATTTTTTGGAATGAAACCTCTAGTAATATTGGTGAGAGAAGTTTCCTGATGCAACACAAAATACTAGAACTAGCAATTGTAAAGTTCCCAACTATTAAAATAGACCACTTTTACTAGCCGATTTATGAAATAGGCTTCAGTTTTACTAGACAATTCACGCAGTTGACATGATTATAATTCTAGACAAAAATGTTGCATTAACCGATATTATCACATGAAATGGTGCAACGACGGATATTTGGATAATATATCATACAAAATATATATTATTATGCAATTAATATATCTAAAAAAGAAAAAGAGCTTGATAAAATCCATTAGTAATACTAGTTCACTGAATTGTGTGATCATGCAACAGAATTTCATAAATTACCAACTGATTACTGGTATTACCAGCTTGTATTTCCTCATGCAACAGGTCACTTAGGTGATAATATTGACATTATTATTCAATAAGTACTGTATTGTGAGTATTCATGGACTAATAGAACTTTTCTCTGGCATTAGAGCGCCCGATCTTCTTGAATAGACCTTCAAATACAAAGCTGTGCTTTGCAACAAGTATTCTGCGCCTGCTATTCTAAATAGAGAGAAGAGCAAAACAGAGAATACTAGGTTACAAAAAATAGAGCTTCCGTTTTTTTTTTTTTAGGATGAAGCCCACATAGGTCTGAGACCTGTGCGTGGGTAATGAGTTGGATGATGGTGATTTATGAGTGATCAACACTCCATTTAGAGCATTATTTTCATTAACCGTTTTCTCGTATCATTTAAACCACATCATTATCCTTTTATTAAGAAGATTTACATCAAATCTCAGAATCTCAGACACAAATTAATAACGAGGCTACATTAATCTCGTTGCTTTCCAACCGTCTTTGTCTATTAGTGACTTTGTCAACGGATTTGACAGGTGTGCAAGATTGTATTAACTCTCTCTGTTGCAGTCCCTACCATTTGGTAGACTGGCATAGTTTCAGTGGGCTTGGCCCATTGATAATGTTGTTAGCTTAGTTAGGAACGCAATCGTGAACTACCTGATTAGCATGTTATTATTCTCATGGGTCAACTCAAACTCGAATATAGCTTATATTCAATGAAAATATGAATATAGGCTAATTTCATATTCTATGGGAATAACCAATCCCTGTTATGTGTACCACCGATGAGAAGGCGAATCTAAGCATCCTTTTTTCACGACATAGTCTCCTTGATCACGTACAACACATGATTTTCTGAGATTACGTTTTGGAAATTCTTAGTATTAGGTTCAGGTGATAGAATAATCTTTAGGTAATATTCTTTGAAGGTACCTTTGATGGAACTTTGTACTCATATAATTATTATTGAAAGTTCGAGACTGCTGTCCTAGTTTAAAAGTGTAAGAAATCCCTTGAAATGTTTGTTTTTGGTTGTTTCCTCATCAGGGCATCAACGTAGGGAAGAGCGGGGCAAGTTAATACAGGCAGAATTGAGAGCCTACGTAAATGCTAAGAAAGTGTACTTGTCTTCTGGAATGCAGTGCCTTACGGCGCGTCCTATACTGTTGCCATGTCACTCTACACGTTTCCATCGTTAAATTTTGTTCTCGTTGGTGCAAAGCAAATCCTGTGCATTTTGTTTGAGTCTAAATAAAGAGGATATTCTTCTGGACATTCATTGGAAGCAAAGCTCATAGTAGGTTTTAAGGTGAATATCTTGTGATAGTCTCAGTAATTAAGTATTTTCAATGTGGAAGTTAGTCGGGTCAGAGAAACAAGTTAATATTTATTGGGTGCAGGTTGATACATCCTCTGACTCTCAAACATACAAGAATATTATAGAATTATCAAGAGAAATATAAGAGAATCCAAAGAAAAATGGATGACTGAGAAAGGTAATGAATTAGACGTTTTGAACAGCAGGCATGATTCTTTCAATTTACATAAAAAGATCAAAGAAACCACAGGTCGTTTCAGAAGGAATACTTGGAAAATATATCTGACGATCAGGGTAATTATTATACTTGAGATTAATCAAAAATTGATAACATGGAGAAAGTATATTGGGCTACTTTTTAATGGTGAACAACGACCCAATAAACCAGGTTTCGTTGAGCCTAATGGTCTACTGATTACAATTTCAGAAGTTAAACATGCAATTTAAGCTAATAAAAAAAGGTAAAGTTGTAGGTCCAGACAATATTCCTGCTGAGATTTTTGAAACGCTAGACGACAATTATTGCTTAAAAAGGATGACATCATTTTTCTTTAAAATCTGCGACACAGGCATTATTTCTGAAAAATGGCTGTTACCGTATTCTTCACATTGCCAAAGAACTTCAATGCAAGGTCGCGTGAAGATTTGCGTACCATCAGCCGTATGTGTCATGTGCTAAAGACTTCCCTTCAATGACAGATTACATTTTACATTACATTACATATATACATATATTACATTATATTATATTATTATATTACATTATTATATTATATTATATTATATTATATATTAGGCTACATATATTTTCATATTACATTATATTATATTATTATATTACATTATTATATTATATTATATATTAGGCTACATATATTTTTATATTACATTACATATATTGCATTACATATCAATGATAGATATGTTGCAGAGTATTGGGCTGGCTGGAAAAGATATTAGGATCATAGCTAATCTTTACTGGGAGCAGAAGCCATCTGTGAGGGTCGAAAGTGAAGAGCAGACTTCATTGACATCAAAAGAGGCCTAAGACAAAGATGCATACTACTTCTCAGAACAGCACAGTACTTTCTCCGCTTTTGTTCAACTCTATTCAAATGACATTCTCAAGAATGCTCTTGATCTCAGTAATGTGGGTAACAATGTTAATGAAGACAGCTCAGTGCAGATGATACAGCTCTGATAGCAAACAATTTAGATTAATTACAGGAGCTATTAAACAAAGTTGCGGACATTAGTGCAGAGTATGGGTTCGATTTGAACGTCGAAAGGGTCAAATATATCAGTAGTTTTGTCCATAATAAATCGAAATATTGAGAGAAAGACAAAAATCACCTTTCTTGGCTGTTTGTTAAATGATGCATGGGACCCCTCAATTGAAATACATGCAGGCTTGAAAAAGTCAAATCCACTATCATTCAGATGAAACCTTTGCTGGCATGTTGCGATTTAAGTTTGTGTCTTAAAAAAGCGTATTGTTGCTTCCTGCATACATTCTGTCCTAATGTAAGGCGTCGAGGCTTGGACCTTAACAGAAGCAACAGAAAAAAGGGTGCAAGCTTTTGAAATGCAGATTTTCCGGAAGCTATTTAGGATTTCTTAGATGGATAAAGTGACGAATGAGGCAGCAATCCAGAGAATGAGCTGTCAGCCTGAAATTTTATTCAATATTAAATGCAAAAAATTGGAGTACTTTCACCACATCATGCGTAACAATGCCAAATATAGGATCCTCCAAAATATTATCCAAGGCAAAATCCAAGAACATCGTTGTTTGGAAATTAAAAAAAAATAAGGCTTGGTACTTCATCATTTAAATTATTCGCAGCGCATCAGCCAATATAATCGCCATGTTTACACCCGACGCCCGGAATCGGGTAAGGCAATGAAAGAAGAAGAAGGTTGATGCAATAATTGATTCAGCTTATCAACATACTGCAGCATTATAACATTTTGGATTTTCTTTTTATCACGACTGTCCTGTAAAACTATACACTTATTCAGGCGCCCTCCAGCCTGGAAATTTTTGGCGCCCTCCTGTTCTGAAACTGACAAGTTTTACGACGAGGCTTATCGTCGATATAGCCGAGCGGCCGGGTTGAGTGTTGCGACTGTAGGTTGTAGGCTACTACTGAATGGACTTGATTCTTCCAATACCTGCGCGGGGCGCCTTCGGCTAGGATCTGGCCTATGTCGACCCAAAATTATTCAAATCCCAAGAATCTTTTCCTTCTAAAGCATTGAAGGTAATAGAATTATAACCAGATTGAGATCGTCTTTGACAAACGAAAATTTAGAATCTTTACTGTTAAAATGCACTCAGAAGCTGATATTATGAACTCCATATATCCAGACACCGTCAGGGGCGCACCCAGACTTTTGGTTTAATGGGAGGGCTTACCCGTCCTACCAGGTGAAATTATTTTAGGAGGGGGAAGGGGGTAAAATTGGAATTTTCTGAGCTTTTTTTTTACAAGATTGTGGCCCGATAAAGTTCCTTGAGGGGGTTCATCACTTGACTTTTTAAAGTGTATTAGCTATGGGGAAACAAAATGTATCTTATTTGTACAGAGTGTTTCAAGAGTTCAAAATTATTCTGCCAGATTGCATAAGCATCTTCTCATGAAGATAAAAAAAATTAAATTAATGAAAGTCCGGAAACGCTTTGTTACAGAAATAAAGAGGGTAAAAGATTGCTGCTATTCCATCATAAATTCAGAAAACTCTAAGGCCTTCATATAGGTGGTGTGAATTAAATTGAATTAATATAATATTTGCTAAATGTGCTACAAGATCTACTATTTTTCATTTTTATGATGCCCACACCATTCTGAGACTTTTGCGTGGGTACTAAAGTGAACGTAAAATGCCAGTCTGAACGTAAATCGAGATTACCTAATATGTGAATTGGTGGGATATTTTACAAAAATTCACAAAATGATCATGAAAATACGTTTTTCTATTGTCGGCTTAATGGGTAAACTAATTTAATTGGAAATGAACCAAATCTTTTTCAAATTCTCCTTCAAAACATGTGAGATCATATTTTTTTCGAATTAAATGTGAATGTGCCTAATAGTTGAGAACCAGGGCTTAATTTCAGCTGGAGCAGAGCTCCATCTATCTAAATTTAATAGAATCGTTTATTTTAAACCAGATCTGAACTAGTTGGAAATGATTTTTTTAAATTTAGACGAAGTTTTTGACTTTTGTAGCTATGTTTTTCAAGTTTTCGTCAAAATCGTTTAAAACACCTTATTTTAAATACCTGAATCTTATTATTTTGTAGCCTATATATAATGTAATATTAGGCCTATATGTGCATTACTAACATGCTTAAAATGCATCAATTCAAGTGTTATTTTCAACAATTTCCTGGGGGAGGACCCCGGACCCCCGTTTGCCACCAGACCCCCAGATCCATGCCACCAGACCCCAATAAGTCACAGCTCCGGTACTTCTCAATTTAGAAATTAAGCCCTGTTAAGAACGATCCCAAAGCCTAGTGGAGTTTTATTGAATCAAAGCACACAGATTTTGCACAGATTCTTCCCACTAGATATATTTATGTGTTTTGATCCAATTTAAATTCTGATTTTATGAACTCTGGGTGCTTTATTCGCAATCAATAACCAAGTTCATACATTTCAATCTAAAAAACGCATTCGTTTGGCTTTTTTGCGTATTTCATAGAATAACTCAATAATCACGATAGTTAATGTTTTATACAATTTTTCTGCTCATTTCACAATGAATGTATTCAATTCATCACCTAAATGAGGGCTCTAGAAGCCTAACGTTTCTGAATGCCTACTAATTTATTGATTTATTACTGAGAAAGATAGCTCCATTCTTCTTCTATCTGTGTTTCTGTAATGACGCGTTCTCGAAGAAATAAGTTTTTGCTATCAGGCAGATTCCTTGCGGAATTCTTTCGCAATTACCTGTATACCTTTTTTAGGAAAGTGATAGCCGCGAGCTGTGGCAGGTATCTGTTCAGTCAGATAAGATGAGCTACAAATTCCTGGGCCCTTTTTGTAAGGGTGACCGATTGGATCAGCCACCAAGAAAGAATCTGTTCTCTGCTATAAAATCACTTGCCGATGATTCGGAACTCACCTAAAACTGTCGGTTCAACTAATCAATCATCATCATCATCATCCAACTCATTACCCATGCACAGGTCTCAGAACTATCTGTGCTTCACCCTCCAAAAAGTTACATTATTACTGTAACGTTAAATTTAGTACAGGCTCAGGAGGATCTAGAAGCTAGATATCTTGTATTACATTACATGATTGTCAGATCGATAAATGAGTGTAACGAATTATTTTTGTCATCTAAACCGAGCCACTTAGTCAAATTGAATCATGCCAGACTACACACTCTATTTCCACCTATGGTACTCATAATATACCTCTCAATAGTGTGACGGTATTGTTATAACCGCTATCCTATTTAAACAAGTGTAAAACGTACAGCCTGGAATCCATATTACCTACAGTGGATTTTCTTGAAAATTATCAACAATTTTTTATTTTTTAAGGACCTCGGCTCCTTGGGGGGGGGGGGGGGCTTAAGCAACCAAGCCCCCCCTGGGTGCGCCACTGGACACCGTTATTGATTATATTTGCCACTCCAGCTCCGAATTAAAAAGATTACTTCAGGTTTGATTATAATTTCAATCAAAGAACATTCCATTTGTGAACATATTTGTTTTTGTTACTTTCCTTGTGTGCAATTAACACTTCGATTATTATATTACAGACCCCCCCCCCCCCCCTAGTTAGTACTCCCCCTGCATTGTGCAGGCGCCCTTTGGCCAACGCCGTCCACCGCCCTAACAAGGGGTCCAGCACGGGCCTGCACTTATTTATTATTCTTGTTCATTTTAATCCATACATTAATTGTCCAACAAAAATCATGTTGTATTTTTCATTAGATTTCATAAACTTTAAAGTTATTGAGCAAAAAATAACATTGACAAGAGTCTTAAAAATGAAAATAATTCGATCATATGAATACATATTATGATCGTAGGCTATGACTAATATGCGTAATAATGTGTTAAAAGCTGGTGACTCACTCTTAAATAATGTCAATTATAATATTATTCTCAATTATAGTATAGCCAAATCATCAATACTTTTGAGAAATTTTTAAAATATTTAGCTAGTTAAACCATCAGTGAGGTTTATATTGTGAACATAATGAGAATGGTCATCACGGGATTTTCTCCTTATGGGTGATTGCGTTCTTGACGTTTGAATGACTGCCGTCATTTTCCATTTAGATGCTAAATTTTTCGCACCCCATGAACTTGAGAGTTCATAATTTTAGAGTGTATCATAATTTAAGGAATTTGAGTTTGAATAGTATCAATTATTATCTTTCGGTTAGGTAATTTAATTCGTATCATGAATACCAATTTCATTACTTGAAAATGTTCATTGAAACATGAAGTTCATGTTTTAGCTTTACTTTTAGCTTTCTTTTTCGTCTTTCTTATTTCGTGCTGCTATAAATGACAGTCAACATCCAAATAGGCTACTATTAGCTCGAAGGTGCAATTACAATCAATCAATCATCATAATATAGCATGAATTCAAAGCTGAAATACATATTAATCGTGGATCCAATATATAAATTAAGGATATATAGTAATAGATCAAATAAGCAGGTAATCAACCATCCCCTCATTGTATAAGAGACAGCTAGCTTATTCTGGAAAGTGAAATGAGAAGTTAGTTGCCGTGCAGTGCAGTGGCTTGGTAGCCGTCATCCCTCTAACAAAAGCTCACGCTAGTTAGCTGCTTCCACAGTGATCAAGTGCCTGAATCACGCACTGTGCGTGGTCACACGCATCATCACCATAATCTTCGAAAATTTCACCAAAAATTAAAAGTATCACTGCTACCGGCAGATACTAAAAAGCCACCCATAAGTTACTCGAACATTCGGGAAGTGAATAGGAAGTAGAATCTTTTCTTTCTAGCAGAACATAATATATCAAAATATTACTTCCACGTTATTTCTAAACATATTGCAGGTAGTCTCCTTCCTCAACCTTTTTTTAACAATAATAAATCAAATAGAGTTACTTCTGCTTCTTCTCTTTAAGAATATTCCCTTCCGTTAATTTAGTTTATTTTTATTTTTTCATTCTGCAATAATAAAGGTACTGAAAATGAAGTGAGGTCTTGTGCTTCAAAATTATGAATCGTAAATGGAGAACATAGTACATTAATGAAATCACAGGCCTCATGGATCAGAAGGCTAAATGAAGCTATTTTTGTATTAATACTATAATAAATGTTTTAATGATAGAAATTTCTTTGCTTTTAATATTGGAATAAATAAATAAATAATATTTATTTCGACAAAGCTTATATCTATGAACACTTCACAAAATACAGAAATAAACAAATCATTCATGATAGTTGCAAATTTAGATCAATACAAAATCATAAAAACTTACATTATTATTAAAAAAAATTATTTCATGTAAAATATTCAAAATACTACTTCTAGGCTACTTCTGAGGGTTGAATTAACCCTGAATTGAAGCAGCCACACAATTTAATTAAAATTTTAGAGAATAAAAACGAGAGTCTGAACGGCGAGCGCTAAAAATATACATATTCACTTTATCATTAGATATTACAGATATTGGAAAATAAAATAGCATTACACTCTTTATACCTCAATGGCACGAAGAAGGAATAAATAAGGTGTCATATTCTTTTTGCAAACAGCATAATTCTCATCGGTTTTTCAACAAAGCGTGCCTTCCACTTCTATACCATTCAATGCTCAATCTTTTACCCTTCTTTGAAATATAAATTTGGAATTAGAATTTTGACAAAAAGGTGGCAGCAAGTTGACAGTTTTGGCGCCAAGTATGGGAATAATCTCCGAAAAGACTCTTTATATGGCCTTGGTACTCCGATTCTGTTTGCCGTTCTTAGAGATTGCCTAAAGATATTGACTTCACTATTCACTAATAATATTTCCAGAGTTAAAAAAAGAGTACAAGATGGAAATCTTCATCCTTTATGCATTATTTATTTATTTGTTTGTTTGTTTGTTTGTTTGTTTGTTTGTTTGTTTGTATGTTTGTTTGTTTGTTATTTATTTATGATACAGACTTAAAAATTACAAACAATAGAGGCTTACAGCAAATGCTAAAACAAACCTCATTGAATACATTAGATTGACTAAAAACAAACAAGGAAATCACAAAACAAAAATTTAAACGCTAAGCTTACAAAGAAATAAGTCAAAATACACACAATAAGAGAACGGCATGAAATAAAAGCATAAATAAAAATGATCCTAAATATTAATTAACTTTAAAAAATGAAATAACAAAATAGTTAGAAAATCACATGAAAACAGTATAAAGAAGAATAACCCTAAATATTTGTTAACTAAACAAAGAAATAATAGAACAGCTAGAATGACTTATAAGTTTTTTTGCGCAATTATTAAAGGTTTAACTGACGATATATAGGTCCCTCCCCAGAATACCTGCCGGTATTGTAGTCTGGACTCAACTAGAGAGAAATAAAGCATTCTTTTCTTCTAATTGGACACATATTACGCAAAAAATAAAATTTCCTCGATGTAGATATTAACTCTCCTTTTATCTTTTTTATATGTCAAATGTTTCTTCCATGTCAAATGTTTATCGATGATCACACCAAGATACTTAAAGTTACTACTTTAATTTAAAGTTATTTCTCAGTTACTCCATTCTCAGGTTCTCAGTTAGCCTACTTCTCAGATTGATGAGAATGAAAACTGTAATTTATGCTATGCCTGTGAAGTTCACGACCTCCATTGAGAATAATTATCATTGAGGAAACAATACAAATAATAATCAACAAATCCCAATATTGTTGAAAATAAAAATCACATTATCAAATATTGTAATACCAAATTATCATTGGTGGTGGTGAAGAAGGATGTGAGATTAGTCGCCCTTACCTTCAATATTAGTGAGTTTTCATATTAGTTCTTTTGACTTTTAATCTCGTTGACGTACCTTTCCATCAATCGATGGCTTCATCCACTTTCAAAATGTTCAATGACCAAAGAATCAATATTAGAATCTGTTGTTCATGATCATATTGTTACGGGTTCTATGTCTAAAATAACGCTGGCAACACTTAAATTTATCACTTTCACTTTATTAACTCTTCAGTGCACGTTGGGTCACTCATGACCCATACCATCTGAATGTCATTTTCTTATGAATTGAGTGTGATTTGGTCTGAATGCACAGATAGTCATCTGTGGCACAAACCATTCAGTCGTTGTAGTACAAGAATTGATCGTTAGAGTGCAGAACTAGCTTGATAATCGAATTCTCCTACAGGCTTGCAACCTATGCTATTGTTGATAGATATGCATATTTTGATTATCAAGCTGGAAACGAATCACAAACATTTGGATTATTGAAAATATACTATGTTTCTTACTATAGTTCTGTTATTTGGTTCACATAATGATAATCTTCTCAAATAATTTCATCCCTTCAATTTTCTCAAAAGAAGCTTTGGGTCACTGGTGACCCACTGGGCATTCACCATGCCGGTTCCACATGCCATGCTGGAGTAAGTTTGAGGTTATAATATCAGTAATTGGTGTGATTGAAATTCGGTCGCGAACGTTTATAAGTTTCAAATCAATTTTTCATTCAATTTCGGTTTTGTTTCTAGTAAATACCTATCATTTGACTTTTGTTTTGTGTTCGATAAGCAGTGCTTTAGACATTAGTAGGCCAGTACTGTAATAGTAGATAGACAATAATTACTACTTTGCAAGCTCACTTTGCTAGGCCACATAATTCATTATTGTAAGTTTGTTAGTGGAAGTGGATTTATTTGAGTTGGAAATTGGGGTTTTTATTTCGAATTTATTAGATTAGTTATATTTGTTAGTATACAGTATGAATTCAGTTGATTAGACTTTTGTGATTGCTGATGAGTTTGATGATAGTTGAATGGTAGATGAGTACTGCTAGTTGATTATTTTGATTAGAGTGCAGAGTAGTGACTAGTGATATATTTAGGATAGGCGTTTAGGGAGGAATCTAGAATAATAATTTCACAATTTTTGCTACTTGTTGGGCTAGTTTGATAGGTACAGTTGCTATAATAAGAATCATAATAGAAAATGGATCCATATGAAAATTTAGATGGTGATGAATTGATATATGAAGTTGAGAAAATCTTGGCAATCCCATATGATAGTGAAGATGGACTTGATCTTTCCGAAAGTGATGATGAAGAGAGTAATATTCATTCCCCTAGTACACAAAATTATGACATTCCTCAAGAGCCAATAATGAGTCCACAGCCTAGTACTTTTCGAGCTACTAGTACTGAACAAAAAGTTCCAATTTCAGAAGATACTGAAGATAATCGTCCTCCAGCAGCACCAGCAAGTGATCTTCCCATCAAATTCAGAAATATAATATGGAAGCATGCTAGTTTACAGCGATCTGAGGAGGATATAACATTTTCAGGAGAAACCAACTTATCAAACAATATTAGAGCTATGGACAGTCCAATGCAGTTTTTCAATTTTTTTTAATGAAGAGATATTAGATCATATTTGTCATGAGTCGCACAAATACAGTGTCCAAATCAATCCAAATAAACCCTACCCATTGACTCAGGCTGAACTGAAAAAGTTCCTGGGTATATGCACTCTAATGTCGGTTATCCATTCTCAAATTGTAGAAAGTGTGGAGTGTTTCTGTGTTTGCGCAAGGAAAAAAATTGCTTCACAGAATACCACAATAATTGAGAAAATTAGTGTGTCATCATCATTTTGTAAATATTCATTTTTTCACCATTTGAACCAGTTAGCCTTAGTTACATTAGATTAGAGGTTCCTTCAAATCAATGGTGGGGGGGGGGGGGGGGTTGTTGAGGAAATTTTTTGAAATCAACTTGTGTGTATAAATAAGTGTATAAGTGCGTTCATAAGTGTATAGTAGCTGTAAACAATATAAAGAGTCATAGAGGAAACTTTTAGTGAGCAGCTACACAATAATGATGTTAATCTCATTCAAATGCACAGTGTGCCATCAGTGACCCGAACCATATTTTTGACCCTGGAATCAATATTTGGTGAGTAAAAATTTTTTAATCATTTTTCCATGAACAAAACACTTGTAATACAATACATTGGTTTTTCTCATTGGAAATTTTTTTTTTGTGCACTGAAGGGTTAACACAAATAATCTTCAACTCACACTGTTCAGTAATTTCTTACAAAAAAAAAATAAGCAATTAAAAACAGACAACCCGATATTGTTCAACTGATAATGAGTTTCCAATGAACTGTACACGAATCAATCACTAAATGTCAAAAGGCCGATCTAATATTAAACAATAACTGTACAATAAACTGTTCAATAATACTCAACAAGAAACGTCGAGGAAGAACAATTAACTTACGTAGCACAAGTCTGTCAATACAGTAATAGATAAAAGAATTATCACTACAGACAGCAAAAGTTTATTGCATGGTTTGTAAAAGCGCCAACGGGATTTCACTGTCTATTAACGCGAACTGTCACTGCTGCCACTTATCAACGTAGAACAATAACTGAACTACTTAACTGTCACACTTGTTTATCACGACATCTCAAACAAGACTGAACTCATTTACAAGAGACTTCCTCTATTTATATACTTTATCATAATTGAGATATCTCTAGATTTCTCTACCAACTTCTAAATAAATAAATCAAGGAAACTAGCACTTTCTACAATATTCGAAAAGATTCCATTAATGTCTAATCAAACAAATAGAACATTCTACTAATTACAAAGTAAACACCACAAAAGTGTCAAAAGCAGAGTAATTAATGTCTTAAAATAAACATTTACATAGCAGATAACACCGAGAACCATTGTCTCTTCTTTCTTTCTATTCTCTCCAATTTCACATTTGCTACACTACCCCCACCTTAAGAGATTGTTCTGTCCCAGAACAAAAGCACTTATGTTAGTTTAGATTGGGTCTGGTTTCTGGCTGGTTCCTCATTGGTCTTCCAAGGGTTTTAGATGCAGATGGTAATCTGGACACCAGTGGATTTAAACACCTTCTCCAGCATTGGCTTCAAAATTGTCCAATCCAGGCCATCATATCCACTTCCAAGCCATGGTATGCCAAGTTTCCTTACTCCAAGTTGTTGCATTCTGTCTCTCAGCTGAACCAAGCAAGTCCACAATGTGTCATATGATGCCTTCATCTCAGGCTGTCCCTTAGTCACTAGGTAGAAGAGATGTTGACCATGCCGCTGCAGATGAAGAACATTTCCTTCCTTGGGTCCTTGTTGTTCCAGGTCTCCAAGACCACCAAACTTCTTCCTGAAGACTGTAGCAATGCCTCGAGATTCTGCTAAGTTGCAGGTGACACAATGCACCAGTGCATACTCCTTGGGCAGGGTGAACAGATCCCTTTCACTTGTCTGGATGGTACCCCGCCAAACTTGCATGCCGTCAAAGTTGCACGCCGTCAAGCTGGGCTGGTTTTCCAGCCCACGGTGACATTGCATGCACCGTCAACCTGGCACACTTTAGAATGCAGCCCACTGTGATGGCATGCAGCTTTGGCGCCGGGTGACAAAATTGGATGAGTGCCAGTTTGTCATTGCATGCACCGCCAACCTGGCACACTTAGTAATTCAGCCCACTGTGACGGCATGCAACTTTGGTGCCGGGTGACAGAATAAAACAGTGCCAGCTTGACACTGCATGCACACGACAACCTGGCACTCTTAAGAATGGTTGTGTATACCATCGATTATTGGAAATACGTTGATACAGTCAGATACTCACTCATATAATATTACACTATCAAATCGATAAATTATTTGATATTATATTGTATTGGCATTTTTCAAGTGTATTATTTTTATTGATAAATGCAGCCAATAATTTAACAATAATAACTTCCCAGGTTCCCCTGGGGTGTTTTTATTGATTACATTTGTCATATACTTATGGTTAGCATGGCGTTTTGACCGACCTAGTAAACAAAGGTGGTTCAGTCACATCTAGCCAGGTTAGGTTAGGTTTGGTTATAGGCTACAGGCTGCGCTAGCAGTAGGTCGATCAAACTGTTAGGTTGTCCTAAAGGACATCACCCAAATTGCAAATGAGTCGACTCATGTGCAAAGGGCCTAGAAGTAGCCCATTGTGACGGCGTGCAGACTTGGCACCAGCTGACAAAATCAAAAGAGTGCCAGTTTGTCGTTGCATGCACCGCCAACCTGGCACACTTAGGAATTCAGCCCATGGTGATGGTGTGCAACTTTGACATTAGCCCAGCTTGACAGCGAGCAACTTTGACAGTGTGCAAGTTTATTGTCCCATCTGGATCACTTTCTGAACTGTCGTTGAACTGCAATCATCTGTAGACTTCTCTGGGTACAGAGTATGCTGAACCTGAGCTGCTTGTCCTTCCTTTGCCTTCTTACTGCCACCTTGGTCTGCTGTGATGATGTGCTTCTCCTTATTCTTCCTGTTCCTGCTTGCTTCCTTAGCACTGTTGACATTTCCTTGCCAGGTTGGTTGCCATTGTGTTGATTGCTTCTGGGACCTCACATGTTTCTGGCCAGGATCTTCCTTCTGTTTCTTCCCAAACTGGCTCCTCCCATCCAACCCAGAGATCACTGTAGTCCTCCTCAGCAAACCCACCTGGGACTTCTCTGCATTGGACTCCATTGAGAAACTGTCCACATTCCTGTCACTGTTTCCAGATTGATAGATGGTTTTATCTATACTCTTCCTCCTGGTCTGCCTTTTCTTCTCACAAGTACAGCATTGAACCTCCTTTTTGGCAACTCCCAACTGTTCCAGAACTAATTCAACAACCTTCTGAATGGTGCTTGCTCCAATACTCTCAGCTCTCAAGGCCCTCATCACAGAGCCTCCTGGCACTGACTGCAAAACAGCTTCAAACTCCAATGCTTGGGCAAGAGCATCTCTCAGTGTCTTTGGTCTGGCTAATTCAACTGAAAGCTGGGTTTTTGTTGTCCTCAATCCACTCAGGAACCTTTCGACTGCTATACTTTCATATATGTTGTCATCAACAGAGGGATATGCATTCCTCACAAGTGTAGCAATAGCAGCCTCAAACTCCTGCAGTGATTAATTTTGTCCTTGAACTCTTGTGTTGAGTTGGAATCGATATAACTGCTCCAAGTGCTTGTTGCCAAACCTCATCTCCAAACGTTTCCACAGCTCACTGAAGTTCCACTTTGCAGCTGAAGGAATTGAATGAAGAATCGCTAGCGCCTCCCCTCTGAGATTCATCACCAAGACATAGGCCTTTGTTGTGGACGACCAGCCATGGAACTCGGCTGCTGTCTCAAACAGTGTTTGGTAGTCCTCTAAAGGTGTTTTTCCATCATAGGTAGGCAGTCCAGTGTGCTGAGGTATAACTACTGACTGTTTCTGGAGATCTTCCTCCTTAGCATCCATCATTGACTTTTTTGAGATGACTATTTCTGGAAAACTAGAAGATTTACTTACTTCTTGGTTGCTGCTTGAAGTTCCAGCACCACACTCCAGCTGCTTAAGTCGATTTTCCATGTTTTTCAAATCTTCCTGCAGTCGACCTTCCATGGTTTTGAAATCTTCCTGTAGTCGATTATCAATGGTTTTCAAGTCACCCTGCAGTCTGTCTTCCATGGTTTTCAAGTCTTCCTTCACTTTAGTGACTTCTTGATTCATAGAATCAGCAAGATTTTTCACCTTTTTTTCCATGGCTTCTTGTAATGAGTTAATATTTTCTTGAAGCTCGCCTTTCATAGATGAAATATTCTCTTGTAGCTTACCTTCCATGGATGAAATATTCTCCTGCATATCCTGAATATTTCCTTGTATTTCACCCTTCATGAATATGAAATTTTCCTGTAGCTTGCCCTCCATGGATGAAATTAATTTTGTATCTGGAGTCTCGAAGAGGTATGTCGCTGGGTCTTCTCCTTCTCCCAATAACGCCACACAAAGACGTTCTTGTAAGGTAGACTTCTTTCCAGATGTTTCTAAATCACGGTCCTCTAATTCACGTTTGAGATCGGCCACTTTTAAATCGCACAATGTAATTATTTTGCCAGCCATTTTTAATAAAACACAAAAATCCCACTTCTGACACCAATTGTTACGGGTTCTATGTCTAAAATAACGCTGGCAACACTTAAATTTATCACTTTCACTTTATTAACACAAATAATCTTCAACTCACACTGTTCAGTAATTTCTTACAGAAAAATAAGCAATTAAAAACAGATAACACGATATTGTTCAACTGATAATGAGTTTCCAATGAACTGTACACGAATCAATCACTGAATGACAAAAGGCCGATCTAATATTAAACAATAACTGTACAATAGACTGTCCAGTAATACTCAACAAGAATCGTCGAGGAAGAACAATTAACTTACGTAGCACGAGTCCGTCAATACAGTAATAGATAAAAGAATTATCACTATTGAACTGTCAAGAGAATTATCACTACAGACAGCGAAAGTTCATTGCATGGTTTGTAAAAGCGCCAACGGGATTTCACTGTCTCTATTAACGCGAACTGTCACTGCTGCTACTTATCAACGTAGAACAATAACTGAACTACTTAACTGTCACACTTGTTTATCATGACATCTCAAACAAGACTGAACTCATTTACAAGAGACTTCCTCTATTTATATACTTTATCATAATTGAGATATCTCTAGATTTCTCTACCAACTTCTAAATAAATAAATCAGGGAAACTAGCACTTTCTAGAATATTCGAAAAGATTCCATTAATGTCTAATCAAACAAATAGAACATTCTACTAATTACCAAGTAGACACCATAAAAATGTCAAAAGCAGAGACAGAGTAATTAATGGCTTAAAAGTAAACATTTACATAGCAGATAACACCGAGAACCATTGCCTCTTCTTTCTTTCTATTCTCTCCAATTTCACATTCGCTACACTATGATCAATATTAGATCAATATTATCATTTGGATATGAAGTCCTTGAAACAACGTGTGAATATCCACTTACAAAAGCTGAAATTACAGTTGAAGAAGTTCAATAAAAGTTTGGGCTATGATGTTTATAGAAAATAACTTTTGAGTTTAAGATGAAATACTTTACAAAATTCTGAAAATTATTCTGTTCTTTACAACAGTATGCGTATACAATTAGTTCTCAAACGAAATTATTACTAGCCCTATTATTAGCTAGCAGTGGAAACGATTGAACCTATGACAAACTTTTATTGGTGCGGTACAGTACTTAATGTTTCTGTAGTACAAGTGGATAATGGCCATAAACTGGGTCTGACCACCATTTTATAGTAAAATCGATACCGCTTGATTATTAAATTTGTCATCTAGCCCTGCTCAACATTATACGAGTTGCACAATGGTTAATGAATGGAAAAGTTGTTGTCAGAGCGTGTTAAGGTCATTGCCAAAGGTCAATGCTCGACATTGTAGAGCTGCTTCCAAAAATAAAGAGATAGTTCGCTGTGAAACGATTCCCATTCGAGCGCTGGACGTTTTGGAGCACTTAATAAGTTATAAAATACATTACATTTCGAAATCATAGCCTCCTGGAAAAGTGGTAATCAATGAAACTATTGCAAACCTCTCCAAGGTTATGATTCCAGATGATTTAATATAATATTGATCAATATAAAACAGAGAAAGGGCAACTTGTTTAGGATTAATGATGGTTTGTTAATTATTACAACACAAATACCTACGACCTAATAAGTAAATTAAAATCATGTACTTGGCTACTTTAGTTTAAAACAATTTATAGTTCAAACCAACTTCTAATTCTATTTTGAACTAAGTTTTAACCAATAGCCCGTCAATCTTTGATGGGAAGCATTGTTTATCTGGGGTAAGATAATGAAACTATTGATAATACCACCTAGATTTTTCAACGGATAATAATGTCCAAAAATAATTCAACAAGCCCTACTCGGTTTATCAATCAAGATCTTTATCTTTATCAATGCCTATTGTCGTCTGAACGGTGACACTCATCGTTCAGTCTTACTTGATCATACACTCTCGAAAGTTTGTATAATAGAGTAGTGAACAAGAGCAATGCAAAATCTGTCCAAGTTCAATCACGTTTCTACGCATCCTTTTCTGAGACCTCTACATATTACAAAGATAGATCCACTTTGGGGAAAGAATTATAATAAGGTTAAGTTCATGGGAGCCTTCTCATTTACCGGTAAATGTTACAGTGGCGTCTGATTGGCCTAGACGCCACCGTAACATTTACTGGTTACCGGTGAGGCTTCCATGAACTCAACCATTGTTTTAATTGAACAAAAAGGGCATAGATTTTACAACTATCATCAAATATTATTATAGAACAATAAAGTTGATATTATTGTTGTTGTTGATGTAGGAGAAGTAGTAGTAGTAGTAGTAGTAGTAGTCGTAGTAGGCTACTGGTAAATTTAACTGGAGCTACAATTCAACATATTCAACCTCTATTCATAACTCTAAAACGTATGCGCAAAATAAAAAATTTCAAAGATATCCAGTTTCCAACAAGTCAACTATTTGAATTTGGCTTTAGTGTTGAATGTTGTAATTTTATGGTCTTTGGTGTTAGACAAAGTTTTATTCATGCGGCGCTCTTTTACTGAAGAAAAAACCAGAGCAAATTAAATAAGTAGATTACATTCACCATACTAGGTCATGAAATGTAAATATAGTATTCCTCAAACGAACACGGCTTTTGAACAAAGATATTTTCAAGATTAAAAATCTTTGAAATTATTCCAAAAAATATTGGAGTAGAAAGAATTATTTATTGTTACAAAATAAAATCAATGAATTTGATGATACATTTATTAAGAAATAACGCAATGTGAAAATTTAGTTAGAGCTCAAATTGTTTGATTATTTATTTATTATAAATTATAATAATTATTCATTAATCATTAGGTAGTATTCTAATTTTTTATAACTTCACTAATTTATTAATCTGTTATTTATTAATCGACAGTTCAATTTACCTCTAATCATATAAAATCATATTAATAGAAATCTATATATTTTTCTCTCATTTTACTTCTGATAATTTTTATATGAACATGAATATCTCACATCTTACTGTCAAAATAATATATTTAAATTTTTCAAACAATATTATAGCAAGATTCATAGCCTCAACACATAGTTTTAATAGTATGTAGTTTTAGTGGGTTTTATAGTATAAGAGACTCTTAATAACAAATATTCCGTGCTAAGTTGTTATAAAAATATTTTGATTAATAAATTCTGATTTGATTTTGATTTGACTGGATTATTCGTGAACTTGTATTGTTCTACCTTTAGTAGATAAGATGACATTTCAATTGGGAGTCCAAATACAGTATTATTAGCATGCATATTCTGTTTATAATGGAATGGATAGTTTTGGATGAATATGATACCGTATGAGTTTTTGAATTTGAAGCAATATGTGGTCGATTACACCCTAACGAAATTTCAGAGTCAATTTCGACGTAGAGCTAAGTGTTATCAGCCTAATTAATTATGATTATTCAATTTTTGGAAAATTTTCATTAGGCTACTTAATATAAATAATAGTATTCTGAAAATTTGTGTTTAATAATTGTCAGCAATTGACAACAACTAGGTTATCCCGGGTCGCACGAATGTGCGACTTTATTAAACTTTGTAAAATACATTCCAAATGTAGATTTTCTACATACTGAACTACAGCATTGCCTATGATGATAAGTTTAAGAAATGTTTTAATTCTTCTTCTTCTTTTTCCTTTTCTCCTTCTTTTTCTTCCTCTTCTTTTTCTTCTTCTTCTTATTTTTCTTTTTCTTTTTCTGCTTATTCCTCTTCTTTTTCTTCTTATTCTTTTTCTTCCTCTTCTTTTTCTTCTTATTCTTTTTCTTCTTCTTCCACTTCTTCTTCTTCTTTTTCTTCTACTTCTTCCAATTCTTCTTTTTCTTCTTCTTCTTTTCTTCCTCTTCTTCTTCTTTTTCTCATTTTTTTCTTCCCCTTCTTCTTCTTTTTCTTCTTCTACTTCTTCTTCTTTTTCTTCTTCTACTTCTTCTTTTTCTTCTTCTTCTACTTCTTCTCCGACTTCTCCTTCTTCCCCTTTTTCTTTTTTTCTCTCTCTTTCCTCTCTCTCTTCCTCTTTATCCTATCCTCCCAGTGGCGTAACGTTTCCAATTGGGCCCCTCTCCTCAAAATCATATAAATATCCCCCCTCACCCTTGTCTCCCCTCCCATAAATCTTGCATGATTGTTTTTGGGCAGTTATATTTATGTAAGAGCAAAACACCTTTTTATCTATTAAATTTAAAAATTCAATCATGTTTCAAGGGGGGCTAGTCTAATGATTTTGGCTGTAGCCTACGGGCTCCTGAAAGATGAAAATAGTTGAGTGTTGATATGTTATAAATAATTATCTAAATAAAATTAAATAATAATTAAATGAAAATTAAATAATTATTATAAATAAATAATTATGTTAATAAGAATAATTAACTGACACTGTATTTCACTTTTGTATATTGTTTTACTCACTTATATTGGAGATGCTTGAGGGATGCATTTCACTTCTGAAAAAAAGCTTCGTCAGCTGTTGTCACTTTTCAGAAGTGAAATGCATCTCCAATATAAGTGAGTAAAACAATACAGTATATAAAAGTGAAATACAGTGTCAGTTTTAATATTAGATTGTTCATTAAGTATTTCGTCATGGAAAACATCACAGATAAATAATTAATCTTGAAACCTAGAAACCTTGAAATTGATGTCTTCCATAGGATCCACATTCACATCCTCCTTGTTAGCACCTTCGCTCCTTTTCCCAGAAAATTCGCCTCGTTTGCAGACACGGACACAGGTTAAAATTTGGAAAAAGGGCATTTTATCTAAATTACCGCGAAATTACTAAGCCAGGAAAAGAGAAAAAATTTATTCTTAAGAGGCAGAAGAGAGAAAACGTAAACTACTTTACTACTTATACAGTCCTTGATCCTATTATAAGAAAAAAATTCAACTGTGTTAGGAAAACTGAAACAAATGAACCAAAACTATTATTTATATACTTATTCTGTACAATAATCACGTAATTTATCCGATATATCAAGGGCATAAATATTCCTTCTGAACATTGTTTAATTGTACTAGTCGATAAAAAATAGAAATAACTAAAACATGACTGTGCAACATCACAATACCATAAACGCAGCATGTTGAATAATAGAATAGCAATGAAAAAAAAAATGGCACTCCAAATAATAAACTCACGATCACGAACTCAATTAATATACATACGGTTTACTCTAGGCCAATTTATCGGACACGTGTAGGGCTACATGCATCTAACTGGACGTTTCAAAAGTGACTGAATTCATAATAGTGTATGAAGAAAAATAATGACTTTATTTCTAGACAACCCCCCCACTTTCCATTACATCACAATATATGCTAATATACATTGAGGAATTCGATGGGAAAATAATATTAATTTCCTCTAATATTTGCACTTTGGAGACATGATTTGTAACGGTCTAGATAAGTTTGTTTGAAGTTTGTTTTGTCTTCGGTATGTCTCCATTTCCATTTCCTGAAGTCACAACATCCTGCTTCTGAATTCTTTCACTAAAGCTATTTGCGAATTGATAAAGTAAACAATAAACATTGACCTAACAATAATTAGCCAATTCATTCTTCTTCCTTCAGTAATTCAGTTTTATTTCTTTTGTAAAAAATATCAGTCTGAGCACGGGCCATTTCTTGAAAAAATATATTTTCATTCCGGGCCCCCTTATAATCCGGGCCCCCCCGCGCTGCGGGGTCTGCGGGGTCTGCGGGGGTGTACGTTACGCCACTGTAATCCTCCCACCCTCTCTCTCTGAATGAACAATGAAAAATGAACTTTTTGTTTCAAAACAGCTGATCATCAAATCATAAGTTGAAATGTGAAATTGTCAGCTCACCGATCCCTATGTTAAAGCAATGGCAAAAATTGAAACTTTGATCGTTCATTCCTCATGTCCACGATGACTTTTTTCAAAATGTAAGACCTTATCAAACATCTACTCGATGAGATCTTTCAAATGAGATGTGAACGAACAAAATCGGTCGAGAAACCACGGAGGAGTTGTCATCACAAAAAAACATGTTCGCCTATTTTATATAAAGATTGAGGTGTCAGAAAGATACCTCTTTCAATACCTCTTTTAATACTTTCTTAAAAAAGCACTCTAATTTACCTAGCAAACTACAACTATGTTTGTTAACACAGGAATATATTTTTATTTATGACACTTTTGAAGAGAGCTGGATGCAAAATGGATAGTAATGAGACAGTTACTGCTGCAATGATCATGTTAACGCAAATGGAATAATATACACATTTTTGGCAATGATAGAATACACGAATTGAGTAAGAGAGCTCAAATACTCCATTACGAACTCTAGTACTAATGAATATGAAACTTAATGTAGGTCTAAGGCTTCTCTTCGCTGTAGCATGATTAGATTCTATGGTTTCTAATCTGTAAATGTATTGCACTATTATTTTTTTTAACAGCCAACCACATAATATGCATTGAGAGGTTTGGATACCATCACATGTAGCAGTGCTCCAGTATTCAGGAATTATTATCATTGTCAAAAAGCAATTATATAGTTGTCATAGATTGAAAATTAGATTTCTATTTTAATTGTCCTGAATTTGAGAGTCTTCATTACTTACTACAACAGTAACCCACATTCAATTAATTGTATTTTCAGACCAGTGATTTCAAAAATTTACTCGTAACAATTTGTTGAAAACTTCAATTGGACCACATTACTGTATTTTACAGTGCGTTATTTCAAATATAAATTTCAATGAATGAGTAATGCTATCTAGTTCTAGACTTTAGGTTTACCAATACTATAGTTCAAAGTGAAACACAAGTCATGAAATTGTAATCGAATAAATTAAAATTATACTCAATGCTGTTATGGCTACCCCTCCAAACGCACTCTTGAACGCTTGTGGCTATGATATTTAATTTAAAGTTGTACATGATATAACATTATTCAAATGTATGTACAGTATAATGAAAACTGACTGTATGGAATACAATTTGTGTTGGGAATGAAGTATTTACGCAAGTATGTCCAGACAATAATTTTATTGAACTGGTTTTGTAGTGAGTACATAAATACTGAAGAAGTTCTAACCTGGCGACATCTAAATGTAGTATTCAATAGTAATAGTTGGAAGTATTTGAAAATATATAAAGGGTCTGTTGAAAAAATCTAGAAATTTATAACATTTACTTTTTCTGATTGTAAAAATATCATAGCCTCGTAACTGAAATCCTCTGAACATTTTCTGTAATTTTTTTGTTTATAGAAAAATGAATCAAGAATCATACATTTCTTCTCAATGCGCAGTTTATGTTCATTGCGGGTCTTGTTTATACAGTGGCGCACCCAGGTGGGGCTTTGGGGGACCTGAGGTCTTTATCAAAATGTTAACTATTCACTACGAAATACGCAAAAAATTAGGAAAAAATTGTTAGAGAAGGTGTCGGTTTTAAAAAATTAGCTGGAACCTGGCTCCCCTTCAACCTCCAGAGGAAAAATTTAATGAATTAAGTCAGCAGGCTTTATTCGCTCACAGCTGTCAGACTGACCTAAATTATGAGAGTTTGTATAACATTTTGAAAATTATTAATTCTTGCTTTTTTGTGGGGAAATTTTTTAAATCTGTACTTGGTTTTGAATGATCCTGAAAATCAACTTCCCAGGTCACAAGACTCTTGAGAAACGGTAATCAACCAAATTTTCGAAAATAATTTATTCTGGGCCTAAACATCGAAAAGCACTTGCATTTTCAATGATAAATTATTATTGTAAGTTTTCGGTAACTTCGTGGAATATTTTATAACGCTTTCTCACATCGCGTTTTGAGCCTTGCCCGAAATATGAACCAAATATTAAGTTTTTCAGCCTAGTTGTTCAAGAGATAAGGTAAAAAAAACGTGTAATCATGAAAGAAAGTAAATTTTGGGTGAAAACCACTTGGTGGGTGGAAAGGAAGGGTGGGAGAGCTAACTTGCATAAAAAAGCAAACAGCAAAATCTCAGATCCACCAAACAAAAAGTGTGGGGTGCGCCCCTGTGCCCCCTGTGTTATCACAATGGGCGTAAGGACCCTAACGGATCATGCAGCACATTAATTTATTTATTAATCGAATTTCTGCTAGATTTTAGTCTTTAACAGTTTGCTCTCTTCTTTTATACTTTCCTATTTATAATACTATCTGAAATCTCTTATAAGCCAAACATTAATGACTGTCTCATTAACCTACTCATCACCATTTCTCCAGAATCACTTGGCAAGTTGAAATTGTATGCACATGTTTAATTAAGGCTATAGACGCGTACTGACAAAGGGTTTCGGAAATGTCGCTTTTTTAGCAAAATTGACGCTTTTTTTGAAAGGAAAAATAGAGTTTTTTCAACTTTTCTCAAGAGCTACATGTCGAAAAAGTTCAAATCTAGTTCACAGAGGATACTAGGAAAGTGTATGACCTATAAATTGAACAATAATTTTCAAATATTTTCTTGAACCCTGTATCTCAAGAGCCAAGGGGCCAAAAAAGTTTGGCACCCAGGTTTATTTGAGACTTTAGATGAGTGCGAAGTAAAACTTTCAAAATTTCCCGCAGGACGAGGCGTTAAAATTGATAATTTTAATCTTGTATGAACTTTCCCATGTGATTGGGTTCAGCTAGACGATTGAGGCGAGCGAAACGAGCCTGCCGGCCGGATCATAATATAATATTATTGAAGTTATTTATTTTTATATATTGATTACACCAAACTGGGTAAAAGAAGTCAAAAAGGATATGGAGGAACTAAACATCACAATTGCTGACCTTAGAACCAAATCGGGAAACTACAGGACACTCAATCAACAATCAATTAAATTCAAAGAACCAACACAGAACAACACAAAAAGACATGGTGATATTGGATGCAGAGAGGCTAAGAAGATCTGTAGCCTTAAAGAACTACTGGCAAAAGAAAAGAAAAGCACAGGAAGAGCTGCATAACCGCTTCACAACATCTGGAAGAAGCGAAAGAATTAGCCATGTCAGGACTTAAAGTAGTCCCCTGTGGCCGTAAAAATATAATAATAGGCCATTTATGTGATTTTATTTATTCATAATTTGCACTTATATTCAAATAATATGGACATAACTCCACAGACTTCGCTTTTGACGACGCTCTTGGGCAACAAAAAAGGATTTTGCAGCAGGAGTAAACTTGGGTTTTCAAGTATAAAAGGTGGCATTTTTTCAACTACCAGAAAAATGAGAGTTATACACCATTAATTTTACATTCATTTTTTACTAATTATTTGATTAAAAAATAATAATTTTTAATATTTGTGTTGCAGGGCACACGCTGAACGGTCAACAGTTGTTGGAGTTCGCGCCGCCGCAAGGTGTCGAGGGTCCCGAGCTGCGCGTCAAGTCAGCCACGCTGTGGGTGCGAGTAGAGCCGAGCAGCTCGCTGTCCGCCGAGCGACTTGGCCGAGTGCGTGATCGCAATCTTACGCTTTGGATTTTTAGGGTGAGCCCTCACAGGCTCGCCAATACCACACACCTAAGTGGTAAGGTATGTTCCACATCCACCCACACTAATCAAATTGCTTTGCCGCATTTAACAGCGATTAATATTTTTTACGATCACTATCTTATTCGTTGTAAGTTCTGGTTCTGCTCCTCAATACGCCACATTCCAGTTCAGGATAATATTACAGCTAAATTAAGGTTGAAAACAGATTATATTACTCTCCGATAGTTTAGTGTGATATTGCAGAGTTTGCGTAAATTCATTCAACACACCAATAAAGCATACAGGAAAAAATGAAAAATAAATCCAACGTCCGTCTACATTGTGAAAACCATTATTGTAAATTGTGCTGAAACGAGAATAGAAAGAGTAGAAGAGGGAACTTTATTGATCAGGTGTCTGACAACTCTTAAGTGACTGTCAGTGATCTGCTCTAGTCCATACGCACTAGTCTTCTGTGCTACTGCACACCTAATCCAATGTCACAAGTTGTGTCCGCTTAACTATATGTTGAGTTGTTGAGGTTTGGCACAATCTACAGAAGCTGGAAAACTTGTAAATACGGTACTGAATTATTATCAGTCCCACGATATGAAATAGATGATTGAACCTCATTTTCTAATATGGCGCCTTAATCAAAATCGTTACTCTATTGAGTATTATGACCCAACAACAATGTTTTGCTGGAAATTTCGAGAAATAACTATGATTTATAATCATAATTGATACTTAACCTTCCTGGAAGTTTTTCATTGGTGAAAAATAAAATAAAATCAAATATAAGATATTGCCACAAAGTTTAAAAAAATGATATATTAGTGCTACTTTCAATATTAGGCCTAATACGAAATAAATCATTAATGTTGGGGCAGCCTTATTTCTGTATGAAATATTATCAATCAATACAAGATGTTTACCCTCACAGTAAATTTCTTATTTCAATTCAAAAACGTTATATTAAACTTTTTCAATTTCTAAAAGTTACAAGAAATAATCATACAATCATTATAGGCTAATCATAATGTACAATTACAATGTAGCCTACATTACAATCATAAGATTTACAATCAATGTTTTGTTGAGCATTGGAGAATATTCTATTTTCGGGAATGTTGAGTGGTTGCTATAACATTATCTGCATGAAAGTTGAATGCTTGTGATTTGATAATAGATGCAATGAATGATGTTAATTCAATCATTTGTCTCAGAGAAATAAGCATTTTATTGCAATAAACAGCTTTTTTCAAACAAATATATCAAGCATGAAATAACGTGACTTTGCTCGTCTAAATAATGAAAGTATAAGCCTTGCTTTTGGTGGCGGATTCGCATTTGTGATTTTATGATAGTTATTCTAAATAGTGTAAACTGTAAACTAGAGAAATGCGAAGACTACTGGAAATGGAGCTCAAGTTCCAAGTTAAAAAAAATGGAAATTTAGATTTCCAAGTATTTTCCAGAGAAGCGATGTAACGAAAGACTAGTTAATGATCATTGTATAATACAAAAACAATTTTTTTTCGGCTAAAATACTTATAAAACGATATTTTTTAAAATTTCACTCTCTTGAATCGTTAGCAGCAAAAATATGCGTTCCTGAAATAAGAGTAAAATCACAGAAGTCAGTTTTAAGATACCGGAGTTATCTATTTTCAAAAATAATAAACAAATTCTTGAATTTCTTGAAAAATATTATATGTTTATTCAAGCTATTGTACATTATTGCATACACAATGAGCGAAGACAATCACAAATTCTGTCCTCAATAATTGTATAATTAACCTTGTATAATGAACTAGCTGGCCCGACGCGCGTTGCTGCGTTCTCATAAAAAAATTATTGATTTTATTATTTGCCACCTCCCACTGAGGTTACATTTCAAATTTCAACCTTCAAGGACTATTAGGGAAGAAGTTAGTCCTATGGCTCTTCCAGCTGATCAGAGCTCTTCCAGCTGACCCTTCGTTGTTTTCTTACACAGTAAGACCTTACTCACCACCTCTCAATGAACATTTCAAATTTAAACCTCCTACGACTATTAGAGTAGAAGCTAGGTTTTTTTATTTTATTATTCGCCACCTCCTACTGAGACTACATTTCAAATTTCTAGCTGCATTGGTTAACAGATGTCATCAACCGCAACCCACGGTTACGCATCAAACCGGCATAATAAATTACATTTCATCATACCCAGTCATATTTTTCCTACATACTGCAAGGCTCCGACTGCACGGTAGCCTACATGCAAAGTCTTTGCATACTAGACAGCGTAAATAACGCCGCTACAGGACCTGCCATATGATTAAAAACTGTTGACTTCTATCAGCTGTTCCTTTAAGCTGTTTGGCCGGCAAGTTCAGTAGGTTAGGTTTGTAAAATGGATAAATTAATAATTATTATTAGCCCCCCTATTAAAATTTATGATCAGAAACCATCCCCAGTATTCAGACAACATATTCCCAAAGTTTCATGCCGATCTGTCAAGTAGTTTTGAAGTCTATAGGGAACATACATACATACATACAGACAGACATTCATTTTTATATATATATATAGATAATGAATATATCTTCTTCCTTTATAACCATCTTCATAAGACTATTTATCATATACATATTGTCACGGTGCAAATTCACCAACCCCAAATTAACAGTAATATCATAATTAATCTGAGAAAACAAGGTTTAACATTAAATACTCACTCAGAATTATCAATTGTATTATTTAATTTTATGTAAAATTAGATGCACAATCATTTGCCTAATTTGCTAAAACAGTGTCCTACAATGGGCTGGAATACAAAAGTTGTTTACTTTAAGTGAAAGGTTAGCTTGTAGACTGTCCTGATAAAACCGGCTTATCAAACAGCTGTTACCGGTTAATAATGTCACTTTCCTTTTCACAAAAAATATTCGTATTGTTGTTTATTTCCTGTATTTATGTTATTTGATCGACTTGGGAAATCTGCTTATGCTTGCCCTGCTAATTATTAATTTCTCTAATTTAATTATTATTTTCTCCAATTTTCAACCTATTTAATTTTCTTACGTATGGTACACCGTACTTAAAAACCGGGTGTAAGCTCCTCATTGGAGGAAAATAATTTCCTGCGCTGTTATTGGCGGATTTACCGCATGACGCAGCCTCTTCTTCAAGTACTGTGACCAGAGCTTGAAGAAGGAGACTTCACGAAAAATCTAGGCTGGCTGAGGGAGAGGTCTCGTTTTAAACCTCCCCTACTCAATAATTTTTAAATTTAAAGAAATCCGATCTAGTCAAATTTAAATGTTTTTATATCTGTTTTAAAATCCCGCTGTTTGAGTGCAACCCCAGGATTGCCGAATTTAAATAGTGTATCAGTAAAAGTATCAAAAATATTCGCGAACGACCACGAGGATCAATCCAAGATGTCTGAGGGTGACGCCAACTAGTGACGAGCCAAAGAAGAAATATAATACTTCGACTAGTGCGCGTAAATTGGGCCCAAATATCTGGTATGTGCGAAATATATTATTCATACAAGGTTTATACAAATAATCGGCATATCCAATTGTAAATTGCAATCAAGCTACTCTCTTGGAACTGAGAAATCCTTAGGCTAAAGACCTAAATGCTCATATGAACAATTTTATTAAATATATCATTTTTAACTTCTGAATATTAGTGGTAGGAATTGAAGGCGAGAGTTGCATCTCCGCATACGAATTGCTACCTTTCATCATATTTTTAAACTCAATAATTTCAGTTTACGCTTATTAAAAATCCATTGTAATTTCAAAACCTTAGTTCTGATTTACAATCCTTGCTCGACCCTGGCTGCAGGTTATAGTTATATATTATTTCAGCGGACCATCAAGCAGTATAGCCGAGAGGGATATATCACCTCAGTAACTTTCTGGTTTGTCCTTATTGAAGGACCCTTGGCATTAAATCTTTCGATATTATATTGGAAGGATATCTGTATCAGGATTATTTCTTATAGCTTTTCCACCTCGCTAGCGTGAATTGCGAGGAGAGTGCAACAAGCAAGAGTTGCATGTTCCGCACTCGATCTCCGCTCGCGAGAGGGACTTAGCTGAATTATTCCTGATTTTTTAATATATCTATCTTTGTTGGATTGTAGTTGCGTGGGCGTAAATAACAGCTATTCTGTGTATCACCCCGCAACTGCATTCCGCAAGGACAGACATTTTCTCGTATGGGTTTGAGCTGGAGTGGTGTGTCCTCACAATTCTTCGGGAATTTGCCCGACTGCAGCTTCCGGCCATCAAATTTATCTTAAGCGCATATAAGGTACACACCCCCCCCAAATCGAATACCATAATATACATATAATAAGTGCATCAGATTCATCTAAATTACTGCATCAGACTATTCAATTTTTCACGTAATAGTTTATGATCCATTGAAATATTTCATAGTTAAAAATCTATAATACTGTATCCCCAATGAGGAGATGGAATAAAACAAGTTTCGCCTGTTTTCACAGTTAGAGAGCTGCTTAGAGTTAGTTGCTTCAGAGAGCTAGCTCAGAAGGGTGCCAGCAATAAAAATAAATCTTTTTTCTAGAGAGGACGTTCATTTCTTGAGAGAAATTTATTTCAAAAAATTTCATCTGTATTGGATTTTTGTTGTTTCTATATTTTCTCTCCTACAAGAATGGAGAATTTTATAGATAAAGACTTTGAAGCACTTACAAAAAAAATTAAATTATTTTATGTTTATTATTATTCTATAAGGGGAAGTGATAGTCGCGAGCCGTAGCAGGTATCTGTTCAATCAGATAGATAAGCTGCGTTCTCGTAGGTCCTGTTTGAAACGGTGACCGATTAGATTGGCCAGCAAAAAAGACACTGTTCTCTGCTGAAAATCACTTCCCGGTGGTTCGGAACCCACCTAAAACTGTAGGTCCAACCCATAAATCACCATCATCCAACTCATTACCCACGCACAGGTCTTAGACCTATGTGGGCTTCATCCTCCAAAAAAAAAAATTCTATTTTGCAATCAAAGAGCATACTGCTCAGTTTCTCTAGACCGCATAGCAAAGAAATTTCATATTGAATTCTTCGCCCTCCGGATACCAGTTAATATAAATAAATGTTTAAATACCGGTACCTGATTAAATAGGTTTAAATAGGCTACAGTTTTTACAAAAAGAATTGTTTTTTGCAGGGTCGAGTTTTTTTAATAAAATACCTCCGTGTATCACTTTAGAAATCTTTTTTGCTTTAAAATTTGATGAAAAAGCTTATTTCAGCCCTACTTGTTTATTTATTGAGAAGTTTGAGAGCCGGTTCCATAAACAGAGAACAGAGTTGATCTTTATACATCGGTCTATTCCATGTGCTTATCATGATTGTGAAATCCGACTTGTGCACATAGTATTTTTACCCTCATTGTATTTTTAAGTTTCCTTATGTGCATTTCAAGCAGTAGGCTATTATATAATCTATGTACGATGCAAAATGTACGATATAACTGCATATTTTTAGGATTGGCAAAAAATGTATTCTCTTCTATTCTATTCTTTTGGCACACTAGTGCAATGGATGGGAGAGGTTATAGTGCTTTTCTGCCTTCTAGAAAATATTGAGAAAATTATCTAGTTTTATAACAAAGTATTTGTCCAATTCTACTTTTCCACTAAATACTTGTATAGCTATATGATAAGAAATTAGAAATTATCAATTATAGATACTCCCACTATTGATGGACACCTTAAACCTGTTATTATTTTTTCTAAAATTTTAGCTGATTTCAAAGATGAGGTCATGACTCATGGATGATTTGTAATCGTTTGTTGACGCAGATCAGCAATAAATTTCATAACTCCGCTACAGTGCTCAATCAAGAGAATGTTTCTTAATGAAACCATAGACTAACCATTCAATGCTTGAATAGTTGGTCTATGATGGAACATTTCCAATATATATCCTGTTGACAAGAGATTATGTCGTCCGTCTAGTTTGAGCCATACATAAATAGAATCTCTAGAATATTATATACTCTATAGAATATTATACCACAGAATGGTATATACCTAGACTGTGTTTGAGCCTAAGGGTGCTTGCACAGTGGAGTATTAAATGATCGATGATAATAAACACCATCGCAAAATCAAACAAATGCTGTGGAATGACTGTATTCACGCTACTTCTAACTGTCATAATTATACCTTTCCACAGTATTTGTTTAATTTCAAAAGCAGGTTGCCCATTGCTATTCAATTGAAATCTTCTTGTTCATCCTCCTCCTCCTCCTCCTCCTCCTCCTCCTCATCCTTTTCCTTCTTTATTTTCTTTTTCTTCTTCCTCCTCCTCCTTCTACTCACCCCTACTCCTCATTCTCCTCCTCCTCCTTCTTCTTCTTCTATTACATTTTTTGTCACATGGAGCGCTAGTGTCGTCAATTGATAACAGCATCTAGCTTGTTATCAAATATAGATTCTACAATGGTGATTATGCTCGAGTATTGAATGCTGCACTGTGCAAGCACCTTGATGGAAGAAAGGGGCATATTTTAATTAGAGTATGTTTGTGTGTATGTGCGCAGGACTTTGACGAGCACACGGAGGTGTCGGCGTCGCTGTCGGTGCCGATGTCAGCGCTCGGCTGGCAGAAGTTCGAAGTGACGACGACAGTGGCCAACTGGTACGCACGCGGCCTCACAGACCGGCTGCGGCTGCTGGTCGACTGTTCCGGCTGCGAGCAGCTGGTGGCTGCAGCGCCATTCGCACAGGGTCAAGCCTCATCATCGGCCTCAGCTGCATCATCCGAGCGACCGTTCCTAGTGGTTCACACCGAGCCAGCAGTCGCGAGGAGGGTTCGCAGACGAGCACTTGAGTGCAGCGGCGGAGTGAAACAGTGCTGCAAGCAGCGGTTTTTCGTCAGCTTCAAGCAGCTTGGCTGGGAAGACTGGATCATCGCCCCCACCGGCTACTTTGCCAATTACTGCAAGGGCGACTGTGGCGGGGTTCACCGCACCCCCGACACCTACCTCAACTACTACACACATGTCATCGAAGAGTACCGCAAGCTGGACAAACTATCAGGCATCCAACCCTGCTGTGCTCCCCTTAAGTTCTCCTCCATGTCGCTCATCTACTTTGGTCCCGACAGCAACATCATCAAGCGTGACCTGCCCAAAATGGTAGTTGATGAATGTGGCTGTCCTTGAACAAATTCCCTAGTCCATCTGTCTACCCCTCAAAAAATAAACCCCTTACAAGGAAGTTCCATCTCAATAGATTGTATGCACATCCATGTGTATTTATGATGAGTAATATATTTAAAAAATATATTCGAAAACCCCCTACAGAGAAGCCTACCTTAATAGATTGTATACACATTCGTGTGTATTTGTAATGAATGATATACTGCTATTGGTGTTGATGAATTGTGTCGTTGGATGAAGAAATAAGTCAAGCTGGTGGCTGGTGCTCCAAACGTCTTCATGGAGTATCCAACTGATATTATTCATAAAAGATCCCCCTTCAATCCATGGTCGTCTCCCAGAGTGGTAGGCTAACCGAGATTATATGAAGGATATTTCAAGATTATATATCGAGGAGCAGTAGGTACCGATGATTTTTATCTGAAAAGTTATTCAATCTTATGTGGAAGCCTGACTTTCTACATTCTACTAAGAGAATGTGGAATATTCATGATAATATCCCATGCATTTCTAAGAGTGTTTGAGAGAAAATTGTGTTTTACACTATGGAGTTATAAATGGATGAGCCGCAAAAGAGAGCTATATTCTTCATCACTATTTGTCAGGAAGAAAATGTACTCTTCTGAAAATACGAACTCCCTCCTCTCATTGGCAATCACTATCACAGACTTTGAAAAGAATAAGCAATCAAATTTCTTAAATGGTAGTATCAGCATAACGTTTTATAACATGTCAGAAGTATAATGATTAAGAAATTTAAAACATTAAGTCAGTCATTCAATATATTTATTCCAACCTCAGATTGATGATACTCTAAACAAAAAATGTGGAAAATTAAGGATTAAAAAACTAGAATTGTAAAGTTTTGGGAAAACTAATATAATAAAAATAAATTGTTTAATCCAACTTGTGGTTCTCATCAGATCAGTATTATAACAAACAAATTTAATCTCCAAAATTATAATATGAACAATTCATCATTCTTTGAGGAGAAAAAATCGTATTACTCCAAATGGAAGCTGCATGTCTTGATCAGAGAGCTCAGATTTCTATCTCAGTCAGAAACTGCATCAGTGGGAGAATTTTGCATATCAACATAATATGTCATTTCTATTACAAAATATTCTAATTAATGTTGATAATTATAGTCTTTGGATGAGCTGATGAATCATTCGATGAGAAGCAAAATAATTTAGACAATTTTATTTTATTATTTGAATTTGAATTTGAATATTGTCAATGAGCGACAACCAGGAGGAGGAACCAACCAATAATGTAGATCAATTTTGTTTTGAGGTAACTTATTCCGATTATTTTATATCTACGTTGATTTGAGAGGAAAATCACGTCGAGTTATGCAACTTGGAGAATTGAAAGGATGTGATTTTTGTATTGAAACATATTTCTCCATCTTCTTATCAAGATGTTTTATTATCAGTGATCCCCCTAATAAATTGTGTAAACTCAGTGAATACTAGTGTTTGATAAATAATGTGACTAGCTTTGGTAGAACTGACTCATGGGCTAAGTGGCATTATAGAACAGCACTGATGAACTGATTCTGTTTGAACTATAGCTAAAAACTTTCACACGTATATATATATAGGAATCACGGGAACATATCCAATGGTAGCGTCACGTAAGTTGATAAAAACTCGATGAAATATGATAATTTATTTATTTGATCAATATTGAATCTCTTATTTGAGATTCGAGATGAAATCTTTTTATACGACTCATCGTATCACTTCCATGTGTCACGTTATTGGTAGTTGCGTGAATTATTATGAGTGTAAATATTATATATATGAATAATTATATATGAAATAGGTAGTATTTGAATTCAATTTGTGTAAAATATTAATGAATATAGGATAAAAAATTATGTATAATTATTATCATTAATATAATAAATTATAATTATCATTATCACTACAATGATGTGGGGAACTTTTCCTAATTTTAAGAGAAAAGCGTCACAATTAATGGAACATTTTTGGAAAATTTCATGGAATCTTTTCTATTGTTTCCCTAATAACTTGATATTCCCATCTAAAATACAGTCAAAATTAATTAACTTGAAAATGAAGATATTTGTGATCCAACAAGTTATATTATATTCAATTATAGGCCTAATGAAATATATTTTTAATGTTTTTTATAAAATTAGAAAAGTACACAAATTTCTTAACCGTAATATATTAATAAAATCAAACTAACCAAATCATCAAAAAAATCTTTAAATTTTCTTGTTTATTTTAGTTGAGTAGTTTGCTTGTTACCCCAAAGTAACAAAACATATTCATTTGTGTGGTCTAGAAGTCACTTACGAAATCTTCTGTAGGAATAATTATTAACATACGGCACAGATTATAATATAAAGACTACATTTGTAGAGGTCTGCAAATACCTCATGCAATGTCCAACAGTGAAACCCATTTTTAATGTTGTAATTTCCATGTCCGCATATTTCTATGTTCACTATTCAATCAACTTGCTTCAAATGTTATTTGGGTATTTTAATATTCCAATGATTATTTTTCGAGTATACGATGATGTATTCTCATTTTTAATCCCACTAGTTCTTTAATAAAAATATTTAAATTTCAAGTTTACAACGCCGTTTCTCTAAAGAAACCTCTATTGATAGTACCTTGAACCTCCATACTAGCACTTATTTTTGTTCAAGTTTTATTATAAATAGTGGAAAAGAAAATGAAATCACAACCTTTTCCCCCTCTATTTCCTTGAGTGGAGTATTAGGTGGATATTTTCAAACTCATAAAATGGCTAAGCGTAGATCTGTTTTAATATCTTGAGTTTTCCCAATGAAAATAGCTTCTCCTAAATTATTTGTAAATTTAGTGTGGTAATCATCTTTTGTCAATTATTTCTAGTTGAATTGTTGAAACATAAACTTTTAATAACTCAGTGATTTTCAAATAAATAAGAAATGCAGATTACTTTGTATGAATTTTCAGTGTATATATTTATAAGGGAAGTGGAAGACTCAAATATTTCCAATGAAACTGAATCGTTTACACTGGTTAAGAATAATTTTGAATAAATATACAACAAAATAATTTTCACTTCAAATCCAAAAACCAATTTTCAAAAATGGTGTAAAGGAAGTTTATTCGATTCTTGAATATTAATCAATATTCGAAATTTCATTCACTGGCATAACTTATACAGTACTTAATATTCAGTACTAGTACTAATACCAAGTGCAGAACTTATTTCAAGTAAATTCTCAGTGTATTTGACAATAAGAAATGCATACCTATAACATAGGGCAAATTTAAAAACCATCTGTTACAAGCTTACATTGAATGAGACACAGTAAATTGATTCCCTTTTATTCTCTGTTATCTCTGTATTTCCCATGACTATTGATTTTATCCTCATTTTTATAAATCACTCTTACATGGATTAAAAACACACTGTACTAATAAATAAATAAGATCAAAATTGCCTCATATGAGTTATGTATATAATGATCATATACCTGTATGCCTCATGTTAGCCAATTTAGTTCATATTCAATGATTACTAATGTAAGTTATGGCATGACGTTTATTCTTGCAGTGTTCATAGCTAAGGAATAATAAGTCCTGTTCTAATATATTGTATTCCACTTTAAATTGACAAAACTTCTTTTATACACAAATTTTTAAAGTCTCGATTTCCATCATTTTTATACTAGGCTACCAAAATTATACTCACCAAAATTCAGGAGCTTCACTTTTGGACCCTGAAAGTCACATTTCAGATTATTAATTACATTGAAAAATTAGAAGAGCAATCTAATGATAAAAAGCCTGTGTTGAATAAAATCGATTCATATTCGTTCCAACTTACTTAGCTGCGAAGCTTTTACTTATTTGTTTACTATTTTCATTTTCTATTTGAGTTGATGCTCACCTTTGGGCTAAGCAGTGAATTCAATGTGAGTGAATGAATTGATATGCTACTATAGCTAACAATTATTATGATTCTTGTTGTTATTAACGTATAAAATTATTGATCATTATTGCCTTTTTGGTATTAGTAGACAACAAAAACCAGATATTATAATTACAGAGATACAACCTATCAAATTGCTAGAATGTCATCAAATTTCAGTTTCATTGGAGTTGTGAGCCAAGCTCACATATAGTTGACAGAAGTTCACTCACAATAATATTACGAATTGAATTGGAAAAAAATTGACTTGAACCAGTAGAAGCATCTAGTCATTTTTCAAGCATATATGTTGTAATGAGCATCGATATTATTATTATTTAGCTTGAGATTGTCTATAATTTTTTTTTTTTTTAAAGAGCTGTAATTTCAATACCTATTGGTTACCCTGTAGTTCATAAATTATTGAACAATCTCAAATTTCTTTACTGCTAGTGAGTGAATATTCAATTTTGCAGTGAAAATATTTAAAAAAAAAATTAAAACTATGAGAATGAAAAGCGGCCTACATTATTTGTGTATTGTACTACGGTACCTACTGGATGAGCAAGTGAACTTTAAATGCTGGGATTTTAATTATGAACTGCCTGAGAACAAGAGTTTTATTTTTAACATGCTATAGCTATCAGTAAAATATATGGTGAATAAATTTAAAAAGGACTACATTATTCCTCTATACAATTATCCCTGAACTCAGCGTGGGAGGAAATTATTTGTTACTTACGCCTTTTTATTTGTATAATTCGAACTGTGATTATTAATTATGTGTAGACAACTTGAAATAAAGACGGACTGTGAAAGGTATTGTGATATGGTTGCAATCTTTAATAAGATAGAATTCATAAATTATCACGTGAGTGATTATGAGAATCAAAAATAATTTGGCAAAAAAATGTATAACTTTGTAAATAAAGTCAATTCATATTAATCGCTCATTGCTGGAACAATGAAATAACTTAAATTTTAATAATACCGTACATGTCAGATTTGAATCTCATGCGAATTCCAATGGTTTCATCGAATTTTTGTCAAAAATTGAATGAGTTACCATACTGAACAATTTCAAGATTAACAAATAGTTTGGAAATAAAATAGATAGAAAGAATATAACAAGAATAAGACTGGGATCTCTTGCTTTAAAATAAAACAATTGAAGAATTGAAAACAAGTGAAGATATGACCAGTTCATGATTTTTAAAGAGCTGACTCAATTTTTAAAAAATTATTACAAACAATACAATCTAATCAGTAGAAAAGAATCTCATACGGAAGCTATGGTTTAAAATTCAGAGAAAAACAGATATTCATTCATGTACACAGATTAACAAATCAAAAAATTAGAAATAAAGTCAAAGACTGAGATTGATGAGTAATGCTTGTTCATTTATACATTGTATTACTAATTATTGTGGATTACTAATGATGATACTCAACTAATATACTAACCATGTATATATTTCAGAGTTACATTTGAAAGAAGGAGTTGCTAATTTTATCGAGGTTTAATAGTGAAATTGTTTTAAATGTAGTAAATTGAATGCAATAATATATGTGTATATGACAGGAATGCGTCATGTATGAATGTACTATATACTGTGAATTTGACTTGGATAATATAATCTACCAATAACACTGCCTTTAATAGTTTTTGCAAACCATTTTATTCCATTCTAACCATAATCCTTTGTGGTGTACCATTTTGGTGTTTTTGAATTTTTTTCAAAATTATGCACTCTAAAAATGTACCTATACTACAAAAAATGGTCTTAGATGTACTCTACAACAAAAAAGGTAAAAGTCAATATAAGAACACCACATATTATATCCAATATGAAACTATAGTGGGTTGGCCTGCTAGAAATATTATTTGAAGCCTATTTAGATGTGTAAACAAGTATTGAGGTGAAAGTAAAATGTGTGTGAACTCCATCAAAGATATGAATTTCATTTCTTCATAATTACCTGTCTTCAAGTGTTAAATGCCACTGTTTCTATGAATGTCTGGATTGTAACTTTATTTCAAGAAATATTTGAGTCCCTTACACGTTGATTTATGGAGATGTACCGTATATTTTATTCAAACAAAGATCTAGAAAATTACTAGCAGAAATGTTTGAAACTCTTTTCACGTGAAACATATTTTATAGTAATCATATTGAATGGTACTGAAAACCCATATATGTAGAACATTTATATAATATTTTAATTAGATAAGGACTCACATTCTAACGTCTTCTTCTTTATAGTTTTTAAAATCTCAAGTTAACCATAAGGAGCACAAGGATCACTTCAACACTGACCTTCTATAACAAAACTTGATGACAAGACATAGTAGAATAAAAATGATGAATATCAACCTTTTCCATACACATTCACTCTCAGGTTTGCATGATAGATGATTATTTGTTGAACACTTCCCACCTCTGGAACACAGGAAGGTAGGCTAATACTAATATACAAAAAATAATTCCTGGATTTCTTGTTCCATGACGATCTGCGTTGTTAATATTAACTTTTCATGTGAAATTTAACGACTTGCAGTCAAATATTTGACTGCAAGTCGTTAAATTTCACATGAAAAGTTAAAAAATAATTTGTTGACTTTGGAGGTTATTTTAACGATAAGATCATCTTTAAAAAAATTGGTTGATATTCAAGATTAAACAAAAATATGCATTCCAAACTACTAGCTTAGCAAAAGTGTACTTTGAAATAGTTTTCTAGTTATCAAATTATTAACAAACTTAAGTTATGAAATACTAAACCTTTCTACTGTATTCAGTATGATTCTCTATAAAGAGCCTATTCTAATGATGATCATGAATCGACATACATTTTTTAAAGAAGGTGAAGTATTTTAATTCAGAGTTCATGTTTTAAATCTTAGTTTTTGTGTAGCTTATCATAATTATTATCTTATACAGATACAAGAAATTTGAGACCCCCGCAGTGTTTCAACTTCAAAAATGAATTAAACATTTTCATGATTATCTATCCAGTGTTTGAAATTAGAAAATCATTTTAGAGGTCAGTGTGTGGATTTGATAGATTTATCCAATCATCAAACATCAATTTGCATTTTAGAACTCTAATAACATCTCTAACGTTCAATTTTATTTTAAAATAATGGTTAGAATTTAATACTGGAGAAATAGCCTTATATAAGAAAATATGATAACTCAATTTATTATTAACTTGATACTTTTTTTATAAACTCTAATTTCATATGGTAGTTAGCGTATTGTTTTAGAAAAGTTTTGATTGATATTACGTAACATAATATAATTTAAGTTATATATTGGAAATAAGAATAGTAGGCCTACATGATGGTAATTAATAATTGAATTCCAGTAATAGAAATCAATTGCTTATATGCTAATCAGTATCTGGCTCTTAGTTATACCAAATTTATAGTTGAATAAACAATGACATTGAAAATTCTTGAATAGAGAAAACAAAAATATAGGTACTTTAGAAATACCAATGAACGCATCCCACTAGTAGAACTAGAGAACTTGAATATTTTACTTTCTACTCGCTGAGCAGATGGCCATTTATAACCGCGTGTACACCGAATAGATTCTTTAGCGCTGATGTAAGTTATCTATTCTATGGTGTGGGTCCATTATTGGTGCTGACTGATGAGAAGTAAAATATTATTTTGTTATTTAGTGTTCAAGTGTCATTACTCTAACTGCACTGCCAAATAGTCCACTATTCATAGTATTTTTAAACATGTAGAATTTGTCGTTATTGAAAATAATAAAAATAATAATAATAATATATTTGGAATTATTCAGTAAGGTGTAAGGTTACCTAGAATTCGATTTTGACACCTTGTAGTTATATTTATACATACAGAGTGTCCCTGTAACCTCCAGTACCGTACCATCACCGTATTTCAAGAAAAAATCTCATCGATTCACAAGATATGAATTTACTCAAAATAAAAGTGGCGCATTGCGGGAAAATTGACATTTTTAAAAATACTCGTATTTTCTATATATATATATGATATTGTTTACTATTATCTTGAATTGAATGACTAAAACGATTTTCTAAGTCTCAAGAAGATCAATTTTAATGTCAATTATATAACAAAATTCTCAATAGTAAACGATATAAATTAAAAGTTCAATCTTCCTTCAGTAAAACATTACTTCATCATTAATAGTCTTCATGTGATAAACAAGCAAGCTTGAATAAACATCTGTGAAGTTGTAAGAAGAATATATATCCAATAATATTTTTACATCTCCCCCCCCCTCATTTAGTCAATAAATTTTCCTGAAGGAATTAATTTACTTGAATGACAAATAATCTTTTCTTTCTCAAGATTTCCACAGGCTACTTCATACATAGAGTTCGATATCCTTCTTGTTATCGGAAATGGTCCACTTCTGATTTCATCCAATTTATTCCTATTCAATTTGTTTCCTTTTTCTAAATAAACCAATTCATTTTTTCTAAAGTTATATATTTTTCTATTGTTATCGCATCTTATTTTGTTGATGATTCAGGATTGAATTTTTCATAGCTTTATCTCGATCTACTGTCAAATCACGTTTTTCTTTTAGTTGTGGTGGTACAATATTTAAATCATCTCCAGTTATGAGACATCTTGGTGAAAATCCAGTAACACTATGGATGGTATCGTTATATTCTGAAGTACAGTCTTCTGGTATTTTTGACTATGCTCGTTATCTTCCATTTGTGCTATTTATTTTGCATCTAATATAAATTTGGTTCGGAACCCACCTAAAACTGTAGGTCCAATTCATCAATCACCATCCTCCAACTCATGACCCACGCACAGGTCTCAGACCTATGTGGGCTTCATCCTCAAAAAAAAAAAAAAAAAAAAAATTATTTTCAATATCAATCAATGGTAAGATAGGAAGTTTTTTATGCTTACCCATAGCTGGCATCTTTTTGACAAAAAATTGATTTATGATATTGTTTACTATTATCTTGAATTGAATGACTAAAACGATTTTCTAAGTCTCAAGAAGATAAATTTTAATGTCAATTATATAACAAAATTCTCAATAGTAAACTATATAAATTACCAAATACAAAGTGAAGGTACAAGGAAGACTGTCTAACAGCTTCATAGCATACAATGGTCTGAGGCAAGGAGATGTATTATCTACAATGTTATTCAACATTAGTTTAGAAAAAGTAATACGAAACTTCACAGTCAACCCAAATGGAACTATCATGAATAGGGCACTGCAATATATGGCATATGCGGATGATGTGGTTTTGATTGTCAGGAACAAAAGAGCGCTAGAAGAAGGATTTAACCAGCTAAAAAATGAATCTGAGCACACAGGGCTCACCATCAACTCAAGTAAGACCAAATATATGTACAACAGCAGGAGAAATGGTCATGGCAACGAAAGACAGCTTGTAATTGGAGACAGTAGCTTTGAAAAAGTTGAAGAGTTCAAATACTTGGGAGCTGTGATAACAGACAGAAATGAAGTACAAGTAGACATCAAAGCGAAACTGTCAGCAGGGAATCGATGCTATTATGCGCTAAAGAAGTTCTCCCGGCTTATATCTAAACAATTGAAAATACAAGTTTATATAACTGTCATAAGACCAGTTGTACTATATGGTGCGGAAACGTGGGTCCTGACTCAGAAAGACGAAAATCTAATTAATGTTTGGGAAAGAAAAATCCTTCGGAAAATTTATGGACCTATTTATAATGATGGAGAATGGAGGATACGCACTAATTAAGAGTTGCGAGAGCTGTACAATTACCCAGACATAGTAAGTGAGATAAAGATTAGACGTCTTAGCTGGTTAGGGCATCTGGAACGGATGAGTGACTCCAGAGGTGCAAAGAAGGTCTACAGAATGAATCCAGGTGGAAGGCGATTAAAAGGAAGACCGAGAATGCACTGGATTGATGACGTAGAGAGCGACCTGAGAAGAATGGGTATCAGAGGATGGAGAAGAAAAGCGCAAGATCGAGAGGAATGGAGAGGCATATTGCAGGAGGCCAAGACTCTCAATGGATTGTAGAGCCATGGAGTAAGTAAGTAAGTAAGTAAACGATATAAATTAACATTTCAATCTTCCTTCAGTAAAACATTACTTCATCATTAATAGTCTTCATGTGATAAACAAACAAGCTTGAATAAACATCTCTGTGAAGATGTAAGAAGAATATTATATCCAATAATATTTTTACATATATATATATATATATATAGACTATATATTTTTTTAGCTAGTGAAATACATTGGTGGTACTGAAGGTGCGCTTTGCCGGGACATTGTATAAATACGTTGCACTGACTCATGTTATCTTCGATCAGTCGGAGAAAGAGACCGGAGAAACTTAAAAGGAATTAGGAATTTTTTGCTATCGACATTCAGTGTAGATATTATGTGGGCGATAATCCTCTTATAACACTTATCCGTGATGTCTGGACGGTTTGTGTAGTCTGGAAAGCATGGAGAGGGAATAAGATGTGTGGGAGGAATGGAGCATTGTCGAAGTGGGTAGCAGTAGGCATTCACCATTCCTCTCGCGTTTTACCCTTGGACAAGGGATGCCTGGGGGCAAGTAAGGGGTGCCTTGGGGGCAGGGAACAGCACTCCACTGCTGCAATGAGGGAGGGGGGAGCCGCCAGCCAGACAGGCCCCTTTTTTGGCAGCGATAAGACGCCTCAAAGGCGCGGCCATTGGGGTCACTAGATCACTACCCGTCTTACGGCCGTCTACACGCACGCACACTCAAACACACCGCTCTCGGATACAAACTCCAACCGTCATAGACTTTTCCGCAGCTTCATATACACCACCCGCCCCCCACAACAGTCATATGCCACCCCAAGACAACTAGACTTACAATATTCTCAATCTGTACACAATTCCTACTTCAATAAAACTCCAGCATGAAAATATAAGCATAAAAATGTTTATTGCCGGCATTTTATCGGGTATAGTGAGGCCATAAAACTTCAGAGCAACAAAAGTTTTGATATGATTGTAACTACTGTGATTGACTGCTATGCATTACCAGCCTCAACATACCTCGACATGCACAAGGCAAAATGCACTAAGCTCTAAGCACCATCTAGAGTAATAAAGTCAGTTCATGACGATTAGGCTAGCTTCAGAAGGACAACGTGATTTGGACTCATGAATTGATATTCTAGTTTCCATAAATTTACTGATAGCTCTTGTGTTATATGAGAAGTGTGCACTCAAAAATTCGAATGAATTCACAAATCATTGAGGCCTCTATAACTAAATTGAGGCCTTTACTACAATAAGACGAATAAGTAAGAATTAAACTAACATAAAACTACTTCGAAGTAGGATAAAAACACTCACATTTTCATGTGTGACAACCTCTTCACTCTAATGTGCAATCATCATCAGATACTTCTGATAAGTTACCTGGTGAGGACATAAAACTTCAGAACTAAATATCAAAAGTTGACTGACAGGTACCATCAGTGTCTAATGATGCTCGTACATTACAGTAGTGATACGATTGTCACACACATGTGATCTATATTCCCACTTCAAAGAAGCTTTATCTCAGTTGAATATTGTTCGTGGGAAAGACGTGAACAGATAAAATTATTATTGTCAGTGGCTAAACTGCATTAATGACAACTAATCTGTACTGGTCCTACAGAATTATTTTTGTTCATCGCATAAATTCATAGCTTTTTCATGGATTTTCTAGTTTTATTTGCATTGGAAGTTGTGTTCAAACCCTAAAAAAGTGTTCAAGTGCGCAGAGTGTCAGGATGTAGCCTGATTTTTCAACTTGTAAAAATATTACAATACAGTATTGTTAGTGGTTGCATACCATCACGATTTCATTACATGACACTATTGGAGCTCAGAAACATTAATAATGAGGAAAGTGAGTTTCTTATCGAATGGGCAGAAAGCTAATAGAGTCCCTTTATGATATTGTCACAGTATGCAAAAACTCCCCAGTTTATCTTCCCCAATAAAGGTAGCCTATCTCATTAATTATTCCTACAAAGTAGAATGGTTCTGCTAGAAATATTGTAGACTAAAGTTCATCTAAATAACCTACTTTTCATACCTTGAACACAATTCAAATTTTTTCAAGGGTTTTGCATTAGGCTTCCCATTGTACCTTCAGTCGAAAGTCAAGGAATACGAATAATCTTCAAAGTCAAAGAGTGTATCTCAACTTAAAAGCAAGGACAAAACTATAAAAAAAATAGGCTAGGCCTACATTATTGTTGTTTAGTATGAACACAACGTTGGCAAAATGGTATGAAGTTCTAGTATTGGTCTAGAGTTTCAATCCATTTATTTCTAATGTACGATATTGCATAATATGTAGAGCCAAAATTATTAAAGCGTTGAATGGGAAATATTAACAGGTATTAGGCTATACATATGTTGCAAGTTTCGTTTGGTTTTAACTTCAAATTCTTCTAAAAATTAGTACCTGGAATCTTCAGGGCATCTTGAAAAAAGTATAGATAAAGTATGAATAAAGTTTGAAATTCCTTTATGGATTAAATTATGGATTACATGCATACTCAGTTGGAGCTTGACATGAGCGGACGTTCGATTTAGTGCTCTATCTTATCTTTTGTATGCAATAGTTCTTGCTGTTCAATTCACTTCTCAGCCCTCTCACATTTTAATAATATATAGCTAATTCCATCTTCTTCTCTTAATAATAAGATTTAATAAATTATAGAAATAATAGAATGATAATTGGTATGAAAATACAGAAAATTATAAAAAGAGTCAATAAATCAAATAGAAAATTATTATTATCAAATCAATAGAAAAAAATAAGAAAAAAATATTATAGGCTCTACGCTGTGCCTCTCATAGAAAACAATTCAAAACAACACAGAGTTTCTGACTCATTCCTGAATAGAAATATTATTGATATCATATATAGTACAAAAAAAACTATTAAAGATAAGACGAATAAGAACAAACCGCGCTTACAGAACAAAAATTTCAAAAAAGAGTTCCTGATACAACTGATTTAGAGGTACATTTTTGAAAAATGTAGATAAATATAGATTCTTGGATAAGAAAGAAGGTTAAAATAGAAAAGAAAAGAAAGCATATCAAAGATCCAATAATTATTAACAGTTATTGTTACAGTTAGCAACTCATTGAAACAATTACCCTCATTGGAAATTTCAAAAACAATAGATGTTAAAAATATTTTTAAAAACGATAGATTCCAAATAGTTAAACATTCCAATTATCGACTTCTTTTTGAAAGACCAAGTAATGAAAGTTAAATAAACTGAATAATTATTAAGAGTGAAGTGAAAAGTAAAGGACTTTCACCTACCCATCAGAGTATTAAAATGCATATATTCTATACGTTCCATTAAAAATATAACTAGAATAGAAATACTGGAGAACATTCAGTGAGAGGTCTTAAAAAGCAGATGAAATTTCTCTCAACATGGAACAAGGTTAATAATCTTTGTTTTTAATACGGTAACCATGAACATGGAAAGAGTTGACTGGGCCAGTTACATTTGTTACAGAGCAATAGCTATGACTACTAAAACAAAAGAAGGGAGAAATGATAAATGGAAAGCGAGTGAAAATTGAAAGTGAGATAGAAATGACCATTCTTTGCGGCATCGACGTTGGCGGTGAGTAAATAATGAGAAAGTAGAGTCTAGGGAAAGTTCTTAATTGCTTTCCACAGGCAAGGGATAGGGCTCAGCCCATCCAGCTCAGGGATGAGTGATTTAATATCTACTTTTCAACGCAAAAGTTGAACAAGCATGCAATAAAGCTGCTTTCAGAATGCACATATGCACGAAAAATGAGAGAAACAATTTCACTGTACAAACTATAATAGTAGCCTACCTACTGAAATGCCATGCTGATTTGAAAACAAGATTGTTTTTGCCATGATAAACTAATGTTGGAGATTGTAGCACTGAATTTAAAATGAAGATTTGATCATTTTGAGGAGCAGCATATCAATTTGAAAATGCTCTTACGTGTGTTAAGCAATTAAAATAATATTTGATATCATTTATTAAATAATAATAGTAAGATGTTGAAATCTAATGAGTATGATTCTTTTGAATGTACTGGTATGAATAGATCGCTTATAAATAAGCCAATTGGTTTTCTGCTTACCACTTCATAAAAGGAATATAATGTACCCACAGTACAGTGATAACATGCAAAGAACCACCTGATCTAAACTTAAAATGAATTGAGCATGAGCCTAAAAAAATTGAAAATGTTTGTCATAAAACAATTATTGATTTTATGCTGTTGAAGATCCATCTTGTTTCCACTTATATAATATACTGTAATAAAAACTTGAAAAACACTTCTAAGTGGAAATTACGACTCACGTTATGGCGTGACGGTCGTTTCACTCTGATGTAAAGAGCATCGTCAGACGATCCACAGTACACAGTACATAGTCATTAATAATGCAATTATTTGAAGGATTTATCAAATTGTTTTGGTCAGATAAGTTCCATAAACGTATTACACCATCTAGTGTGTGTGTGTGTGTGTGTGTGTGTGTGTGTGTGTGTGTGTGTGTGTGTGTGTGTGTGTGTGTGTGTGTGTGTGTGTGTGTGTGTGTGTGTGTGTGTGTGTGTGTGTGTGTGTGTGTGTGTGTGTGTGTGTGTGTGTGTGTGAGAGAGAGAGAGAGAGAGAGACAGTCTTTAGTCTTATGGATTCCACAAAAATGGCAATGATTTGGAACACTGAATTTGGCACAAAGTGTGTTCAATTCAGTGCACCTCAGAGTCCTCAGAGCCCAATTTTTTGTTTTTCTTT